>JAAEAF010000387.1:0-45854 GCA_011037195.1 Triatoma infestans
TTTTTCCAACTGAACAGATAGAACATTGTCACAAAGATCCAATATGGTATTCTCTAATAACTGCAAATTCTCCTTATGTTGTTCTCCAAAAAATATGACATTATTCTTACGACCGACAAATTCTATATCTCTCTGATGTTTTAATATAATTTTCTTTAATTCAGCGTTTTCTTTTTTTAGCTCTTCAACTTGTTTTATTTGATCCTCTTGAAATGACTGAATATTTAACTTACAAATTCCCTTTGTACAATTTGTTCCATGTCCTCTCTAATTTCTTGTTTAAATTTTTCTAACATTTCTCTCATTATTTCTATCTCCATTTTACTCATTATTTTATGGCTAGTAATAATTTCTATGAATTTATCTAAGTTATTAAATATTTGGGTTATTGTAAGCTTCTTTAGGTTTGAAAAATGGAGGTTATTTTAACGAAAATATATTAGGTAAGCAGAATAAGTGTTTCGTTCGAATACCAAGTGATGAATGTTAGATAACTGACATACCTTATTTGACCTTGAACTATAAACCATAACATCCGTTGCCATGCTTGTGCTTATAGCACACTACATTTGACAAAATTATTTCACTTTTATTTTAATTATTATTTTTATTTTATATTTTTTCTGTTTTTTATTTTACAAAACTGTTAAGATTTGTTCTACACAAAATAGCACATAATTCACGGTTCCAATAAAACTAATTCAAACATCACTTTTAAGTAAACTCAAACTCAACATAAACGGGTTGTGTATGTTCACTTGTCTGTGTCTCAGACGCAACTGATTCACTGATTTACACTAAGTCTTAAAGAGAGAACCCCCTTAAAGAAATTTATGATAAAACTATTTTTATCGATCAAGTATACATCCAAGCCAATATAGTGATTCCAGAGACAGATACTTGTGTAAGTTTTTTTTTTATAAACAACAAACTAAAACTTCATCTATGCCTCCTCCTTATATGCCTTACTTGTTTAAGATAAGTAAGTATATTGACAACAAATATATCCAATCCAGAATATTTATTTATGAGTCACTTACCTGTGTAAGGTTTTGGTAAACAATTAAAACTTAAATCACCACTTTCCTTGTTTAACATAATTCTATTTTTTTTTTTTTTATTGATCAATTATATTTATAGAATCCAGTATATTGATTTATGAGTCAGTTACTTCTGTAAGTTTTTTTTTTTTTTTGGAACAGCTTAAAGTCGTTGGATCTGTTATCTAACGCAATGTACGACGAAGTAGTTACTAATATCTTTTGTCGAAATAATTGATTATACAATTAAAGAAAGTAAAAGAGCTAGTGTTCAACGAAAGATTTAGTAACTGTTGCATCTCAATTTACATACTAAGCTCCGCATACTTTTATAATCTAAAACGTACTCAATTTATACACATAATTCCGTCAATTCTTGCAAAGTAGAGATGTAAGTTATCGGATAAAAATGTAAAAGTCCAAAGTGCCTATCTTACAGATTGACATGTAAGAAATTAAAGTAAAAATAGCGATCTATGCGTACATATTAAAACTAGTAATTTAACTGGAACTTATATGAATTTTGTTATTTATTTTTAAACAGTTCTTATTCGAGCTAAAGTAGTTTCTTTAGAGATAGTTTGTGGAATTTCTCAGTAATATCTTACATCTAGTGGAAAGCTGATCCGGCACAAATAATGTAATTTTCAAAAAAATCTTCTGTCGAACTAATTGTTTGTACAATTAAACAAGTTAGTTAGAGAAAGGAATAAAAAATAAAGCTTAGTATGTAACCTACAGAACTAGTAGACTTTTTATGACAATTTACGTACTAAATTCCCTATATTTTTAAACACTTTTCTAATCTAAGAAGCACTCAATTTACACACATAATTCCGTCAATGCTTGCAAAGTAGAGATGTATGTTTACAGTTAAAATTGTAAAAGTCGAAAGTGCGTATCATACAGCTTAACATGTAAGAAATAAAAGTAAGAATTGCGGTATATACGCTCATATTAAAACTAGTAATTTAACTGGAATTTATATGAATTTTGTTATATATTTAGAAACACTTTGTTACACCTCACCCTTTGAGCTGCATCCAAGTTGCCGCTAGCTGCAGTGGAGATGGGGGGGTTCAGGAAAATGTGGGTTAACGGGAAAGTGGGAAGGGAAGTTACAGGACGCCACTCTGTTTTTTTTCCCCAGGCTTAACAGAGAAACCTCTTTTTCCAAATGTATAAGGCAAAAACAAAAAAAATACTTAAAATAATTTAAATAACCATCTAAAATAATTACATAAAATTGTGGAACGATAATCTTTATAAAAAAAAAATTGTGTTAATAAAAAAAATACGAAAAATGCTTTCTAAAATAAAAATAAAAATAATTACAGCTATAGTATCACTTAATAATAATAAAAAAAAATAAAAAAATTAGTTTCCTTCAAAATAAAAAAAGTATAGATCTGGCCAGATGCGTACCTGTGATTAGGGTCTGAAGGCCGGCGCCTTACCGCTCTCGGCTAACGAGTTACCTGTTAACAGGCTGCTTACAACTGCACTTATCTTTTCAAAATTTGCCGATTTCTACGTCCTGCAAGCAACTTTACACAAACGGGGAAAAACAAACACAAAGCAAATTTCAAACATACATATTGTAATTAAAATAACACAAAATTTACACTGGGAAAATAAGAAAAATAATAACGAATAAAATAAAAGAAACTTAATGAATTAGAATACAATAAATGAAATAAAATAAACGCTATAACTTCTACCCTGTACAATTTTACAATAAATGTGGCCAACAAGGTTTCCCCCTTTTTTTTTCGTTTTGTTTTTATTGTTTCTTTTTAATTTTCTTTATATTTTGAATATTATTTAACACCAGGCCTGGTTAGTAGGGTTTACATACACAGTTTGTTAATTTTCCTTCCCACACACAAAGGCACCTGTTTGTTTTCCTGTGCTGCTCCTCTTCTTCGATCCCCTTCACGGGTTTGATATCACGAGGAAGTCCGCTTATCCGCTTTCGCGTTGGAAAATCTTTCTTTTTTCGTTTTACATGGAGCTCACCTTCTCACCAGCCGGCTAGGCTACCTACTCTCTTGTTATCTCTCTTAACCTTTCTCTTCTCTTCTCCCCACTTCTTTCTTCTCCTCCAGTTCTTCCCCTATTTTCTATTCTCCTCTTCCCTCTTCAAATCTTCTCCTCTAGTTTTCTTTTATCTTAAATTCTATTATCTTATCACTAAATAAAACTATACTTATACTATCCACAATCACCAATTCATACCATATACAATAAACTACTTATTCTAACTTAATTTAACTAATTACCCTATCTTAATCTAATCTATCTACTACCTAATCTTACTACTCTAATATCTTAAACATACAACTAGAGGGGCCGAACAATTCAATCCTTGTTACACCGTAACATTCCTTCCCTTTCTTCGTCGGCGGAGGAGAAGGGGGTTTTCTGGGGGAGGGTCTGGTGGGTCAGGGATAGGGATGGGACTAGGAGTGGGATTCCCCCTTTAGATCCTTGACATGCCAGATGCCCATGCTCCGGCCTATATCTTCATCTTCTAGCTCGTAGGTTATGGACGATACTTTCCTTCTTACCTTCATTCTTGCATACCGAGGTGCTAACTTCTTCGCTATGTTGGCGGACGCATCCGACAGTATATGGGTTTTACACCAAACTGTTTGTCCTGGTACGTATCCAATTGGTCTCCTTCTTAAATTATAGGCTTTCCGACCCTTCTCATAAGCCTGATTCAGTCTATCCTGTACTTGTTTGTACAGAAGAGGTGCATTCTTTAACTGTTCAAGCTTTCCCTGTCTGTCAGCTATCAATTCTCTTGTAGCCTCTTCCTGGAATTCCGTGCCGGTTCTAGGTAGTTCTCTTCCATAATTAAGGTACGCGAGTGAGTAGCCAGTCGCCTCATACACTGCCGTGTTGAGGGCAAATTCCAGTTTTGTTAACTGCTGGTCCCAGTGTCGGTGGTTTTCTTTAATATATGATGCCATCATCGTCTTGATGGTACGGTTTGTCCGTTCTGTAGGATTTGCCTGAGGATGGTATAACGCGGTGTACCAGATTTGCACGCCATATTCCTTCATCTTATCTGTGAAGATCTTTCCTCTAAATTGGACTCCATTATCACATATCACCACCTGTGGGACTCCGAACTTCAGGAATGTTTGTTCCTCCATTAACTGCGCCACCTTCCTAGCAGTAGCCTCTCTCCTTGGAAACAATTGAGTGTATTTGGTGAAATAATCACATACTACTAGGAGGAATCTATTTTGCCTTGTCAACCGGGGAAACGGTCCCATGATGTCCACTGTAACAATTTGCCAAGGACGCTTCACTTCTCTCTGCTTCCCCATTAATCCTGATGGAGGTTTTTGAGTGGGTTTGTATGCCATACATATGTGGCATTTGGCTACATAGCGGGCAACATCCGCGGCCATTCCTGGCCAGTAGTAAAGTACCTTCAATCTCTGGAATGTTTTAAACGATCCCAAATGGCCTGATAACGGATGGTCGTGGAACTGCTCCAACAGCTTCTGTCGCTGCGGCTTTGGTACTACTACCTTCCAAGGATTTTCATCTCCTACAATCTTCCTCGGATCCACCACTCGCTTGAATAGCTTTGCGCCATCTACTCTCCAGTTAGGATATGCTGCAGCTTCTTCCTCCACTTTAGTAAGCATCTTCTGATACCACTTGTCTGAGCTGGTCTCTTGCATTGTTGCTACAACCACTTCCTCGTTGACCCTAGACAGGGCATCCGCAGCCAAATTTTGCTTACCCGGGCGATGTTTGATGGTAAAAGCATATTGTTGCAGTTTAACTGCCCACCTTGCTAGTCTCCCTTGTGGGTCCTTTAAATTCTGCAACCACTTAAGGGCCATATGGTCAGTCACTACTTCAAAGGGCATTCCTTCCAAATACGGGCGGAATTTTTCGATAGCCCAGAGTACAGCCAAGCATTCGTGTTCCGTAGTGGAATATTTTCTTTCTGCCGCTGTGAGAGTTCTGCTTGCATATGCGATCACTTTCTCTCCTTCATCGGTGATCTGAGAGAGAATTGCTCCTAAGCCGGTTGAAGAAGCGTCCGTTTGCAACAGATATGGTTTATTGAAGTCCGGACAAGTTAACACAGGAGCTGAAACAAGTTTTTCTTTAATGGTGTCCAGAGCTTTTTGCTGCGCCTCGCCTCATTGCCACTTCCGAGACTTCTTAAGGAGCTCTGTTAAAGGTCCTACAACTGCCGAGAAATTCGGAACAAACCTTCTATACCAGGATGCAAGACCCAATAGCCTCCGAACTTGCTTCGTTGTCCTAGGAACGGGATAACCTAAAATTGCGGACACTTTTTCAGGGTCGTCTTGTAAGCCATTTTTATTGACCACATATCCTAAATACTTGAGCTCCTCCCTGCAAAATTTACTTTTGTCCCAGTTTATAGTGAGCCCCGCGTGATGTAATCGCTTGAAGATTTCATTCAGCACATCAAGATGTTTCTGAAAAGTGTCGGTCGTAATTACCACATCATCCAAATAGACAAATACATGGGGCTCCAAGTCAGAGCCAAGGACATCATCGATAAGGCGTTGCCATGTCGCTGGAGCGTTATGGAGCCCGAACGGCATACGCAGGAAGTGAAACAGTCCTCGCCCTGGGACTGTGAAGGCTGTCTTTTCTTTGCTCTCTTCACTTAAAGGAACTTGCCAATATGCTGATTTTATGTCCACTGATGACAAGTATCGGCAATCTCGCAGTCGGTCCAAAATGTGTGTCACGTAAGGCAGGGGATAAGCATCCCTTTTCGTGATCGCATTTAATTGCCTATAATCGACACAAAACCTATATGTGCCATCTGGCTTTTTAACTAGCACGATTGGAGAGGACCAGGGGCTCTTGGAGCGAACGACAATACCTTGTTGGAGCATCTCATCCAATTCCTTATTGAGGATTTGCTGTACGTGGGGAGAAACAGGGTAGTAGCGTTGCTTGATGGGCCGCTCATTGCCTGTATCAATGACATGTTCAACCCGTGTAACGCATCCTAACTTGGTGTTTGCTGCTTTGGCTTTCCAGGTTTCAATGAGCTCTCTTAGCTTCTGGGAATCCATCTCGCTCAATAATGGGTGGCCTACTAATGCTGGAACTTCAGGTTCGACTCTGACAACCTCGGCGAAATCCCAAGTGCCCTTAACAATGTTTGGGACGACCTCCATACTCTTCCAAAAGTCTACCCCTAGTATTAATGTAGAGCTAAGATCTGGGACTACTAGAAAATCTATAATCTTAAGTTTCTGCCCCAACTTTACTGGCAATTCGACTGATCCCAATGTCATCAGGCTAGATCCAGCAGCAATAGAAACTCTGTTAATCGTTGATTCCATCAGTTCCACTCCCAGCTCTTCTAATTTCGCCCATATATGCTTATTCATTAAAGACCTTGAGGCCCCTGAATCGAATAAACCAACCATCTCCATCCCTAAAATCTCTACCTTTAAGTATGGTCTGGCGTCCTTGGTATCCCTTAAAGTTAATGTTTTCCTGGTATGTTGCAAAAACTGCCTAACCTCTTGGAGCCAAGACTGCCATTCTCTTGAGTTTCTATGGGACCGGAGGTGATAAAACGAGCGTGACCCCCTTCCCTGTTTCCCTGATCTCTTCTACATTCACACTGACTTTCCCACAGCAATTCTTCTGGTTTTTGGATGCCCTCGAGTAGTGGCCCTTCTCTCCGCATTGCCAACATCTTCCCATAGGCGTGACTGGTTTTACTGAACCCTGCGATCGCCTCCCTCCTGGTGCTGGAAATGAGATGGGTAGGGGCAAGGCGCAAGACCTTGTCCATCCCCAGAGAACTTGACTCCCCATTCTTTCAATGGTATTTGCAATTTTTTGATTGGTGGGGTTGGGATTTCAGGTAAACCGGGTTTCCTCGCGCCCAATTCCTGGCTCTTCTCCGTTTGTTCTCTTTTTATGAACTCCCATTCTTCGCATCTATTATTGAAATATTCTAGGCACTCTACCGCCTCCTGCGTGCACTCCGCCCTAGTTCTTTCTTGGGATAAATCGCTCACTTCCAAGTCTCCCAATTTCGTTAAAAGGTCTGCCAGGGATTTATCTAAATGTTGGCCCACGGCGCTATCACGTGCCCCATTAAAATGAGCTAACTGCAACCTAAGGTCTCCTACTTTTCTGGTGCACAGCCATAATTGGCTCATTCCCGACCTTGGAGCAAGTGTCGACGCTTGAGTCTCAATTGTCTGGTTTGCGATCCCCGCCGGTTGAAGCGTTTCCGGTATTACCTCTTTCCCTACTTGACTACCTGTGGCTACCGATACTTCCGGTGGAGGCGTTTCCGGGTCTAATTCTTCCTCAAAGTGAACACGTGGGCCTAGCCGTCCTTCCTTTCGAGATATTTTCGACTCTAGGTCTTCCTTCAATTGCGTACATAAGGCTTCCAATTCTTCCGTTTGCTTCTTTTTGTTCTCTACCTTTGGATCTATTCTTCCCAACCTACCCGAGACATGCTGGAGTCCAGTTTCTATTTTCTTGATGTCCCCAGATGATAACTGTTCTGAAATTGTCCTTAGTTTTTCTCGAAGAATAGTTAATTTCTCTGAACAAACCTTCAGTTCCCTATCAGTAGTTACGCTAGCATTCATCAGTTTTAATAATCCTTGTGCCTCAGCTCTTAATACTAACCTTAATCTTTTACGCATATCCTCCACAGAAGATGAAATTTCTCTACCTCTAATCAACAGTTCATATTCTAATTCATTCTTTGCCAGTCTGTCCACATCCATGTTTATTATAATTAATCAAAATATATTAATAAATAATTATGAATTACCTCTTCTATACTTATGTATTTTATCCTTATTTATTTTATTCTCTTCCGCTTTTCCCTTACCTATAATCTCGTTTTGCCTCTCTTCTCTTCTTAGTTTTTATTTATTTATTTTTTTTATACAACCCACAATTTGAAAAGATTAATTTTTCTTAATCGAGCCCCACGTTCTGGGTGTCAAATGTTACACCTCACCCTTTGAGCTGCATCCAAGTTGCCGCTAGCTGCAGTGGTGATGGGGGGGGTTCAGGAAAATGTGGGTTAACGGGAAAGTGGGAAGGGAAGTTACAGGACGCCACTCTGTTTTTTTTTTCCCAGGCTTAACAGAAAAACCTCTTTTCCCAAATATATAAGGCAAAAACAAAAAAAATACTTACAATAATTTAAATAACCCTCTAAAATAATTACATAAAATTGTGGAACGATAATCTTCATAAAAAAAAAATTGTGTTAATAAAAAAATACGAACAATGCTTTCTAAAATAAAAATAAAAATTACAGCTATAGTATCACTTAATAATAATAAAAAAAAATAAAAAAATTAGTTTCCTTCCAAATAAAAAAAGTATGGAACTGGCCAGATGCGAACCTGTGATTAGGGTCTGGAGGCCGGCGCCTTACCGCTCTCGGCTAACGAGTTACCTGTTAACAGGCTGCTTACAACTGCACTTAGCTTTTTAAAATTTGCCGATTTCTACGGCCTGCAAGCAACTTTAGACAAACGGGGAAAAACAAACACAAAGCAAATTTCAAACATACATATTGTAATTAAAATAACACAAAATTTACACTGGGAAAATAAGAAAAATAATAACGAATAAAATAAAAGAAACTTAATGAATTAGAATACAATAAATGAAATAAAATAAACGCTATAACTTCTACCCTGTACAATTTTACAATAAATGTGGCCAACAAGGTTTCCCCCTTTTTTTTCGTTTTGTTTTTATTGTCTCTCTTTAATTTTCTTTATATTTTGAGTATTATTTAACACCAGGCCTGGTTAGTAGGGTTTACATACACAGTTTGTTAATTTTCCTTCCCACACACAAAGGCACCTGTTTGTTTTCCTGTGCTGCTCCTCCTCTTCGATCCCCTTCACGGGTTTGATATCACGAGGAAGTCCGCTTATCCGCTTTCGCGTTGGAAAATCTTTCTTTTTTTCGTTTTATATGGAGCTCACCTTCTCACCAGCCGGCTAGGCTACCTACTGTCTTGTTATCTCTCTTAACCTTTCTCTTCTCTTCTCCCCACTTCTTTCTTCTCCTCCAGTTCTTCCCCTATTTTCTATTCTCCTCTTCCCTCTTCAAATCTTCTCCTCTAGTTTTCTTTTATCTTAAATTCTATTATCTTATCACTAAATAAAACTATACTTATACTATCGACACAATCATACACATTCATACCAATATACTATAAACTACTTATTCTAACTTAATTTAACTAATTACCCTATCTTAATCTAACTATCTACTACCTAATCTTACTACTCTAATATCTTAAACATACAACTAGAGGGGCCGAACAATTCAATCCTTGTTACACCGTAACATTCCTTCCCTTTCTTCGTCGGCGGAGGAGAAGGGGGTTTTCTGGGGGAGGGTCTGGTGGGTCAGGGATAGGGATGGGACTAGGAGTGGGATTCCCCCTTTAGATCCTTGACATGCCAGATGCCCATGCTCCGGCCTATATCTTCATCTTCTAGCTCGTAGGTTATGGACGATACTTTCCTTCTTACCTTCATTCTTGCATACCGAGGTGCTAACTTCTTCGCTATGTTGGCGGACGCATCCGACAGTATATGGGTTTTACACCAAACTGTTTGTCCTGGTACGTATCCAATTGGTCTCCTTTTTAAATTATAGGCTTTCCGACCCTTCTCATAAGCCTGATTCAGTCTATCCTGTACTTGTTTGTACAGAAGAGGTGCATTCTTTAACTGTTCAAGCTTTCCCTGTCTGTCAGCTATCAATTCTCTTGTAGCCTCTTCCTGGAATTCCGTGCCGGTTCTAGGTAGTTCTCTTCCATAATTAAGGTACGCGAGTGAGTAGCCAGTCGCCTCATACACTGCCGTGTTGAGGGCAAATTCCAGTTTTGTTAACTGCTGGTCCCAGTGTCGGTGGTTTTCTTTAATATATGATGCCATCATCGTCTTGATGGTACGGTTTGTCCGTTCTGTAGGATTTGCCTGAGGATGGTATAACGCGGTGTACCAGATTTGCACGCCATATTCCTTCATCTTATCTGTGAAGATCTTTCCTCTAAATTGGACTCCATTATCACATATCACCACCTGTGGGACTCCGAACTTCAGGAATGTTTGTTCCTCCATTAACTGCGCCACCTTCCTAGCAGTAGCCTCTCTCCTTGGAAACAATTGAGTGTATTTGGTGAAATAATCACATACTACTAGGAGGAATCTATTTTGCCTTGTCAACCGGGGAAACGGTCCCATGATGTCCACTGTAACAATTTGCCAAGGACGCTTCACTTCTCTCTGCTTCCCCATTAATCCTGATGGAGGTTTTTGAGTGGGTTTGTATGCCATACATATGTGGCATTTGGCTACATAGCGGGCAACATCCGCGGTCATTCCTGGCCAGTAGTAAAGTACCTTCAATCTCTGGAATGTTTTAAACGATCCCAAATGGCCTGATAACGGATGGTCGTGGAACTGCTCCAACAGCTTCTGTCGCTGCGGCTTTGGTACTACTACCTTCCAAGGATTTTCATCTCCTACAATCTTCCTCGGATCCACCACTCGCTTGAATAGCTTTGCGCCATCTACTCTCCAGTTAGGATATGCTGCAGCTTCTTCCTCCACTTTAGTAAGCATCTTCTGATACCACTTGTCTGAGCTGGTCTCTTGCATTGTTGCTACAACCACTTCCTCGTTGACCCTAGACAGGGCATCCGCAGCCAAATTTTGCTTACCCGGGCGATGTTTGATGGTAAAAGCATATTGTTGCAGTTTAACTGCCCACCTTGCTAGTCTCCCTTGTGGGTCCTTTAAATTCTGCAACCACTTAAGGGCCATATGGTCAGTCACTACTTCAAAGGGCATTCCTTCCAAATACGGGCGGAATTTTTCGATAGCCCAGAGTACAGCCAAGCATTCGTGTTCCGTAGTGGAATATTTTCTTTCTGCCGCTGTGAGAGTTCTGCTCGCATATGCTATCACTTTCTCTCCTTCATCGGTGATCTGAGAGAGAATTGCTCCTAAGCCGGTTGAAGAAGCGTCCGTTTGCAACAGGTATGGTTTATTGAAGTCCGGACAAGTTAACACAGGAGCTGAAACAAGTTTTTCTTTAATGGTGTCCAGAGCTTTTTGCTGCGCCTCGCCCCATTGCCACTTCCGAGACTTCTTAAGGAGCTCTGTTAAAGGTCCTACAACTGCCGAAAAATTCGGAACAAACCTTCTATACCAGGATGCAAGACCCAATAGCCTCCGAACTTGCTTCGTTGTCCTAGGAACGGGATAACCTAAAATTGCGGACACTTTTTCAGGGTCGTCTTGTAAGCCATTTTTATTGACCACATATCCTAAATACTTGAGCTCCTCCCTGCAAAATTTACTTTTGTCCCAGTTTATAGTGAGCCCCGCGTGATGTAATCGCTTGAAGATTTCATTCAGCACATCAAGATGTTTCTGAAAAGTGTCGGTCGTAATTACCACATCATCCAAATAGACAAATACATGGGGCTCCAAGTCAGAGCCAAGGACATCATCGATAAGGCGTTGCCATGTCGCTGGAGCGTTATGGAGCCCGAACGGCATACGCAGGAAGTGAAACAGTCCTCGCCCTGGGACTGTGAAGGCTGTCTTTTCTTTGCTCTCTTCACTTAAAGGAACTTGCCAATATGCTGATTTTATGTCCACTGATGACAAGTATCGGCAATCTCGCAGTCGGTCCAAAATGTGTGTCACGTAAGGCAGGGGATAAGCATCCCTTTTCGTGATCGCATTTAATTGCCTATAATCGACACAAAACCTATATGTGCCATCTGGCTTTTTAACTAGCACGATTGGAAAGGACCAGGGGCTCTTGGAGCGAACGACAATACCTTGTTGGAGCATCTCATCCAATTCCTTATTGAGGATTTGCTGTACGTGGGGAGAAACAGGGTAGTAACGTTGCTTGATGGGCCGCTCATCACCTGTATCAATCACATGTTCAACCCGCGTAACGCATCCTAATTTGGTGTTTGCTGCTTTGGCTTTCCAGGTTTCAATGAGCTCTCTTAACTTTTGGGAATCCATCTCGCTCAATAATGGGTGGCCTACTAATGCTGGTACTTCAGGTTTGACGCTGACAACCTCGGCGAATTCCCAAGTGCCCTTAACAATGTTTGGGATGACCTCCATACTCTTCCAAAAGTCTACCCCTAGTATTAATGTAGAGCTAAGATCTGGGACTACCAGAAAATCTATAATCTTAAGTTTCTGCCCCAACTTTACTGGCAATTCGACTGATCCCAATGTCATCAGGCTAGATCCATCAGCAATAGAAACTCTGTTAATCGTTGATTCCATCAGTTCCACTCCCAGCTCTTCTAATTTCGCCCATATATGCTTATTCATTAAAGACCTTGAGGCCCCTGAATCGAATAAACCAACCATCTCCATCCCTAAAATCTCTACCTTTAAGTATGGTCTGGCGTCCTTGGTATCCCTTAAAGTTAATGTTTTCCTGGTATGTTGCAAAAACTGCCTAACCTCTTGGAGCCAAGACTGCCATTCTCTTGAGTTTCTATGGGACCGGAGGTGATAAAACGAGCGTGACCCCCTTCCCTGTTTCCCTGATCTCTTCTACATTCACACTGACTTTCCCACAGCAATTCTTCTGGTTTTTGGATGCCCTCGAGTAGTGGCCCTTCTCTCCGCATTGCCAACATCTTCCCATAGGCGTGACTGGTTTTACTGAACCCTGCGATCGCCTCCCTCCTGGTGCTGGAAATGAGATGGGTAGGGGCAAGGCGCAAGACCTTGTCCATCCCCAGAGAACTTGACTCCCCATTCTTTCAATGGTATTTGCAATTTTTTGATTGGTGGGGTTGGGATTTCAGGTAAACCGGGTTTCCTCGCGCCCAATTCCTGGCTCTTCTCCGTTTGTTCTCTTTTTATGAACTCCCATTCTTCGCATCTATTATTGAAATATTCTAGGCACTCTACCGCCTCCTGCGTGCACTCCGCCCTAGTTCTTTCTTGGGATAAATCGCTCACTTCCAAGTCTCCCAATTTCGTTAAAAGGTCTGCCAGGGATTTATCTAAATGTTGGCCCACGGCGCTATCACGTGCCCCATTAAAATGAGCTAACTGCAACCTAAGGTCTCCTACTTTTCTGGTGCACAGCCATAGTTGGCTCATTCCCGACCTTGAAGTAAGTGTTGACGCTTGAGTCTCAGTGGTCTTGATTGCGATTCCCGCCGGTTGAAGCGTTTCCGGTCTTACCTCTTTCCCTACTTGACTATCTGTGGCTGCCGATACTTCCGGTGGAGGCGTTTCCGGGTCTAATTCTTCCTCAAAGTGAACACGTGGGCCTAGCCGTCCTTCCTTTCGAGATATTTTCGACTCTAGGTCTTCCTTCAATTGCGTACATAAGGCTTCCAATTCTTCCGTTTGCTTCTTTTTGTTCTCTACCTTTGGATCTATTCTTCCCAACCTACCCGAGACATGCTGGAGTCCAGTTTCTATTTTCTTGATGTCCCCAGATGATAACTGTTCTGAAATTGTCCTTAGTTTTTCTCGAAGAATAGTTAATTTCTCTGAACAAACCTTCAGTTCCCTATCAGTAGTTTCGCTAACATTCATCGGTTTTAATAATCCTTGTGCCTCAGCTCTTAATACTAACCTTAATCTTTTACGCATACCCTCCACAGAAGATGAAATTTCTCTACCTCTAATCAACAGTTCATATTCTAATTCATCCTTTGCCAGTCTGTCCACATCCATGTTTATTATAATTAATCAAAATATATTAATAAATAATTATCAATTACCTCTTCTATCTTATGTATTTTATCCTTATTTATTTTATTCTCTTCCGCTTTTCCCTTACCTATAATCTCGTTTTGCCTCTCTTCTCTTCTTAGTTTTTATTTATTTATTTTTTTTATACAACCCACAATTTGAAAAGATTAATTTTTCTTAATCGAGCCCCACGTTCTGGGTGTCAAATGTTACACCTCACCCTTTGAGCTGCATCCAAGTTGCCGCTAGCTGCAGTGGTGATGGGGGGGGTTCAGGAAAATGTGGGTTAACGGGAAAGTGGGAAGGGAAGTTACAGGACGCCACTCTGTTTTTTTTTTCCCAGGCTTAACAGAAAAACCTCTTTTCCCAAATATATAAGGCAAAAACAAAAAAAATACTTACAATAATTTAAATAACCCTCTAAAATAATTACATAAAATTGTGGAACGATAATCTTCATAAAAAAAAAATTGTGTTAATAAAAAAATACGAACAATGCTTTCTAAAATAAAAATAAAAATTACAGCTATAGTATCACTTAATAATAATAAAAAAAAATAAAAAAATTAGTTTCCTTCCAAATAAAAAAAGTATGGAACTGACCAGATGCAAACCTGTGATTAGGGTCTGGAGGCCGGCGACTTACCGCTCTCGGCTAACGAGTTACCTGTTAACAGGCTGCTTACAACTGCACTTAGCTTTTTAAAATTTGCCGATTTCTACGGCCTGCAAGCAACTTTAGACAAACGGGGAAAAACAAACACAAAGCAAATTTCAAACATACATATTGTAATTAAAATAACACAAAATTTTACACTGGGAAAATAAGAAAAATAATAACGAATAAAATAAAAGAAACTTAATGAATTAGAATACAATAAATGAAATAAAATAAACGCTATAACTTCTACCCTGTACAATTTTACAATAAATGTGGCCAACAAGGTTTCCCCCTTTTTTTCGTTTTGTTTTTATTGTTTCTTTTTAATTTTCTTTATATTTTGAGTATTATTTAACACCAGGCCTGGTTAGTAGGGTTTACATACACAGTTTGTTAATTTTCCTTCCCACACACAAAGGCACCTGTTTGTTTTCCTGTGCTGCTCCTCCTCTTCGATCCCCTTCACGGGTTTGATATCACGAGGAAGTCCGCTTATCCGCTTTCGCGTTGGAAAATCTTTCTTTTTTTCGTTTTATATGGAGCTCACCTTCTCACCAGCCGGCTAGGCTACCTACTCTCTGGTTATCTCTCTTAACCTTTCTCTTCTCTTCTCCCCACTTCTTTCTTCTCCTCCAGTTCCTCCCCTATTTTCTATTCTCCTCTTCTCTCTTCAAATCTTCTCCTCTAGTTTTCTTTTATCTTAAATTCTATTATCTTATCACTAAATAAAACTATACTTATACTATCGACACAATCATACACATTCATACCAATATACTATAAACTACTTATTCTAACTTAATTTAACTAATTACCCTATCTTAATCTAACTATCTACTACCTAATCTTACTACTCTAATATCTTAAACATACAACTAGAGGGGCCGAACAATTCAATCCTTGTTACACCGTAACATTCCTTCCCTTTCTTCGGCGGAGGAGGAGAAGGGGGTTTTCTGGGGGAGGGTCTGGTGGGTCAGGGATAGGGATGGGACTAGGAGTGGGATTCCCCCTTTAGATCCTTGACATGCCAGATGCCCATGCTCCGGCCTATATCTTCATCTTCTAGCTCGTAGGTTATGGACGATACTTTCCTTCTTACCTTCATTCTTGCATACCGAGGTGCTAACTTCTTCGCTATGTTGGCGGACGCATCCGACAGTATATGGGTTTTACACCAAACTGTTTGTCCTGGTACGTATCCAATTGGTCTCCTTTTTAAATTATAGGCTTTCCGACCCTTCTCATAAGCCTGATTCAGTCTATCCTGTACTTGTTTGTACAGAAGAGGTGCATTCTTTAACTGTTCAAGCTTTCCCTGTCTGTCAGCTATCAATTCTCTTGTAGCCTCTTCCTGGAATTCCGTGCCGGTTCTAGGTAGTTCTCTTCCATAATTAAGGTACGCGAGTGAGTAGCCAGTCGCCTCATACACTGCCGTGTTGAGGGCAAATTCCAGTTTTGTTAACTGCTGGTCCCAGTGTCGGTGGTTTTCTTTAATATATGATGCCATCATCGTCTTGATGGTACGGTTTGTCCGTTCTGTAGGATTTGCCTGAGGATGGTATAACGCGGTGTACCAGATTTGCACGCCATATTCCTTCATCTTATCTGTGAAGATCTTTCCTCTAAATTGGACTCCATTATCACATATCACCACCTGTGGGACTCCGAACTTCAGGAATGTTTGTTCCTCCATTAACTGCGCCACCTTCCTAGCAGTAGCCTCTCTCCTTGGAAACAATTGAGTGTATTTGGTGAAATAATCACATACTACTAGGAGGAATCTATTTTGCCTTGTCAACCGGGGAAACGGTCCCATGATGTCCACTGTAACAATTTGCCAAGGACGCTTCACTTCTCTCTGCTTCCCCATTAATCCTGATGGAGGTTTTTGAGTGGGTTTGTATGCCATACATATGTGGCATTTGGCTACATAGCGGGCAACATCCGCGGTCATTCCTGGCCAGTAGTAAAGTACCTTCAATCTCTGGAATGTTTTAAACGATCCCAAATGGCCTGATAACGGATGGTCGTGGAACTGCTCCAACAGCTTCTGTCGCTGCGGCTTTGGTACTACTACCTTCCAAGGATTTTCATCTCCTACAATCTTCCTCGGATCCACCACTCGCTTGAATAGCTTTGCGCCATCTACTCTCCAGTTAGGATATGCTGCAGCTTCTTCCTCCACTTTAGTAAGCATCTTCTGATACCACTTGTCTGAGCTGGTCTCTTGCATTGTTGCTACAACCACTTCCTCGTTGACCCTAGACAGGGCATCCGCAGCCAAATTTTGCTTACCCGGGCGATGTTTGATGGTAAAAGCATATTGTTGCAGTTTAACTGCCCACCTTGCTAGTCTCCCTTGTGGGTCCTTTAAATTCTGCAACCACTTAAGGGCCATATGGTCAGTCACTACTTCAAAGGGCATTCCTTCCAAATACGGGCGGAATTTTTCGATAGCCCAGAGTACAGCCAAGCATTCGTGTTCCGTAGTGGAATATTTTCTTTCTGCCGCTGTGAGAGTTCTGCTCGCATATGCTATCACTTTCTCTCCTTCATCGGTGATCTGAGAGAGAATTGCTCCTAAGCCGGTTGAAGAAGCGTCCGTTTGCAACAGGTATGGTTTATTGAAGTCCGGACAAGTTAACACAGGAGCTGAAACAAGTTTTTCTTTAATGGTGTCCAGAGCTTTTTGCTGCGCCTCGCCCCATTGCCACTTCCGAGACTTCTTAAGGAGCTCTGTTAAAGGTCCTACAACTGCCGAAAAATTCGGAACAAACCTTCTATACCAGGATGCAAGACCCAATAGCCTCCGAACTTGCTTCGTTGTCCTAGGAACGGGATAACCTAAAATTGCGGACACTTTTTCAGGGTCGTCTTGTAAGCCATTTTTATTGACCACATATCCTAAATACTTGAGCTCCTCCCTGCAAAATTTACTTTTGTCCCAGTTTATAGTGAGCCCCGCGTGATGTAATCGCTTGAAGATTTCATTCAGCACATCAAGATGTTTCTGAAAAGTGTCGGTCGTAATTACCACATCATCCAAATAGACAAATACATGGGGCTCCAAGTCAGAGCCAAGGACATCATCGATAAGGCGTTGCCATGTCGCTGGAGCGTTATGGAGCCCGAACGGCATACGCAGGAAGTGAAACAGTCCTCGCCCTGGGACTGTGAAGGCTGTCTTTTCTTTGCTCTCTTCACTTAAAGGAACTTGCCAATATGCTGATTTTATGTCCACTGATGACAAGTATCGGCAATCTCGCAGTCGGTCCAAAATGTGTGTCACGTAAGGCAGGGGATAAGCATCCCTTTTCGTGATCGCATTTAATTGCCTATAATCGACACAAAACCTATATGTGCCATCTGGCTTTTTAACTAGCACGATTGGAAAGGACCAGGGGCTCTTGGAGCGAACGACAATACCTTGTTGGAGCATCTCATCCAATTCCTTATTGAGGATTTGCTGTACGTGGGGAGAAACAGGGTAGTAACGTTGCTTGATGGGCCGCTCATCACCTGTATCAATCACATGTTCAACCCGCGTAACGCATCCTAATTTGGTGTTTGCTGCTTTGGCTTTCCAGGTTTCAATGAGCTCTCTTAACTTTTGGGAATCCATCTCGCTCAATAATGGGTGGCCTACTAATGCTGGTACTTCAGGTTTGACGCTGACAACCTCGGCGAATTCCCAAGTGCCCTTAACAATGTTTGGGATGACCTCCATACTCTTCCAAAAGTCTACCCCTAGTATTAATGTAGAGCTAAGATCTGGGACTACCAGAAAATCTATAATCTTAAGTTTCTGCCCCAACTTTACTGGCAATTCGACTGATCCCAATGTCATCAGGCTAGATCCATCAGCAATAGAAACTCTGTTAATCGTTGATTCCATCAGTTCCACTCCCAGCTCTTCTAATTTCGCCCATATATGCTTATTCATTAAAGACCTTGAGGCCCCTGAATCGAATAAACCAACCATCTCCATCCCTAAAATCTCTACCTTTAAGTATGGTCTGGCGTCCTTGGTATCCCTTAAAGTTAATGTTTTCCTGGTATGTTGCAAAAACTGCCTAACCTCTTGGAGCCAAGACTGCCATTCTCTTGAGTTTCTATGGGACCGGAGGTGATAAAACGAGCGTGACCCCCTTCCCTGTTTCCCTGATCTCTTCTACATTCACACTGACTTTCCCACAGCAATTCTTCTGGTTTTTGGATGCCCTCGAGTAGTGGCCCTTCTCTCCGCATTGCCAACATCTTCCCATAGGCGTGACTGGTTTTACTGAACCCTGCGATCGCCTCCCTCCTGGTGCTGGAAATGAGATGGGTAGGGGCAAGGCGCAAGACCTTGTCCATCCCCAGAGAACTTGACTCCCCATTCTTTCAATGGTATTTGCAATTTTTTGATTGGTGGGGTTGGGATTTCAGGTAAACCGGGTTTCCTCGCGCCCAATTCCTGGCTCTTCTCCGTTTGTTCTCTTTTTATGAACTCCCATTCTTCGCATCTATTATTGAAATATTCTAGGCACTCTACCGCCTCCTGCGTGCACTCCGCCCTAGTTCTTTCTTGGGATAAATCGCTCACTTCCAAGTCTCCCAATTTCGTTAAAAGGTCTGCCAGGGATTTATCTAAATGTTGGCCCACGGCGCTATCACGTGCCCCATTAAAATGAGCTAACTGCAACCTAAGGTCTCCTACTTTTCTGGTGCACAGCCATAGTTGGCTCATTCCCGACCTTGAAGTAAGTGTTGACGCTTGAGTCTCAGTGGTCTTGATTGCGATTCCCGCCGGTTGAAGCGTTTCCGGTCTTACCTCTTTCCCTACTTGACTATCTGTGGCTGCCGATACTTCCGGTGGAGGCGTTTCCGGGTCTAATTCTTCCTCAAAGTGAACACGTGGGCCTAGCCGTCCTTCCTTTCGAGATATTTTCGACTCTAGGTCTTCCTTCAATTGCGTACATAAGGCTTCCAATTCTTCCGTTTGCTTCTTTTTGTTCTCTACCTTTGGATCTATTCTTCCCAACCTACCCGAGACATGCTGGAGTCCAGTTTCTATTTTCTTGATGTCCCCAGATGATAACTGTTCTGAAATTGTCCTTAGTTTTTCTCGAAGAATAGTTAATTTCTCTGAACAAACCTTCAGTTCCCTATCAGTAGTTACGCTAGCATTCATCGGTTTTAATAATCCTTGTGCCTCAGCTCTTAATACTAACCTTAATCTTTTACGCATATCCTCCACAGAAGATGAAATTTCTCTACCTCTAATCAACAGTTCATATTCTAATTCATTCTTTGCCAGTCTGTCCACATCCATGTTTATTATAATTAATCAAAATATATTAATAAATAATTATGAATTACCTCTTCTATACTTATGTATTTTATCCTTATTTATTTTATTCTCTTCCGCTTTTCCCTTACCTATAATCTCGTTTTGCCTCTCTTCTCTTCTTAGTTTTTATTTATTTATTTTTTTTATACAACCCACAATTTGAAAAGATTAATTTTTCTTAATCGAGCCCCACGTTCTGGGTGTCAAATGTTACACCTCACCCTTTGAGCTGCATCCAAGTTGCCGCTAGCTGCAGTGGTGATGGGGGGGGTTCAGGAAAATGTGGGTTAACGGGAAAGTGGGAAGGGAAGTTACAGGACGCCACTCTGTTTTTTTTTTCCCAGGCTTAACAGAAAAACCTCTTTTCCCAAATATATAAGGCAAAAACAAAAAAAATACTTACAATAATTTAAATAACCCTCTAAAATAATTACATAAAATTGTGGAACGATAATCTTCATAAAAAAAAAATTGTGTTAATAAAAAAATACGAACAATGCTTTCTAAAATAAAAATAAAAATTACAGCTATAGTATCACTTAATAATAATAAAAAAAAATAAAAAAATTAGTTTCCTTCCAAATAAAAAAAGTATGGAACTGACCAGATGCAAACCTGTGATTAGGGTCTGGAGGCCGGCGACTTACCGCTCTCGGCTAACGAGTTACCTGTTAACAGGCTGCTTACAACTGCACTTAGCTTTTTAAAATTTGCCAATTTCTACGGCCTGCAAGCAACTTTAGACAAACGGGGAAAAACAAACACAAAGCAAATTTCAAACATACATATTGTAATTAAAATAACACAAAATTTACACTGGGAAAATAAGAAAAATAATAACGAATAAAATAAAAGAAACTTAATGAATTAGAATACAATAAATGAAATAAAATAAACGCTATAACTTCTACCCTGTACAATTTTACAATAAATGTGGCCAACAAGGTTTCCCCCTTTTTTTCCGTTTTGTTTTTATTGTTTCTTTTTAATTTTCTTTATATTTTGAGTATTATTTAACACCAGGCCTGGTTAGTAGGGTTTACATACACAGTTTGTTAATTTTCCTTCCCACACACAAAGGCACCTGTTTGTTTTCCTGTGCTGCTCCTCCTCTTCGATCCCCTTCACGGGTTTGATATCACGAGGAAGTCCGCTTATCCGCTTTCGCGTTGGAAAATCTTTCTTTTTTTCGTTTTATATGGAGCTCACCTTCTCACCAGCCGGCTAGGCTACCTACTCTCTTGTTATCTCTCTTAACCTTTCTCTTCTCTTCTCCCCACTTCTTTCTTCTCCTCCAGTTCTTCCCCTATTTTCTATTCTCCTCTTCCCTCTTCAAATCTTCTCCTCTAGTTTTCTTTTATCTTAAATTCTATTATCTTATCACTAAATAAAACTATACTTATACTATCGACACAATCATACACATTCATACCAATATACTATAAACTACTTATTCTAACTTAATTTAACTAATTACCCTATCTTAATCTAACTATCTACTACCTAATCTTACTACTCTAATATCTTAAACATACAACTAGAGGGGCCGAACAATTCAATCCTTGTTACACCGTAACAACTTCTTATTCGAGCTAAAGTAGTTTCTTTAGAGATAGTTTGTGGAATTTCTCAGTAATATCTTACATCTAGTGGAAAGCTGATCCGGCACAAATAATGTAATTTTCAAACAAATCGTCTGTCGAACTAATTGTTTGTACAATTAAACAAATTATTTAGAGAAAGGAAAAATAAAAGAAGCTTAGTAGAACTAGTAGTCTTTTTATCTCAATATAAGTGCTTAATTCCCCCCAAAATAGTGATGAGTTTCAAATTTAACTAGTAAATGAATTATTCTATATTTTTAAACACTTTTGTAATTTAATACGCATTCAATTTACATATATAATTCCCTTAAGAGAAATTATTAAATTAATGGGATTTATAAATCGCCTAAACAGAAGTAATTTCCTTAGTGAATAACAGATTGAATTTTACCCCAAGAGTTGTGGATGTGCTAATGAGTCATGACGAATGATTAGACAATAGAGAATGTATTGTGTTAATTGTTTTGGGATTTTGGTCAGGTTAAAATGTAATGTTTTGGGTAAAATCACTGCACACAACAACGTTTGATTGGACTACAATTAAATTTGTTGAATAACCAAGAAAAACACAGATATAAAAAAGAATATAAACATATATTGCACTACAACATACTTAAGTTATTCTATGGCAATTATTGTGGATTGCAATAACAGTTTTGCTAGTAATTTCCAAGTTGAATCTGCTTTCATCAACCTTTCTAAACATGTAACAACTTGTTCGGCTGTCTTATATTGTTAAGCAGGCATACATGGCTAAACAGCATATGATATTATGCACTAAAAACATGTTACTTGTTTTAATCGTAGAATATTGGAACAAGTTAAACCATTGTGTGCAAAGTATAGGGAAATAAGTTTCTTATCTGGGAAATTGATTGCGTTTTATCCAAATTCAAAATCTTCCTTGTAGCTGTGGTCTAACGTCTAATAGTTAGAGCTGTTTAAAACAAAACAAAAAAATACTGCAAACATACAAATGCCTCGCCCCCCAAACTTGTTGTAATTGGTACCGATTAGAAAGATAAATATATTCTGTAGTCATTTGGAAGAAATTTAGCAAAATATTCCCAAAAAAGGAAAATCATTTTTAGTTCTGTTTGATGTTTTAACTTGTTTTTATTATACGGAAATTATAACACAGACGTATTTTTGCAGCGTCAGATCATTCCTAAACCATCCTTACGCGCCCTTGCACACACACACACACACACTAGCACTACATGCTGTTAAGTGAGTAATTTAAAGAAGAAAAAAAATAAATGTTTCTCTATTTTTGCAATACCAAAGAAAAAAAAGAAAGGAAATAATTACAACAATTAAAAGAAAAAATTGATCACCGTTTTCTCTATCATTTTTTTCTCCCATAATACATAGATGTGTACGGTTCTATTATAAATAACACAAACATAATATTTTGTTTAATTACAAAATCCATCCCTTATATTACAATTTTATTTTTATTTTGCTAATAATATACATAATTTACACACACATACAAATCTTTCTTTATATGTCTACTGGCAGTATGTTTTAACTTATCTAATTTATTTTATAGTCAAAATCTAAAGCTAAGTCTTGTATTTCTCTTACTAACCAGCAATTAGATCTGTACAATGTCTCCATATTTTCCATCTGCAGTATATATCGGAGTTTATTTCTGTAAGTAACAGTGTAGGACCTACCAGAATTACTAGCTCTGGTAATTCTTCTAGCCGGTTGCACTCAAAAAATTTTACACGACCTTTTATTTCTTGCATTGTCCTCTTTTAGTTCTAGCTGTTGTTTCTTTGCAAATAATACATACATTAGAGATGGGGGTTCTATTTGTTTTACTGCATATGGCAACAGCCTGTTGATTATGTTAGCTCTCTTCCGTAAGCAACGAGGGTTACTATATTTTCAACTACCATAGTTTCAACTACATTGGCGTAGGGGGTTATAGAGAAAAACAGTGTTTTATTTCTTTTTTTTTTTGTTAATACAACATAATTTACACACAAAATACAATCCTTTCTTTGTTTTTACTTAAAGTAGTTTTAAGTCCATCCAATTTAATTTTTATTTTATAACAATTTAAATCTACATTTCCACATTCTATTTCTTTTTCTAACCAATAATTGGATATGTACAATGTCCCTATATTTTCGAACTGTAGTATATATCGAATTTTATTTCTATGTGTAATTAGTTTAAGGCCTATAATTACTAGTTCTGTTCCTTCTGGATATTGTATAGATTGTGCAAAAATGTTACATTAAAATTGGGGAAACGTATTTCTCAAAAACTGGAACACTGTTTTCTACCATACCAGGAAGTATAGATATCGATAAGACAGATTGGTCTCTACCAATAATGTAATTCCTCATAAGAGAGCTGACATAACCAACAGGCTGTTGCCATATACCGTATTTATCTTTCTAAGCGGTACCAATTACAACAAGTTTGGGGGCGAGGCACTTGTATGTTTGCAGTATTTTTGGTTTTGTTTTAAACAGCTCTAACTATTAGACGTTAGACCACAGCTACAAAGAAGATTTTGAATTTGGATAAAACGCAATCATTTCTCTAGATTAGAAACTAATTTTCCTATGTACCAGAATTTCCTTTACCAGCAAAAAAACTTTAATGGGATCGGTATCTGAGTATACTAATAATATATACACAAATTCCAATCTTATTGCTTTAATTATATATCTATTAACATACAAACTTACTACTAGGACTTACATACATTGGGATATTTATCCTTATTCCTTCTTTATCTTACAAGTATCTATATATATAAATATAAACTCACAACTTGACTCTATACAACTCAAAAGTGTTTTGTACGCCGGAAATTATTACTTTTCCTGCCTACTCGCAGCCTTCGCGATACTCTTTGGGCATCTGAATATATTCCAAAACAGACTACCCTATAATTATTTATAAGCGATAGCGTATCCGAACTGGTACATATGTGCATGTATAGCTACTCTTTAGAGAAAGCGTCCAGAGGTTCGAGAAGAAAAAAAAAGACGTAATGAAGATTATCTTCCCTGATGTAATTCTGGCTGGACTTAAACCTGGAGCTAGAGCTACATCGGAATCTGGGTCTATACGGTATCGGAACTGTATCTAGACGGTATCTGAAAACGGTACGAAAGCTACTTCTAAATATCTCCCACAGGAAATGAATTCGTTACTGCTTCAACCACAAATTTCTCCAAATAGGAAAATTCACCTTTCACCCTCCTATGAACTTATTACGTTCTCGTTAAATAGCAGTCTACACCATTACGAGTTCAGCTCAGCAATGGCCGACAAGAGACGCTACGCATTCAGAGGTAAGAAATAGTTCCCTACAGGGCCTCAAGGGCGCAGTACTTGATAGCACCACTAACTATTGATTTCACATCGATCTACTAGGGGCGCCTTGATACCATTCTTTTCTATTTAAATTATAATCATTTTGCGATTCTTTCCTTTCCCTCGAAATCGGGTGTTACAATACCCCCTCCCAGAGGGAAAGTTCGGTCACGTTACTTTGGCAAAGGTTCACGGTAAAGTTTCAACTTCGAAGGATGCCAGGAGCCAACTGACTTCCCTTCCTGAGTACGTAACTTGCATATCCCGGTAGGACTTACAGCATCAACGACAAAGGGGCCCTCGAACTTGGGGTACAATTTGGAGGCGGTTCTATCACCGGCGGACGATAAGTGATAAGTGTGACGAAGTACTTTATCTCCGACGCGAAAATGGTTATCTCTCCTTCTGAGATTATAACGGGAGCTCTGCGATAATCCGGACTTTAACAAATTCTGCTCAACGAGGTGATTTATTTCCTTGAGCTTGGAAACATGCTCCGACCAGTAATGGTGGGTATCGGTATCAGTGGGTAACTCGGGATCATTATTCTTACTTAACGGGATCTCTAAGATCGAACGTAATTCTCTTCCGAAATTTAGAAAAGCTGGGGAAAATTTAGTTGAATCCTGAACGACAGAATTAAGCGCAAACTGAATTTCACCGATATACTGGTCCCATTTCTGATGGTTTTGACCAAGATAAGATATTATTAACTGTCTTATGTTACGGTTAGCTCTTTCGGTGGGGTTAGCCTGTGAATGATAATACGGCGTATTCCAAATCTTTATGCCATATGTTCGAGACATTTCAGTCATCATCTTATTGACATAGTTCTTCGCGTTATCCGTAATCAAAATTTTAGGGGCTCCGAAACGATTTAATACATGAGCTCGAAACTTCGAAATTATAACTGCGGTAGTGGCTCTACGAATTGGTACCAACTCGACCCATTTCGTGAACAGGTCCTGAAAAACTAAAAGGTACACGTTACCCGAAGAACTACGCGGAAATGGACCCATAAGGTCAGTAGAAACAATATCCCATGGTTGAGTAAGATATCTCGGGAACATCTTGCCCACTGGAGTTGAATTTAAGGGTTTGGACCTCTGACAAACATCACAGTGTCGTATGTATCTTACGACATCCTGATAAAGACCTGGCCAATAGTATAATCTACTAATGCGCCAATGTGTCTTATCGATACCGAGATGACCTGCCTGTACGTCATCATGATATTGCTTCAACAAAGCTTCTCTAAGGGAATATGGAACTACTACTTTCCAATCTTCACTAGGGTTTCCTAATTCACCTTTAAGGAACCTTTTCCTTAGGTGGAACAACTGTTCATTGTCGATTTTCCAATCGGGATGATCCTGAGGGTTTTGTCGGACTTTGTGCAACTTACGATTATACCACTCATCCTCTACTCTAGGTGAGACTCCTTGGGTATTTGAAAGAGACGCGATCTGAATTCCCTGAATGCGGGACAAAGCGTCAGCGACACAATTCAACTTTCCTTTGCGGTACTCGATATTAAAATTAAAGGGCTGCAAACGTAATGCCCATCTGGCTAATCTACCAGACGGTTCTTTTAAGCTCAACAGCCATTTTAAACTATGGTGGTCGGTGATCACTGTAAAGTGAGAACCCTCTAAATAATGACGATTTTTTTCTATACCGAAAATCACGGCTAAACATTCCTTCTCAGTCACGGAATAGTTCCTTTCTGCACGGGAAAGTGTACGAGAACTGTACGCGATTACTCGTTCATGTCCTTCTTGGACTTGAGATAAGACAGCACCTAGCCCTGTCTGACTGGCGTCTGTCTGTAAGGTAAATGGAAGACTAAAATCTGGGCGTGCGAGAATGGGAGCGGCAGTTAAACATTGTTTCATTGTGATGAAAGCGTTAGCTTGTTCCTGTTCCCATTTCCAGGAACTATTCTTCTTCAGTAAGGCAGTAAGTGGGGAAATCACGGTAGAAAATTCTGGGATAAAACGTCGATACCATCCGGCCATGCCTAAAAACCTACGTAACTCCTTAATGTTCTTAGGGCTCGGGAAATTTGCAACTGATACAACTTTATCGGGGTCGACGGAAAGTCCTTCGGAATTTACTCGGTATCCTAGATAAGCGACCTCGTTACAACCGAATTCACATTTCTCAAGGTTTATTTGAAGACCAGACTCTTTCAGTCTACGAAATACTTCTTTTAACATCTGACAATGTGACTCGAAGGTAGGTGTACAAATTAATATATCGTCTAGGTATGCCACGACATAGGGCCAAACTTCTGGTCCGAAAATTTCATCGACCAAGCGCTGAAATGTGGCGGGAGAGTTGCACAATCCGAACGGCATGACGCGATAGCGAAATAAACCACGACTCGGTACAATGAATGAAGTGATATCACGCGATTCTTCATCCGCGAGAGGAACTTGCAAAAATGCCTGCTTCAAATCAATTTTTGATAAGTATCTAGCCTGACGCAAACCATCTAATATCTGCGACAAATTTGGCATTGGGTATGAGTCTTTAGCGGTGACGGAATTGACTTTACGGAAATCGAGACACGCTCGATAGGTACCATCGCTCTTGCGAACCATAACGACTGGTGAAGCCCAAGCGGCATGACTTGGTTCAACCAACCCTTGCTCTAACATTTTGTCTAATTCCGAATGTAAGGCTTCTAGGACTTTCGGGGAGTACTGGTATGCGCGTTGCTTTATCGGCTGGGCGCCCTGTACATCAATACGATGGGCAATCTTAGTCGTGAGACTTGGGGAGTCTTTAAGGGATTCTATACATTCCTGAACTACGGAAGTTAATTCCTTTCTCTGATCCTCGCTTAAAGCTTGTATGCCTGAACATACTTGATCTAAAGGGTACGAAAGTTCTAAATCGCATGAACGCGTGACGAAATTGTATTTCAACTCAGGGTTACTGGAATAATGCCATGAGTTAGTTGAGGCATCCGTATTTATTTTAGCTCTAGTAATAAAATCTAGACCAATAATTACTGGGAAAGTCAGAGACGGTAGGTAATATAGTGGTAATCGGAAGGGTCTGTTCTCTATAGAACATGCGATATAATATAGTCGAGATACCGGTGCCTTATTCCCATCTGCGGTAAGTATGTGGAATTGGGGAATCTCCGTAAACTCTAAATCTTTACATG
This sequence comes from Triatoma infestans, assembly GCA_011037195.1. NCBI lineage: Eukaryota > Metazoa > Arthropoda > Insecta > Hemiptera > Reduviidae > Triatoma > Triatoma infestans. The sequence goes on from JAAEAF010000387.1 coordinate 27,967, forward strand.
GTAATTGACTCAGACCGGAGTCTCCGATAAGCGAAGTACTAGCTCCTGAATCGTATAGGGCGGAAATCGTAACTGGGATTTGGTTCTCAGGGTGTTTTACCACCAAAGGTAAAAACCACTGAACTCTTTTAACCGTGACGGGCGACCCTCGAGATGGCGAAACGGCCGGGACACGACAACAATCTTCGGTCACCTGTAGCACTTCCTCTGAGCTCAATAATTTATCGAACGGTGGACTCGGAGATATTATTGGTTCTTCCTTGATTCCTGAAGACGGTAGACCGGGCTTCGAATGTGGTATGGGATGTGGTGGACCACTGCTAGTAGAAGGAGCGGAAGGGGTCCTCTCAACCTGCTCCTTTACTCGTTTAAAGGGTTGCAATTCGGGCAACTCGCCACTACAACACCTTTCCTCCCACAGCGATAACAAACTTTACCACGCGGTTTTGGACAATGGGAGTAAACATGTTCTCCTCCGCAATTCCAGCAATCGAGAGTTCGATCCTCTCTCTTGGATACTGGCCTAGGAGAAGGGGAACGAGTTGGGCGCGTGACTCTAAGAGGTTCTTCTCTTACGGCTCCAACTTTACTAGTCATAGGCTTTGGTGTCTGCGCGCGTGTGCGTGTGCTCCTCGGTATTGTTCCAGTAGGTACTGACTTAGCCGGCGGTACGCGATCTGTAGTGGGATTACCGGTACGAAGAGGCATCACACCTCTACGAGATGATGGGGGTGACTGGCGGGATCCTAAACAGTTATTTGCCAAACGGCGTCCACGCCCCATTCCTTCAGTGGACATTAACTCTGCTACTCTAGTTCTTTCAGTTATGAACTTAATCAGGTCTTCATAGGTAGGAATGCCTGAGGTATGCCTATCCTCAAAAGCACGGCGGGAACCGGGATCTAAGTTATTCAACGCTAACTGCAATTGTATAAAATTTCCAACATCCGGCAATCCTAAAGACATAAGGGCGTTCATGTTATTTTCATGCACTCGCAGAAATCTCTGCAAGCTTGCATAGGAAGAATTAGTTAAAGGGTCGAAATCAATAATTCCCCTAACATACATACTGGCCAAGCGCCTTTTATTTTGATAACGCGAAACAAGTGCATTCCAAGCTAATCGATAATTTTGAGGTTCGAACGCGAAACCGGAGATCACTGCTAGGGCGTCTCCACTCAAGGCCATCGTTAAATATTGGAATCTTCTCATGTCCGATAATTTAGGGTCTTTATCTACCATCGACGTAAACAATGCGTAAAAGTGAGGCCAATCCTCTAAATTTCCGTTAAATGGCGGTACTCCGATAGGCGGCAATACATTTTCTAAAGAATCTACTTGACCGGAAGAGGTGGAAAGCATGGCAGAAGTTTCCGCTGTAGCCGTTAAATAAAAATTCCTAGCGGTATCAATTATTTCTAAAAATTGGGTCTGGGTCTGAGACACTTCTAATCTAGACTTAGGGTCTGAGACAGCGGCGTTAGCAATCCGAATACGCTGTGTCAACTCAGCGAATTGGTTTTCAATTAACTGTAAGCGGTCAAATTGACTGCGTAAAGTACCCGCTGTTGCGGCAGTAACCGTTTTAAATCGTTTAAGCAAATGTTGGGCCAATGCAAACAAATCCTCCCTTTCTTCCTTCAATAACTCAAATGACTTAACTTCCGACATTTCCAATTGGATTTGCTCTACACGATATCTAAACAAACTAAAATGAATTTGATCGGGACTCCGAAATTAATTAAAAAATTCCCTCACGGGACCTAATGGGTAATGCCCCACGTAAAAAAGTTGCATGCACAAATGAATAATAAATATACAATTTACAAACAAACAAACAAAATAATAAAGAAAATCTTACCCTCAATTCACAATGAACAAATCTTACAACTAAAAGCTAAGGGTTGCCAGACAGAATATAAACTTAGAACATTTATTCTGACTAACCCTTAATAAAGAAATCAAGATACAAAATACAATTGATCAATTTATTAACTGGCCAACAATAACTAGAAACACATTAAAATCGAGGTACACAATATAGTCAAATTAATTAATTAATTGCCTAAACATTTAACCATACAATTTAACATAAACTTCTCAAGTTATAACTTAGCTCAAGTTATTAAAATCTTACTAATTTGTAATTTTTACTGTCTTAATTTTCAAGTATTAACTTCACACTCTTAAATTCGTGATTTTACTTTAATGTAAATTAACGTTAATGTCCCTAATTTCCTATTTTTGTCTTGTCCCTGTTCGGGCGCCACAATATATATATGTACCAGAATTTCCTTTACCAGCAAAAAAAAAACTTTAATGGGATCGGTATCTGAGTATACTAATAATATATACACAAATTCCAATCTTATTGCTTTAATTATATATCTATTAACATACAAACTTACTACTAGGACTTACATACATTGGGATATTTATCCTTATTCCTTCTTTATCTTACAAGTATCTATATATATAAATATAAACTCACAACTTGACTCTATACAACTCAAAAGTGTTTTGTACGCCGGAAATTATTACTTTTCCTGCCTCCTCGCAGCCTTCGCGATACTCTTTGGGCATCTGAATATATTCCAAAACAGACTACCCTATAATTATTTATAAGCGATAGCGTATCCGAACTGGTACATATGTGCATGTATAGCTACTCTTTAGAGAAAGCGTCCAGAGGTTCGAGAAGAAAAAAAAAGACGTAATGAAGATTATCTTCCCTGATGTAATTCTGGCTGGACTTAAACCTGGAGCTAGAGCTACATCGGAATCTGGGTCTATACGGTATCGGAACTGTATCTAGACGGTATCTGAAAACGGTACGAAAGCTACTTCTAAATATCTCCCACAGGAAATGAATTCGTTACTGCTTCAACCACAAATTTCTCCAAATAGGAAAATTCACCTTTCACACTCCTATGAACTTATTACGTTCTCGTTAAATAGCAGTCTACACCATTACGAGTTCAGCTCAGCAATGGCCGACAAGAGACGCTACGCATTCAGAGGTAAGAAATAGTTCCCTACAGGGCCTCAAGGGCGCAGTACTTGATAGCACCACTAACTATTGATTTCATATCGATCTACTAGGGGCGCCTTGATACCATTCTTTTCTATTTAAATTATAATCATTTTGCGATTCTTTCCTTTCCCTCGAAATCGGGTGTTACACCTATACTTTGCAAACATTGGTTTAACTTGTTCCAATATTCTTCGATTAAAAAATAACATGTTTTAGTGCATAATATCATATGCCTGTTTAGTCATTATCCTGTTTAACAGACAGTAGAACAAGTGGTTACATGTTTAGAACGGTTGAGGAAAGCCAATTTAAATTGGAAATTTCTAGGAAAAGTGTTATTGCAATCCGCAATAATTGCCATACGATAACTTAAGTATGTTGTAGTGCAATATATATTTATATTCTTTTTTATATCTGTGTTTTTCTTGGTTATTCAACAAATTTAATTGTAGTCCAATCAAACTTTGTTGTGTGCAGTGATTTTACCTAAAATATTACATTTTAACATGACCAAAATCCCAAGACATTTAACACAATACATTCTCAATTGTCTAAGCATTCGTCATGACTCATTAGCACATCCACAACTCTAGAAGTAAAATTCAATCTGTTCTTCACTAAAGAAGTTGTTACAGTACGCGGCCAATTTAGCAGCTAGCAGTTAATTTTATTTTATTTTATTTTTTTTAATGTTTAATGGGGAAAATTTGTAAGGGAAAAGGCGGAAGATGAATGTATTGGAAATTTAGATTTGCGTAGAAATAGAGAAAGAAGGAAGTGGAATATAGTTATACGTAAAGAGAGTAAAAATAAGAAAATCACAAATGCTTAAGTATAATCGAACATAATAATAATAATAATAATACTAATAAGAAATAGTTAGGGAGATAAACAATTGTAAACAAAGAGTGACGCGCGTGGCGCGTGTGGAAGTGTGCCTGCACGCGGACAGTAGTAGCCAGCCGGCTGTGAGAATAAAAGCTCAAACTCTCTTTCGGTTATACCGGATTTTTACTTTCTCTTACTCCTAGTAAGAGGAAGTATTGTAATCGTGTCAAATTTTCGATATCGAGTTTTCACCGGAAATATCCGTTTTGAGGTCCCCTGAGTCTAAAAAAAGTGGTTTTTAGCAAATGGTCTGTGCGTGTGCGTGTCGTGTGTGTGTCTGTGTGTGTGTGTGTGTATGTGAACAGCATAGCTCAAAAACGAAAAACCGTAGAAAGTTGAAACTTAATATTCCCGTCTAGGTATCAGCATGGCATCTTGACAGTGGTTCATCTGTCAAAATTCCTCAACCGGAAGTACCACTTTACTTATTGGTTTTTTTAACTATTTTGCGATTTTCTCAAAAATGGCTCCAACGATTTTCTTCAAACTTTGGAATATCAACTACACATACAAAGTGCTACAACTTTTATTTGAAACATTTCTCTGGGAAAATTCATTTAAGGGCAGTTACGGGGGAGGGGTGGGGTTAGGTTTTCATCTAAAGTGCTATTTCAGTTTATTAAACAATTCTGTCACCTAAATAATGTTAATTAGAATTAAATATGTTGTTGAAATTCCGAGTTTGATAAAAATCTGATGACCGGAAGCGCGTTTACTTTACCACATTACTAAATGATTTTTTCACTTTTTCACGATTTTCTCAAAAATGGATCCGACGATTCTGTTCAAACTTGTTATATTAACTACTCATACAAAGAGCTACAACTTTTACTTAAAACATTTCTCTAGGAAAATTCATTTAATGGCACTTTTAGGGGAGGGGTGGGGTTATGTTTTTCTCTTAAGTGCGATCATAGTTGATTATACAATTCTATCATCCAAACAAAATTAATTAGAAATAAATGGATGACCGAAATTCCGAGTTTCAAGGAAATTAGAGTAACCGGAAGTGCACTTTTACTGAACGGTTTTTTCAGTTTTCGTCGTATTTGAATTAAATTCGTACATAAACTATAAAATTTGTCAATTATACTTTTGATAACTGGAGTAAGAGAAAGTTGTGTGAGTGTTTCACACCAGATTTTTTTGTTCCAATTTGCAAACCTCTTGTCTGCCTGTCCGCCAGCCTGGGAGCAGCGGACATTCGCCTGGAAGGGGATTGAGCAGTCAGACGATTTTTGGAGTAGAGCTACACCGAAGAACACTGCCTCTTCATACAACAGCGAATAAAAGGAAAAAAAAAAGGGTGCATCCGTCAGTTAAGTGAACTATTTTCTTTTACATTTCGTAACATATAATATTACTCTCTTTTAACAAAAAACAAAGACAAAAAAAGAAGAGAAAAAGGGGGTGAGGTTTAATATAGGAACTAATATTTTAAATAGGTTGCGTATATTATCTATTATAATTTTTTTTTGTATCTAAGAGGATCATTTTGAGTTTATTGTATTAAGGAGAATTTAGGAGAAGTTATTTTTGTATTTTTGTTTTGTATTTTTTTTTTTCCTTTTCTCTGTTTATTAGGTTTGAAGAAGATTGTTTTTGTTTGTTTTCTCTTTTCTATTTGAATTATATTATTTGACTGAAATATATTTATATTTTCTAGGCTAGTTGTGTTTTTAATATACGCTAGCCCCCTTTTCCGGTGCTGGAAAGAGAAATAAAAGGCACGGAGAGAGTAGAATTTGAGAAGAGAAATTATAATTTTTTTGTGTAAGCACTATATTCCACTTCCGAATGATCGCAAGGTAAGAGTTTTTCTTTTTTTTCTTATTTGTTCGCCCATATTGTTTTGAGGAAAGAGATAAATAACACAAAAAAAAAGGAAGAAAACGATACATTTATCTTTACGTATTTCTGGTGAGGAGAGGGGACCCTAATAGTACGGAGCAAGTTCACCTAATTACACAGGGTCCGAACTGATTACACAGGGTTCAATCACCGCTGTGATCAAATTATTTTTTTTTAAATTATTTTCTGGTGTAAAATATTTCTTTTTATTTTGGGTATATGAACGCCTCCGTTTACTTATTTTAATTTAATTTCTTTTAATAACCTTAAGGTTATTATTAATTAATATTATTTAATTAATTAACATTCTTTTATAAGGCCTTACCTTTAGTTCCTGTGGGGCTTCCGTCACTTTCCCCACTAGACCCCTTCCCCAAGTGATGTGGCGCCCAACTGTTATTATATTGTTTATTATTATTGTTATTATTATTTATTATTGGGTTTTAGATGGATTAATGGATTTATTTATTGCAATTGTTTATATTCATTCGGAACCCACCCCGTTCTCCTTCTGAGCGTGGGCACTAAATTTAGTGTTACAAAGTTACTTATATTTAGGCGATTTAGAAATCCTATTAATTTAATAATTTCTCTTAAGGGAATTATATATGTAAATTGAATGCATATTATATTACAAAAGTGTTTAAAAATATAGAATAATTTATTTACTAGTTAAATTTGAAACTCATCACTATTTTGGGGGGAATTAAGTACATATACTGAAATAAAAAGACTACTAGTTCTACTAATCTTCTTTTATTTTTCCTTTCTCTAACTAATTAGTTTAATTGTACAAACAATTAGTTCGACAGACGATTTTTTTGTAAATTACATTATTGCTGTTTGATCAGCTTTCCACTAACTGTAAGACATTACTGAGAAACTCCACAAACTATCTCTAAAGAAACTACTTTTGCTTAATAAGAAGTGTTTAAAAATATATAACAAAATTCATATAAGTTCCAGTTAAATTACTAGTTTTAATATGTACGCATTCTTATTTATATCTGTAAGATAGGCACTTTCGACTTTTACATTTTTAACCGAAAACTTACATCTTTGCAAGAATTGGCGGAATTATGTGTATAAATTGAGTACGTTTTAGATTAGAAAAGTGATTAAAAATATGCGGAATTAAGTACGTAAATTGAGATACAACAGTTACTAAATCTCTCATTAAACACTAGCTTTTTTCCTTTCTTTAATTGTATAAACAATTAGTTCGACAAAAGATATTAGTAACTATTTCGTCGTACATTGCGTTAGATAACAGATCCAACGACTTTAAGCTGTACCAAAAAAAAAAAAACTTGCAGAAGTAACTGACTTAGAAATCAATATATTGGATTCTATAAATTTAATTGATCGATAAAAAGAAAAATAGATTTTTCTTAAAGAAGGAAAGTGGAGATTTAAGTTTTTATTGTTTACCAAAACCTTACACAGGTAAGTGACTCATAAATCAATATACTGGATTGGATATATTTGTTGTCAATATACTTATTTATCTTAAATAAGTAAGGTGTATAAGAAAGAGGCATAGATTAGTTTTAGGTTATTGTTTACAAAAAAAAAAAAAACTTACATAAGTATCTGTCTCTGGAATACATACATATTGGATTGGATGTATGTGCTGGTAATATACTTGATCGATAAAAATGGTTTTAACATAAATAACGATGGGGGCGTAGACGGTTTCTCTTTAAGACAGTGTAAAATAAATAAATAAATATATTATAATCAGGAAATATATTGCAAACATTGTGCACACATAGAGGTTAATAAACTTTTGTACGAATGGAAAAATACAGATGCAAATGTTAATGAACCCTGGCCTGGAGACGTGGGGCAGAGCCTCTCTTTAAGTATCTGTAGGTACATAAATATTTGTAAATATAGGGAAAGAAGTGAGAGAAATGAAGGAGAAGTATGTGGGTGAAGTATAAGGATCTAAAGAAAACTACTATTCCCAAGTTACCACAACAACTAAGTGGTGAAAGTGATGACTTGGATGACGAAGGTTGTGAGATCGCTTTTGCTGACCTCAGCAAAAAAAAAATTAATTATTAACATCTCTTTGTCTACAGGAAAGGAGATGTGAGGGAGTGGTGGAGAGGGATGGCGGCCTGTTGTGCAGAAAAGTGGAGGGGGTTAAGTTATGTGTGAGGGGGTAAGTAACTATGGAGAGAGCGGGCGAGGGAAGACGGCCGCCATGTTTTGCAGAAAAGTGGAGGGGGTAAGTGGTGTGTGAGGGGGTAAGTGCATGTGGCTTAGTGGAGAGTGGGGGTAAATGGCGTGGCCTAAGTGTTCGTCGAGTTCGATGATTGGCCCGTGGGCGTGGCTTAGTGGATGGATGGGGGTGGAGAGGGTAGGTTAAGTGGGCGTGGTCTAAGGGATTTATGGTGGGCGTGGCTTAGTGGGAGGGGGTGGCAATGTGGTGTGGTAGGGGCAAGTGGGCGTGGCCTAAATGTTCGTAGAGTTCGATGATTGGTCGGTGGGCATGGCTTAGGGAGGGGTGGGGATGGCCGCCATGTTGTGCAGAAAACTGTTTTAGAACCCGTCAATTCCACGTACTGTGGCTAAGTGAGAGCATCATCCATCCAAGTTCCAGCGAATATGCAAGCCCCGTGGTAATTGTTCGTAAAATACATGGATCCCATAGGGTATGTATAAATTACAGAGAACTAAACAAGCGGATTTGCAGAGATCATTACCCCATGCCGTTGATTGAAGATAGGATAGGTGCTCTGGGAAAGTTTAGAGTATTTTCAACTCTAGACTTAAAAAGAATGGGTTCTTTTACGTATCTGTCGCCGAGGAATGTCGCAAATATACCTCTTTTGTGACTCCGGATAGCCAATATGAATTCCTTCGAACTCCATTCGGATTATGTATCAGCCCAACTGTTTTTTTAAGAAGTCTTCCAAGATCTTATTAAACGAAAGTAGTTTTCACTTATATGGATGATATAATTGTCCCCGCCGTAGATGGAAAGGACGCCTTCAACAAAATCGTTGAGACTCTTGAGTAGCAGCTGATAATGGGCTAATAATTAAGTGGGAAAATTGCGCGTTCTTACAAAGACGGGTAGACTGACTAAAAAAGATCTGCCGCCGAGAGTAGCTAGGTGGGCATTGGCACTTGAAGAATTTGATTATCAGATAGCACACCGACCGGAACAGAAACTAAAGCACGTCGACGCATTGAGTCGAAATCCCGGATGGATAATCGAGGACACAGTGATGAAGTCAATTAGAAAGAAGCAGAATAAAGATGAAAAATTAAGGGTTATTATGAGGATTTTGGATCGGGATCCCTACGAAGATTTTCTATTGGAGCACGGAGTTTTAAAGAAAAGAGTAGAGGGTGTAAATAAAGTTGTATTACCCATGAGTATGGAAATGGAAGTAATGAAGAGAGCTCACGAGAATGGACACTTTGGTGTCAAAAAGATGAAAGAATGTATCGAGGAAGAATATTACATCCCTAAGTTGGAAGAAAACTGAAAAGATTCTGTAAGTGCCTGCGGAAGGATGGCTTTAGCCAGGATAATTTATTGTAGAACGGGGTTATATGATGGTCAATTGGAACATCATAAATAAATCTAATGCATGCATTCATAGCGCGATATAATTTTACATCAAGTTCCTTCGAGATGCCATCGTAAACTGCACTGCAATAGTCGAAATGAGGAAAGTAAAAGAGGAAACAAGTGACGGTCGAACTAATAATGGGAATAAATCACGACTTCTTTTTAACTGCGCAAGTGTTCTAAAGAGCCTGCGAGAGACGTCATGAACATGGTCAGTCCATGATAAGGTCTGATCAACCGTAACACCAAGATATTTTAATTTATTAGGTAACCTAATTTTTGAATTGCCAATTAAAATTGTGGGTATAGTTTTGAGACTATTTATATATCGGGCAGAACCAAAAATAGTAAAAGTGGACTTGTCTGTATTTAAGAATAAACCGTTTTGAAGAATCCATGAATGAACTGAAACCATGTCATAATTAAGATGAGAAATAGCCTGATCTAAATCATTAGGAGGAAAAGATAAATAAATTTGAAAATCATCTGCATAAATATGGTAAGAACAATATTTTAAAACTTTTGGGAGGTTGAGAACAAATAAGAAGAATAAAAGCGGTGACAAAGAGGATCCTTGAGGAACTCCAGATACAAGGAAGGTGGATAAGGATTTATCTGCAGAAACTACGGCTTGAGTACGGGAAGAAAGATAAGATTGAATCCAGCGAATTGCACTATTTGAAAAATTCAGAAGTTTCAATTTTTGGAGAAGCAAATTATGATTCACATAGTCAAAAGCTTTAGGAAAATCAAATTGCACCATCAAAGTTAATTTCCTCTGATCTATGGCCTTTTTTAGATCGTGCGTTACTTTAATTAAAGCTGACTGCGTACTGTGACCTGATCTAATAAGTTAGGGAATCCAATAAGTTACAGTTTTCTAGATAAGAAGCTATTTGAGTATGCACAATTTTCTCTAAAGGTTTAACTAAATTATTCAGTAATGAAATCGGCCTAAAGTCGGATTCAGATTGAGGATTAGAGACTTTTGGCAAAGGATGTACGAACGCCACTTTCCATTCAGAAGGAACAACGGAGTTTTGAAGGGAATAGTTGTACAAATATTCTGTAACAGGTAAGGTTTGCGGAAAACATAATTTTATGAATTTTATAAAAAAATTATCGGAACCAATCGCGTTAGACGTACATAATTTAAAATTAACAAGAAGGTCATATGGTGAGGCGTTTTGAGAAAATATTTTTCTGTGGAAAATAAATTACTTTTTAATTGTTTTCTGTTATATAATATTTACATTGTGAGTGATAACTACTAAAATGTCAGTATTATACTGCTGCAATTAAATAACAGTAAATTCTATCGGTAAAAGTTGGGAACTAAGTGTGCGTATTAAGTGTTTATTATTTTTCACTAAATTAGTGACGGAATAAGTACAATCGCGTTTCCATTTGGTTCGATACAAATGGATTCGGCACCGGACACAGAAAACGGTCCGTGGTCAGTCCCTAAGCGAGTCAAAGTCATACATAACCTCACTAGTAGCAGCCAACAAAGTTTCTGCACATCCAACAAATTTTCTGTACTTGCTCAGCAGACACAGTCTGAAGAACCACATACCATATCAAACATCCAACCTAGACCACCACCCATATTTCTAAGAAATGTATCAGATTATAATAAACTGCGTGAAGTTCTGGAAAAAGAGGTAGGTCTTGACAAATTTAAATGTATATGCAAAGTTAATCAGGTTAAAATACTTCCCAGCACCCCTGACGATTACAGAACACTGGTTCATTTGTTCAAAAGAGAGAACTGTGATTTTCACACCTATCAGTTGAAAGAGGACAAACCTTACCGTATAGTACTAAGAAACCTCCATCACACCACCGATATAAAAGCAATTGCTAATGAACTAGCAAGCCAGAACCATACTGTTATTCAGGTAGTTAATGCATTGCACCCAGCAACCAAAACACCTCTTCCGATCTCCTTTGTCGATATTAAGCAAGCCCCAAATAATACAGATGTTTTCAAAATAAAGCATATATTAAACACTATTATTAAGGTAGTAGAAGAGCCGAAGCCACAAAGACATATAGTACAATGCATTAACTGCCAAGAATATGGCCACACAAAACGCTATTGCAATCACACTCCAAAGTGCGTAAAATGTGGCGAACAGCACCCTTCACAAATGTGTGTAAAACCAAGGGACATACCTCCCAAATGCGCACTCTGTGGTAATGGCCATGTTGCTAGCTACAAAGGCTGTCAGGTGCACAAAGTTCTTCAGCAGCAAAGAGATTCAAAATACAGATCCAGTTACTGCCCAGCTAAGGCCAGATCGCCTTCAGAAAGAACAGAAACTGTAACCAATGATACAAATTTGGTGATGGACCGAACGAAGAAAACCTATGCACAGGCTATAAAGAAGACAACACCAGCAGCACCACTACATCCACAAAATGTACCAACAACATCCAACCACAGCCTGCCTACACTAAGTGAATCGCTTACAACTCTAATTTCCAACACTATACAGACAATACTGCAACCGATACTTACTCAGATACTCACCCACTTAGTCTCAAACATACAACAAATTCTGCATCACTGCTACAGCAGAACTAATGTCACATTTACGAATACTTCTCTGGAACGCAAACGGACTACTTTTTAAACAAAATATATTCACACAATTTATTACAGATAACCATATTGACTTAGCTCTTATTACTGAAACTCACTTTACATCCCGGTCATACTTCTCTTTACCCTACTTCACTCTTTACAGAAATGACCACCCCCAGAATACTCCCGCGGGGGCACAGCCATACTTATAAACAACTACATAAAACACGAAGTTGTAATACTACCACAAACTGATGCCATACAGATGAGTGCTATTAAACTTTACACTGACAGAGGTACTATAGTAATGATTTCTTTTTATAGATCACCAAATCATCGATTAGAACCTTGGATATTCGATGAACTTCTTCGAATAGCAGGACAAAGGGTTATCATTGGAGGTGATTTTAATGCAAAACATATCTGTTGGGGCTCCCGTCTAACGTCACCACCAGGTCGAATATTATACAACATTATACATAAACACAACCTAATTCCAATTGCACCTTCCTCCCCCACACATTGGCCAGTTGATCGTCACAGAATTCCTGATGTCTTAGACTTTTTCTTAATCAAAGGTATGAACACACATAATCTAACTATCCAAACACTTCCCGACTTGGATTCTGATCACTCTGCAGTATTACTTACTCAGTCTAATTTCAATCTTTACACAAACACAAAGTATCCTAGATTAATCGAGGGTGTCTTAGATGTAAAAGATTTTCAAAACAAAATTAACTCCACAATTAACTTAAACATTTCCTTGAAGAGTTCTGATGAACTTGACAAGGCAGTACAAGCATTTACAACACTAATCCAAACAGCAATATATACATCGCAGACGAGACACAATCATCAACACAAGCCACGAACAGCTACTTGCTTACCTCACCATATTAGACTATTGTTGCGCGAAAAGCGGTCTCTAAGAAAGCAGTGGCAACGCACACGTCTACCATCACACAGGGCGCACTACACCAAGTCACAAGACATCTTAACACTGAACTAAACGACCTAAATTCTAAAAGGCAAGACCAATACTTACAATCTCTTAGTACCAAAGACTACAGCTTATGGAGGACAACAAAACGCATTTTACACTACATACCTGTCATATCACCTTTAAGAAACGACAATGGAAAATGGACAACAACTGATGAAGAAAAAGCCTCACTTTTCTCCCACCACCTCCAACAAGTTTTCCAGCCTCATAACTATGCGGAAGAAGAGCCTCACAATAGAACAAGAACTGAATTGTATGAACCACTCCAACTTTCACTTCCACCAAAACCTTTTACACCCGCAGAAGTACAACATGCTATTAAGAACTTGTCAAACAAGAAATCACCGGGATACGATCTCATTACTGCAGACATCCTTAAACTATTGCCAAAAAAAGCAATACTGTATCTCACATTTCTATTTAATGCATCACTAAGGACTGTTTATTTCCCTCTTATCTGAAAATATTCCTTAGTAACTATGATACCAAAACCTGGCAAATCTCCTACAGAGCCTACTTCCTACAGACCAATTAGTTTGCTTCCGATACTAGGAAAATTACTAGAAAAACTGCTCATAAAACGACTTACACACTATACAGACCGTATCATACCACAGCATCAATTTGGCTTCAGACAACAGCACTCTACTATTCATCAAATACAAGAGTCACAACACACATTGCTAACGCTCTCGAATCCAAACAGATATGTACAGGCATTTTTCTAGATGTTTCACAAGCCTTCGATAAAGTATGGCACCCAGGATTGCTTGTCAAACTAAAGAGAATTCTACCTTTCACTTATTACCTTTTGCTAAAATCTTATCTCGAGGACAGATTCTTCAGTGTTAGGGTAAAAACAGTTATCTCCGACATTCATCCCATTGAGGCTGGAGTCCCGCAGGGGAGTGTTCTGGGGCCACTACTATACAATATTTACACATACGACATACCTGAACATCCGAATATAGTTACTGCGACCTATGCGGATGACACAGCACTACTTGTTACCAACACAGATATAATAACTAACAAACTAATACTGGTGCAGCATTTGACTAACTTGCATAACTGGAACATCACATGGAAAATTAAACTCAATATAAACAAAACAAAAACAGTACATTTTACTCTAAAAAAGACGGAAGATATACCTGTGAAATATGATAACGAACCATTACCGTTAAGTAACTCGGTAAAATATTTAGGGATGCACTTGGACAAACGACTAACTTGGGCAACACATGTAAAAACTAAAAGACTTGAACTTAATTTACGTTTCAAACAGTTATATAGATTACTAAAGACAAAATCCACATTAAACATAAACAACAAACTCCTAATTTACAAGACTCTCTATTGAAACCAATTTGGACATACGGACTTCAGCTTTGGGGAGCGGCTAAACAGACACATTTGAAAAAAATTCAGACATTCCAATCTCGCACACTGCGGACTATACTTTCATCTCCTTTCTATGTTACAAACGAAACAATACATAAAGACACCAACACTGAAACAGTACAACAAGCAGCACATCGACTGTACACTAAGTATCATGTCAAACTGAACAGTCATACAAATCTTCTAATCAACAATTTACAAACAACTCTAGTTCCAGGAAGAAGACTAAAACGGAGATGGCCACAGGACTTGTTACATCCACCGTAGACAAACTTCATACTGACTGACAGACCTCACTGAACGACATTATGAACTAGCATAATTACATTCACACCCATACATTCATTTCACTTCACATTTCATTTATTTATTCACTCCATAAACAAATCACTCCAATAGGGCCATCATTGGATGGGGTACCTGCACACGTTCTACACGTCAGTACATTATCATACAGACAACAGCATTACAGGCAAAACACAATTTGTGTTGGTACTGTATTACATAAAAAAAAAAAAAAAAAAAAAACAAGAAGGTCATCTATTGTAACATAAGGAAAATAATGTCTGTTATAGAAGGCTGGTCGAAAGAGGGCGGTGTGCGTAATCGAGAAACGACATAAGAATTTAATTTGTTAGCGGAAAAGTTTATCTCAGATACTATTCTTTTTTCTTTACTAGAGAGTTTCCTTAGAACTGACCATTTCTCTTTTGAACTATTTGCCTTCTCAATCATTTGCTCATAGTACGCAATTTTAGCAGTACGAATCGAAGACTGAACCTTATTTCTACATCTTTTGTACTTTTCATAAACAGTTTGAGATCTGGATCTGACGAAACACAGACGTAACCTGTTGCGTTCCCGCATTAGGTTACGTATCTCTGGCGATTATTAACTTTTTTGAAGGCGCATATTTATCCAAAAGTGAACTTAAAATTTCGTTAAAATAGAAAAGTTTCATATCAAATCTGCTTCAAACAGCGGATTCCAGTCAACATACTGTAAGTCAATGTTCAAGGACTCCGAATCAATATTATCAATTGAACGGTTTGTAATAACAGAAGGAATAATACGGGGAACCTGAAAATTGTAAGAAATACTAATAAGATCATGAGCCGACAAAAATGGAACTTGAGTTTGAGCAGCTGACAAAATTTTACAAGTATCATCTACAATATGTAAATCTAACCAAGTGCTACTGTCCTGTAAATTATGAGTAGCCTTATATAGAACTAAATATAAATCAAAACAATAAAAAATGTTTTCAAGGTAACTTTTATCAAATGAATTAGTTAAGAAGTCGACATTAAAATCACCTGTTACTATTATATTATTATACCGTGGCAATAAGTTAGTGAAAATATCGTCTAGTTCAAAATTAAAAGCGACTTTAGGTGGTCTGTAAACAACAGCGTAACACAGTTTACCCATAACGCCAGAAACCTCCAAAAATATATATTCTAGCAAAGCATTTGAAGAAGCGGATGTAAGAATCACTTTAGCAGACAAACTGTGGTGAACATAAACAGAGGCCCCACCACCAGTAGATCGCGTTCGATCACATCGATAATTGTGATAGTTGTTTAAAAATAAAGCTTGATCTGGGATAGACTGTTTCAACAACGATTGAGATACGCCTATAATGTGATAGAAATTAGCTGAAAAATAATCGCTAAATTCATCAAAATGCGCAGTAAGCGACTGAGCGTTTACGTGACAGGCAGTTAAAATATTAATTGTATTGGAATCAGGTGATCGGATCCCACCGCTGCTACCAGATGTATTGGAATCAGATGTCTTGGTATCGGGAGTTGAAGTGAGGAGTAAGTGTTGTTAGTTAGAGAGTTTTAAAGAGTTGTTATTCGAAATACGTACTACTGATTTATGAAAATAAACTATATTTTAACAAATAATTTAAAGTGTTTTGAAATAGATAAACTAAGATGCACAATTGTAAATGAATATAAGAATTATGAAATGATTAATAAATATTAAAGAAATAGTGTTTAAAACCTTGAATAGGGACGCGCTCGCGATGTGTGAAACTTAGCTGACGTGACTGCTGTCTAACTGACTGATAACTCGTAACTGATGTGATACTGATTTGTAACTGATGACTGCTCCCCTCCTCCAGTGAGCGACGTTTATATTTGCATCACTCACACATTGGCTGATGTGTAAGTACGTGCCACACTAAGACATCTCTCGTAGTATATTGACCTCGGGGAGGTAACAAAGGCTGGGGTCGCGACGCTCTGATGACAGATGGTGGCCACGTGGCCTCTTGAGTGTACATTGACCCTTGTATGAAGGAAATACAGGCCAGGTGTACATTGACCCTTGTATGCAAGGGTTTTGCCGGCGGCGATTCTTTTGACTGTGTATTGACCCCTGTTTGAAAGGGTTTTGCCGGCGGTTCTTTTGACTGTATATCGACCCCTGTTTGAAAGGGTTTTGCCGCGGTTCTTGACCTGCAGATAGCGGCTGGCTGGAACCACTAGTTATAATTTATAGATTTATTTATTATTTAAAAATTATATCTTCTTTCTTCTTGCCATCACATCACATAGTCATAATAGAAATAGCAAACCAATTTGCAATTTACATCCGTAAAATTTAACTTAGTGCAGGTAATTTTGTATACATTTAAATTAATATTAAATTTCGACAATGCATAGAACACACCAAATTATAACGTAAATACTGTGCAATAAAAAACCCAAACCAATTATTCAGATATGAAAAATATTCATAAAAACAATTACATAAGTCAGCCAAAGAGTAATAAACAATACAAAATTTAAGTAAGTTACAAATAAAGTCTAAAGTTATATTATTGTAATAAAGTTCAAGTAACCAAACTAAACTTCGAGTTTGATATATCAATAATAAAAACAGCTGCAAATTGTAATAAACTAACATATGTAAACAAGAAGACTGTAGCTATTTAAAAATATTTAAATCATCAGTAGAATTTACAACAATCACCGGACTTCCGTCCTGTTTGCGGCCCAGTACTTTGCCGCCCCTAACCCAAACATATTTAATTTTACCATCTTTTTTTAATTGACGTAATGCCGCATACCATTTTTTATTATAAAGAGTCAAAGACTCATTAATATATACTGAATATTCTTCACCTTCGTTCCATCCAATTGCACGTGTCGAGATTTGGTTTTACGTAGACGTAAAACCTCATTTCGTGTAGTCTGACGAACGAAACACACAACATAGCAGGTATGCGTGCGGGTTCCAGATTAGCTGTAGGTCGTTGGCGATAAATGTAATCAATATCGTGTTCATCGAGCTTAATCCCCAGGGCCACGCCAACCTCCAACAACAAACCTAAAGGAGATTCGCCTGCTCTATATGGAAGTCCGTGAATTTCTAATGTATTTCTTCTAGATTCCTGGTCCAATTGGTACACTTTAGATTCTGCCTTAGACAGCCGTACGCGAAGAGAAGCGTTCTCTGCCTGAAGAAACTCCAAACGCTTATCAAGATCACTTAGTTTGCTCTCCAC
>JAAEAF010000388.1:0-52229 GCA_011037195.1 Triatoma infestans
TCCTTTGAGCATTGTAATTAATGAGCGCACCATGCAGAACACAATTTTACATGTAATATGAAACAGAACACATCCTTGCAAGATTGTGCCAATGTTTGGCCCAGGATGGACAGGAATGCTAAAGTTCACATACTGTTTTTTTCATCCACACTTTTTAAAAATCTATATAAAAACCTGATTCGACACAAAATATGCTAGAAACAATCGCAGCATATTTAAGTTTGTTATTCGGTTTAAATATCACAATCATACGACCACAAGGTTTCAGTCAAAATCCGTATTATTTTTACTTGTTCTTATTTTTTCATTTTTTGGAATTGTCATGGAAATGGCTGCAACAATATTTCTCAGACTTGCGAACAAAAATGTCTATCACTTTTATTGTACATCATTAGAATGTACCGTTATATTCGTATAATATTAAAGAACATTAAAAACATTGCTGGTACTCCAAATTTGAAGAAAATCAGTTTCCCGGAAGTGATAATTTAAGAATAAGTTTCGAGCTTGTTGCCATTTTTCTCGAAAACACCATCTACGTTTTACTTTCGATACTTTCAATACTAACTATCACATCTATAAACTTATCACTTCTATTTGGGACAATTTTACTCAAAAATTGATTTTACAGCTCCTTGAGTGATGTCAGCGGTTTTGATCGTGATGTCGCTGTGTTGTGGTAAAATAATCAAGGTCAAGTATTAGTTACTATGCCCTCCCATTGCCGCTGTATTTATGTTTAATGCAACTAGATGATGAGTAAATCATCATATTAATTTCCAAATAAATAATATGTATTACAACATACTGATTATTCCGTATAGAGCGAATCTGTATGTACATATGTACGTGAGTGTAAGTATGTGACGAGGGGTGGTGTCAGCATAACTTAAAAACTGAAAATTGCAGAAAGTTCAAACTTGATATTTGTTTAGCTGCTAGCATGGGACCTAAGGGGTAATTTAAGGGATTTTGATCAAAATCGGTCAACCGGAAGTTACGCTATACTGAATGAATTTTTCTTTTTTGCGATTTTCTCAAAAACGACTCCAACGATTTTCTTTACACTATTTATGTGAACTGCACATGTAGAGCTACTAGTTGTATTTCACGTTTCTCTAGGAAAGTCATTTAAAGGGGCTTTTGGGGGAGGGTGAAACTGGGGCGGTTATTTTCATGAGGTCCCGGGTTGAGACCCCGTAGATGATTTGCTAGATACCGACGATACCTCTTGAAAGCTAATAAAGCAATCAAGGTGTAACGGCCCTGAAGAAGCTTATTGCCATATGGGCGAAATATTGGTCCAATAACGCGGTCTCATTCCGCAAAATCAACTGCTTTTAATAAATATATAGCTCAAATTCCGAGTTTCAAATCGGTTAACAGTAAGTGCGTTTTTACTGAACAGTTTTATCGATAAACACCAACAGTTTCGCTAACTATGAATACAGAGACCCCCCTCTATCGCTTTTGTTGGGAACTTTTTCAGACAGTTCATTTACAGAAGTTTTGGGGGAGGGGGGAGTGTATGGTTTCCTTAACAAAGTCATTTTATTTAGTTTAGATTCTCCAATTGATATTCAATAGTAGAGAAATCAACTTTCAGTAAAAATTATTAAGTTTGAAAAAACTGATTTCGTCACTTAAATCTGTGTGTGAACTGCAGTGAGAGAAAGTCCTGTGAGTGTTTCACAACACTTTGCTTTTTTCTTTTTGTTATTTAGCAGCTGTCGCCGGCGACTTGCTCCGCCTTCTAGATGTTACTAGATTAGCTACGAATTTAAATACGTGTTAAATTATTAATTTCATTCCCTTTCACTCGCTTGAGATTTTTATTTTTTCCATCAAACTTTGGCCCCCCCCTTTCACTCCCATAGAGGTTGAATTTCGAAACATCCTTTCTTAGTGAGTTTCTACGTCACAGCAGTAGCCTATTGTCCATATTTCATGTTTCTGCTTCAGTAGCTTCGGCTGTGCTTTGATGAATCTGCCAATCTGTCAGTCGGGACATTTCTCTTTATATGGATAGAATAGATACAGCTGTAGTGTAGTTAGTTTTAGTTGTAGTATAGTTAGTTTATAGTTGCAGTATAGTTAGTTTATAGTTGCAGTATAGTTAGTTTATAGTTGCAGTATACTTGTAATTGACAAATTATATGGTGAGTCTGTATTGTATATGCAAATGGGTTATACTAAGCATGGAACTCACGTCTGTATTACAGGACATAGTAATTTTGTCCTGTAAACTGACACCATGTATAGGACACGTACTTACAACAAAAGAACAATATTTACTAGAAAAAGTTTGTAAATAAAAATGTATGAACACTTCAAAAAGAAAATCCCCATCACCATGCGAGTTTTTAGTTTTGCATATTTGGACATATCAATGAACATTCACTTACTATGACCCTCAGTACCCCGATAAAATACATTTTCTCATGAAAATTATTTCAAAAAACGTATAAAAGATGTTTTATATGTATAGTTAAATATTGCAAGTTTAATGAAAATCGTTTTAGTAGAACTGGGGAGTGGGGTTAATCACACTTCCGGTTGATCGGTTTTTTATTACAAACTTCATTCCGGATATCCAGGTTTGCACTTTCTGAGATTCCTTTCCATTACACACTTTTTTCAAATAAAATCTGTTGCGACATACTGAAAAATGTTTGCCTGACTGCACGTCTACCTCCTACCTCCATCTGATCATATTACATTCCCTATAATTCTTATAAAATCATTTTTTTTACAAAATGGAGCCATTATCGAGAGAAAGTGAGAGAAAACTATTCGGGAAGTTACTGTTTCCTTTGACCTATTTTGACCGGAACGTTTGCAGCGGATGCGAAGGTGGTTGATGTCTAAATGGAATATCGAGTTTGCACTTTCTGTGTTGTTGTTATAATTTTTTTTGTTTTTTAGTTTTACTGGTCACATGCAAATATAGGTAAAACATTTCACGAAAAAAGAAAATACACGTATGTTAGTGAACAGCTGATCTGAAAACAATATATTTAAGTGAGAAATCAGTTTCTATTAAAATTCTAAGCCGATCCCGTTACGACCTCGCACAACAGTGAGAGAAAGTTATGAAAACATATAATAAATATTGATAAGAATAATGCTTAACATACCTGCATGCTCATCGATCACGTCTCCCAATAGATCTTTGATCATAAAGGAGGGTTTATTTTGTGACATAATATTGATTGTTATTAATAATACTGTTATTATTAATAAATTCAATTAAACATATTTAAGCACTGATGTTAAATGTGTAACGCACTGATTATTCTAGTTTTATAATATTAAGTAATGTATTAAACAACTGGGACTGGTATATTTATATAGAGATAAGTATATAAATGGAGTATTTAGAAGTAAAATGATATTTTACAATAATGTGACGTTAGAGAGCCTTTTACGGAAAATGGAACAGATTTTGAAATGTTTAGCAATAATTTCACGTGGTACCGAACGGTAAAAGGGGTTGTTCGGGGGGGTGAGACCAGGGGGTACAGTATTCCTGGCCTACCGCCATGACGAGGGGAACAGCATCAAACCCCCTAGAGTTCGGGCCACGCAGGTCTGTAGTTTAACTTGCCAGCGTGCCGATTGGTTGGTTGTTTACCAGTGGGAGTGCCCACTTAACCAATCGCAGCGCTCCGTCTGCGTACGAGTTAAACAGTGAATAAACAGTGGCGAGCACAGCGGTGGCAGCCTTCCCCCTCCCAGGTCCGACATAAACTACAATTAATAGGGCCCCCAATCTCCCACTACGCCAGCCAATTATCTGTGGATAGCGCACAATCTCCAAATCATCCTACATCTCACTTTGCATTTATCTATGGATTTTCACTTTTCTGCTTGTTTTCCATTATTTAATACCTTGTGCTTACAAATAAATAAATCAATTTCTCTTGCAACATCCAGCAATGATTCACTTGGCGCATCCCACTGTCCTTTTATCGTTGTATTATCATCGATTAGAGATGTCGATCAAATTTGTTCACCTATTAAATTTAACCAATTAAAATTTAAAATAAATTCCTTACTATTTTTTTATTAATTAATTACCACACACACCTACAGACCATTCTCTAAAAACATTTTTTTATACTCGCGGTAGCTCGAAACATGTATTTCCGGTGAAAATCAATTTTGAAAATTTGACACGATCGCAACACTTGCGGTTGGTAGGGGAGTTAGGAGGAAGTAATCATCTGACAACTTTCTTAAATATCGGAATGTTTACTAAAGCTTTAGGCGTTAAACAAACATTCAATATAAATATAAATGTGGGATATTAATCATTTTTGGAGTTTCGTGGTGGATTGTGAGTACATTGAACTCTAGCGCTTCTGTCAGTTTTCAGCAAAACATGGAACGACAGTTTTAAATTAGCCTATCACCCCTTAAGATTAATTTTTTAAGGAAAGACCTGTATTCCTGTATAATTTAAAAGTGATAGACCTGTATCTGTGTGTTTTGTTAATATGCAAAGCGTAACGAAATTCGTTGGATTTTTTTTATTTTTTTTTATAGAAAATCAAGAAAAAGTAAGGATACAGTTTTTATGAAAACAAACTTCCGGTTGAAGGATTTTTATGGAAAGCTCCGTGTCGGCTGCCACAGTGGTACGTAACTGCAATATCTCCTTTCAGCTTCTTGCAAATTTTCGTTATTGAGACATTTTCTTCCAACACACATGTACATACCGGTCGCTAATCACAACTCACTTTCCAAAAACAAATCAATGCCGACAATTTGACGCGATTCCAATCCTTTCTCTTACATTGTTTTCTACGCTTTCCCGATTTTGTTGAGAAAGTCCACGTAATTCCAGATGGAAAGGAGATAATGGTATGTGAACAACATAGCTCAAAGACAAATAAATCGCAGAAAGTTCAAACTTGATATTCCGTTTAGGAATCACTATGGGATTGTCTGTCAAAATACCTTAACCGGATGTAGCGCTTTAATAAATGCTTCTTTTTCACTTATTTGCCCGAATGTCTTTAAATTTCCTATATTGATTGCGCACATTGAGAGCTACAACTTTTATTTGAAACATTTTCTGTGAAAATCCATTTAAGCGGCTTTTGGGGAAGCAGTGGGTTCTGTTTTCCACTAAAGTGCTATTTCAGTTTATTATACAATTCTAGCATCTAAATATTAATTACAATAAAATATGGTGCCAAAATTGCGAATATTGAAGAATATTGGTAAACCGGAAGTGCATTTTTCCAAAACCTTTTTGTTTCCCAGAAAGATTTAAAGAAGTTTTGGGTGAGAGGGGGGGCAACTATGCTTGCCTCAAACAAGTCAGTTTATTAAATTTATTTATTAGGTTCTCCAAATTGATGCAGCAATATTGGAGGCAAGGTGAATATTTAGTAAAAATTATGTTTGAGAACAATTGATCATTTAGAACTCTATAAACTGCAGTAAGAGAGAGTCGTGTGAGTGTTTCACAACAGACTTGTCTCCCATAAATTGCTACTATTCATATTGGAAAACTACTAGAGGGAAACACAGAGAAATTGCAATTATTAAAAGAAAAATGCGAAAACTTTTCAATGCTTCTTAAAATTTTTCATCGATCCAAAAAAAAAGTTGGTCAAAGTCTTTATCGATATCGCCATCTAGATTTGCAAATCTAGGCCGGATTTATTAACTTAAATTATAACAGCTGCTGAGGTTATATTATAAGATTTGCAGCGAGTGCTGCAATTAAGAATTAAGTGATTAATTATATTACTTAATTATGTCGAAATCCATTTTCTTGCGTAATTTCCAAAAACATGAATGAGCAAATAATTCATGAAAGAAATAAAAAAACAACAACGGATTTTTAAAAAAATTGTTTTGAATTAAAATGAGGAGAAATAAGATAAATGGTATAATGATTAATAGCTATGTTGTCACACTGTTTTGTCAAAACATCCTGATGATGGGCGAACGCCCGAAACCGGTCGATGGCCACAAAAAGGAAGCAGGCTATCACGGAAAATATCTCTGATGATATAATACTCGTAGAATGCAGGTTAAGAAGGTGGCCAAAGGGTGCTAGAGCCACATCCTTCTAGAGCGCTCAGATGGACAGAGAGGTGGCGTGGTCTGGCTGCAACAACAGCAGCTCCACCAAATACATCTTCACCACAAAGATCCCGGCTTTACACACTTAACTAACTCTTCTATTTTGTTCTTTCTTTGTCAGCAGCAACACTAATGACAACCCCAGGATATCTTTTAATTATTTTTTAAGATTTTTCATTCTTCCTTTCTTTCTTCATACTTTACATGCAACTTTTATATTTATATATATAAAGAAAACTTTCTTCATTCATTACGAGAGAGAAGCTTTAATAAAATGAAGCTTTTGTGGGTAGAGCTTTTAGAAATCATCTTTTAATGTTGATATTCATCCATTTCGGATATTTGAGAATCACAAAACAACTCTGGTGATTCAGTGTTTATTTGTTTGCATCACTTTATTTGTATGCCAACACATGAATATAAACCATCTACAGCGAACAAGTTTTCGCCACGAAGAAAGATTTTTTTCCCAGATTTTTAATTCAGGTCATCTGAAACCAAAAATATAAAATACAGAGGATCAAGAAATTTTGAGAAGTAGAACTGATTTACTTAATTGTCTGTAATAATTGTTAGTACATGGTTCGGAGACTGTATAGGAGTAGAAAATATATAGGTGCTTGAGTGGGGGCTAATGAGCTCGTATAGATTCGCTGAACATATGTGTTCGAGGAGTTGTTTTTGCTTGGATAAGTTCACCGAAGAACTGGCTAGACCGGATAAATAACAAAAGTCCTTATCCAGTCCTTATTAGTTGTATGTTTGAAGGAATTACTACAGAAGCCGATATTTTCTTCTTTATTTCTCTGTTTATTTAATTATGTTGCCCGAAAAACAAGATGTATATGAACTAGTTAGGCTGCAAAGGCTTATACCTCCGGTTAACCAATTTTCATCAAATTTGGTATTCAAGCAATGTATTAGATTTTGTGGGGTTTGGCTGTTTAAATCTACGCCCCCGCGTTCCCTACGGGTCTAGTGTGGCACAAGCATTAAACGATGTTGATAAACTATTTATAGGGGTTCATACTTCAGTTTTCCAAAAAGTTTAGGGAAAATCATTGGGATCATTTTAGAGAAAATTCGGAAAACTAAAAAGAAAAAGGATTCAAAGAATTGCTGTTCCGGACTGCGACTGTTCGTTTTGGAGGTATTTTGTGGACAGTGCACGCAGACGAGCGCGCTCACATACAGACCGTGTGCTAAAAACCTCTCTTTCGTTCCTAGGAGGCCTCCAAGCTGTTTCCGGTGTAAACTCAACAATTTCGAAAGTTTAAGACGATTACAATACTTCTTCTTACAGTACCAAACTAGAGTAAAAATTTAAATATATAAGCTGCAAACTAAACATATAACGATTGTATTAAATATAGGACAGAGTGATGAATTGGTAAGTTAAGGAGATAACAATATGCAAAGTGTTATATCTGCTTCACCAATAGTAATGGAGGTAATCTAACGGGGGGGGGGAGATAGACACACAGCTGTTTGTTGCGAGCCACAGCCTCTGCTATACAAGTGCCCTCTGGTGGTCTAGTGCAGAGTAACGAGCTATAAATAAGCCGGTCCGGTCATGTCGCAGCATAAATGTCACGGCACACTGTCCGCACTGACTCGGCGCATTAAACAACTCAGCTGACTATCATGAATATTAATGTATTTTAAATTATTTTTGTTTATTACAAACTATGCCTCCTGCATATAATTATACTAATCATATTCATCTTAGATTTCCATCAGCATAAAATACTTGTACCTATAGGTACAGTACTCTTTATTTATTAATGAAACAACGATCGCATTTTGGAAATTAAGTTTTTATCTGAAATACAATATTTTAAATTGTATTGTAGATATATTCACCCCAATTGTTTGGGCTGAAAACAGAATATCAAAAACAGATTGCAAAAAATCAAGGAAATTCTGACTTGATGATCTGACAAAACTTAGAATTGAGAAGGAAGTGAAGAGAACAGAGTTCTGGAAAACTGGCTGGTTTATACCCAGAAAAGATCTGGAGGGTGTATCAGTCTAAGTAAAATTAGGTATTGTATGCTGACGAGTTTCCTCACGGGGCATTATAAACTCAGAAGGCATCTGAAGAAGCTGGGCCTATAATATGATGGCAAATTCTGTGGGCAGATGGAGGAGACTCTAATATATCTCCTAACGGATTGCATTGCTATCATCCACAGAAGACTTGGGAGCCTGGGTAGTTTTCCCAAACATTGGAGAATCCTGAGGAGTGCTGTAGGTGCGTAGTCTCACCAGTGGGGCGGCACTGGGTCACACGGCACTATACCATAAACAAAAATAAAGGTTTCCTCAAAATGCCTCAACTAGAAGTGCCTCTGTATTCATCAGTTGGTCAGGATTCAATTATTCAGGATCACACTTCAATTATTATTCCGGGAAATTCAGTTTCCCTTTATTGTTATTACAGGAAATATTCGATTGAAATATTTACAATGTAAAAATGCAGCAATTACTAGAATCAATTGTTTGTTAAAAAAATGTTCACGTTACTTTTCTAATTAATGTTCACAAAATACATTTGCTTATATATAGATACTCTGGAGATGGGACACGTCCCGAAAAGTTTAGGGAATTTCTGAAAGGCCATTTTACAGTCATCACCCAAAAATCTAACAAAACTAAACATCAAGAACTGTCAGCTATCAACTTTTATTTGAAACATTTTGCTGAAAAACTCGATTGTTGTGAATCTGGATAGTGGGGCGGAAGGTTGAGCTTCCTTTCACTTAAATTCCTAATTTGAAAACTAGTTTTTCTTCCACACTTGTTTGTAAAGCCAAGCAAATGAATTAAGAAGGAAGGGTTAGCTCAGTGGTAGCGCGCTGGACTAGCAACACGGTTCCGGATTGAGTCCAGCAGTACAGTCCCTAAATCTCCTCTTCCTAGGAGCCTCTACAGCTCACTTTCCGGTGATGGGCAGTGTTGTCTGTTGACGAGAGAACACTGTCCGGAATGCTCTGGGCGCCAATGACTATAGAATGACCATGATTTATGGCCGCGCCTTAAATTGAAAAAAGAAATGACAAGAAAGTTATGTATGGCTGAAACTTTAAGTTGAGGTTGTCACTCTATACAAACTTTAAGAACTAAAAGCTGATAATGGAGGAAATTCCGAAACTGGTCAGAATTAATAAATAGCATGCTAACACTTCAGAAATAAAGGAAAGCTTTTTTGTGTATATAGAAAATTGCTGCTAATTAAATTTACAAATTAAGATGGCTGAAGTTTGTGTCCATTGTAAAGAGAAACAAAAGTTCGTTTTTAATTGATGGAAAAAATTAGAGCTATTTTAGAAAGATATATTACAAAACACTTTGGTTTGGTGTGTTAATTTTGAAGGAAATTTTAGGTCCCCCTTGATTTAAATGCTTTAGCATTTGATAGTAATAAGAGCGAGGAACCAGTATTGTTTCCTCTGAGAAAACAATTGTTATGAAATGTGAAAGAGATGATATTTAAGTATCATTGGTTAACAGTGTGGGAAGGAGATAAAACTTCTTCTGTACGGAAGGATATATTTTGATGGAGTTGAGAGATGGTTGTTTTGTAATAGTAGAAGGAGTGAGTGAATTCTAATTGGCAGATTGCCTGGAGCACTTCTCAACAGTCACTGCTAACACAATCCATCTAGCGGGCCGGGTCTCTCTTCAGATATTCACGGTTCTCCAAATGGGGTAATATCAGTTATGTAAATGTTGTACGAATCTCGGTTAGACAGACACTGCTGTCATTATATACTGTTACAGTGTTCACTTGAACACACTGTCACCTCCATACAAAGCTTGCTGTTGTGGGTGGTAGCTCTACATTTACAATGCTAAATCTAACTCAAACCTGCCACTTACCCAATGTTTACTTGATCACTACTTTTATCAAGATATAGCTATTTTTATTGATTAATAAATTTACTAAATTTATTTCTTAGTTTATTTATTTATTATAATTGCAGGAGATCACGTGAAGCGGTAAATAAAATTACACTATTTTAAAATTATCCGACGTTTCGACAAATTTATTGTCTTCTTTAGGGATCTATAAACAATAAAAAAAAAATATTATAATAATAATAAAGAATAGTATTGAGTCAATTATTAAATAATAGAAAACAAAACAATTTTTTAAAAGTACTTACAAAAATAAAAAACGGTTAAATGGGGTTGCACATCATTTTCATTCAACACACTAAACAAAAAAAATAACTAAACAAAACTTGACAGAAAGAGTTGCTTATGTAATGAACTGCACCATCACAAATGAAGTGATATATCTCCATTCCTTACATTAAAAATCTATCGGAAAAAATTGCAAAAATCTTTCGAACTTACAATATCTCTGTGGTGTCAGAGACATTTTCCATGATAGCCTGCTTCATTTTGTGGTCATCGACCGGTTTCGGGCGTTCGCCTATCTTCAGGATGCATTTGTCACACTCCAGAATGTGTACTGAATTTACTCTGTGCAAGTCTGTGCCATCACTCTGTCTGACAAACGCATCCTGAAGATGGGCGAACGCCCAAAACTGGTAGGTGACCACAAAATGAAGCAGGCTATCACGGAAAATGTCTCTGAAGCTTTCCAGCTCTGTGGAACCAACCACCACAACAATCTCTGTGGTGGACAAAAGTTCCAATACTTGTCAAAAAATTTTTACTAGACTTAAAGATAGACATCGACTATTCTACGTTCAGATTTTATTTACAAAATTGACTGTAAACAATGCCCAGCCACATACATTGGACAGACTTCAAAGTATTTTAAAAAAAGACTGTACCAACACGAATACGATTGCGAAGTTAAAAAATACAACGACAAGACTACTGCCCTCACAAGACATCATATTGATTTCAACCACAACTTTTACTATGACAACCTTACAATTCTCGCGACCAACACTAACAAGAAAAAAAAACATTTAGAAATGATAAACATTAAAAAGCACAGAACTTCTATCATTATAGAACGGACACAAACAACTTATCACTCATCTACAGCATATCCTAAATCCCCGTACTGGGAATTCCCATTCTTGACCTCATCAAGACTTGGTTTTTTCTTTCCATCCCCCACTCCCCAATACTACCTTTTAATAACCTCATCATCTACTACTTACCTTCATTTGTGATGATGTAGTTCATTACATAAGCCACTCTTTCTGTCAATTTTTGTTTAGTTGTTTAGTTTTTTTTTGTTTAGAGTGTTGAATGAAAATGATGTGTAACCCCGTTTAACCGTTTTTTATTTTTTTGTTTTTGTAAGTAATTTAAAAAAAAATGTTTTGTTTTATGTTATTTAATAATTGACTCAATGCTATTCTTTATCATTATATATATATATATATATATTTAATTGTACAGATCCCTGAAGAAGACAATAAATTTGTTGAAACGTCGGATAATTTTGAAAAAGTGTAATTTTATTGACTGCTCCTCGTGAACTCCTGTAATTATAATATAACGGTCGAGAATAATTATTATTATTTATTTATTTATTTGTAACAATCTAGAGCTAGATCATAGTAAATATAAAATAATCCAGTGATATATATTTAAAATTTTTGTTTCGGTCAAAAAATGTTTTCAATTGCAATATTTTGTTTTCCATATGAACTTGGCGGACTCATTTCGGCAAACAGTCAAGAAAGAAAGATTCTCTCCATTATTCTAATTCGAAGATAATTATTAATAATTTATATTTATATGAACATTATAAGTTTAAATTATTTAAAAAGAGGAATTTAATATTGCTACATTATGAACTACAGTGGTATAATGTCCGGAAATAGACAAAACTAGTGGTATGGTTTTTGGAGCACAGACATAAGACTGTTTATTATACATATTTCTGATTGATTGTTAGTTCTTTCCTCCGTTCTTTGTTTATCAATGGGAGCGCGGTGTCCTGGTCCTGTATCTTGAGCCGCTGCTGGCGACATCTTCACTTGGCCATCGCCATCCTATATACCAATAATTCTATCAGGCAAATTTTCTTTCCTACTGTTTAATTTTTTTTAATTTCTAAAATTTCCCTGGAATTTGCAAATCCCCAGAGAGATATCTAGAGATACTTATATATGCCTAATGATCTTTGATACTAGATCTCCCCAAATTTATAAACACTCCAATAAAGTATCACTCAAGTATTAATCTACCAAAATAGAGTTAGGCACAAAAGTTAGAAAGAGAAAGATAGGCACAATTTGAAATTTCACAAAATTTGTTACTTTGGAGGTCTGCCTGGATTCATAGATAAACTACAATTTCAGTTTTCAAAGACACACAACTGATATATTAGGCACCACAATAGTTGAGTAGCTAGAGGAGTGCAAAGCGAGGTACTGGGGCAACGTGAAAAGTTCTCGACCTAGCCCATAGATGACACTGCTACAAATGAAATTACTGTTTTGTTACGTTGGCACACTTGTTGCAAAAGTAAGTACCAAATATGAATTTGATCAGGCAAATAGTTTGCTTTATACGGTTGTTTAAAGTAAGCATGTTGTCTGTTTTCGACAAAATAAATACCGTTCCGTTACAAAATTCTTCGTTTTGGATGGCTTATCGCCAATAGAAATTCCTCCAAAGTACCATCCAACCTTCGTTATCAACAGTAAACAAAATGGGCAGCTGAGTTTAAACGAGGTCGTACATCGTGGAAGATGATCCACGTGAAGTACAGCCAAAAACACAACTACCAAAGAAAATATCCAGAAGATGCATAATATGGTTGTAGATGATCGACATTAAAGGTATACTAAGGCTGTAGGCATCTCAGAAGAAAGGGTACAGCTCATTTTACACGAAGAACTCAGTATGAGAAAGCTTTGTGCAAGATGGGTGCCGCATTGGTTAAATGCTGATCGCAAACAAATGAGGATACGAGTTTTTCAGCAAAGTTTGTGCCTTTTTAAGAAGAATCCAACCGATTTTCTGCGCCGATTTGTTACGATGGAGGAAACGTGAGTTCACTACTTTACGCCTGAGTCAAAACAACATTCCAAGCAGTGGCTCTGCACCAAAGAAAGCAAAGACAATTGCATCGGCTGGAAAGGTTATGGCTAGTGTTTTTTGGGATTCCAAAGGGTTTCTTTTAATTGACTATCTGCCAAAAGAAGACTATCTTCGCCATTAATTGACAATTAATGGGGAATACTACGCATATCTTCTTGATTAGCTAGATAAAAAAATTAGAGAGAAAAAGCCTGGTTTGCAAAAGAAAAAAATCCTCTTTCACCAGGACGATGCACCCGCCCACAAAGGCGCTTTGGCAATAGGAAAATTGAGGGATTTGAAGCATGAATTGTTGGAACATCCTCCCTATTCGCCAGATTTGGCTACCTCTGATTTTCATCTATTCCCAGACCTTAAGAAATTTGTGGCTGGAAAACGTTTTGGGTCAAATGAAGAGGTAATAGCAGCGGTAAATGGATATTTTGAAGACTTTCCAGAATCGCACTTCAGGGACGGAATCCTTTTATTGGTGAAATGTTGGAAAAGTCTATTGAAGTAAGGGAAGACACGTTGAGAAATAAATGCATTTTTAAAATAAAAAAAACTCATTTTCACAACTAGGCCGAGAATTTTCACCTTGCCCACGTATATTGTGATAATGGTCCCGGTCTTCTTCGCCTTCTTTACATTACTGATATATCAGTGATGTGGAGTCACAAATAGGCGCTACAGGGAGTTGCTTAGGGTGCCAGGATTTAGGAGCAGCAATGTCAGCCAGTCATGGGAAATATTTATCAATTACTTTAATTAGACAAATTATGTATAGATCCAAAACTGTGGTTTCGAGCTAGTGAGTTATTTCATGTACAAGGATCCAGTAGTAATAATGGAAGCATTTATGGACAAGAGATATCAATCACTTTCTCTTAGTGCATATACGACTGCGCATAATGGTACTGCAAATAAGCTAACGGTGGTGAATGGTGGAGCCACAGCCTCCATAGAGGGATGAAGGAAGTGTGGTTGTAGACAAGTTACCTGCTAAAGAATTAGGGAGATACATTTTTGTGAAATTGATTGGTAATGAGATTTAGCAAGTTCGGATATAAAAGGAATTTTGAGATCTTTATGAATAGTTAGGTCACTGACATAGAATGGAGCGTTTACAATGCGCCAGACGATTTTAGATTGAAGAGATTTGTAATCGGTTGATATTAGACCGCTAAGCTGATTTGTAAAGTTCAAGTCCGTAAGTCCGTATAACTGCTAGGAGAGACAGATAGAACCATTTTTTATTGTAAAGTGTTAGTTTTGATCGATGGTCAAATAGTCTGGATAGGAGCTTGTTTAGTTCGAGTCGTATGAGGAGTGGTGATTGTGAATCAAATAGTCTGGATAGGAGCTTGTTTAGTTCCATTCGTTTAAGTCGTATTTGAGGGTTCCAAGTGCGTTTCTTATCTTGAGTGACAGTCCAAGGTACAGCAATGGCCGCTAAAAGGAATAAAACAATTCCATAAGTAGCCAGGTGAAAGCGTTTGTCGTGTAATGCACTATGTATTCTGATTTATTTGGATTGAATTTTGTCCGCCATTTTATTAGCAGCCAAGGTTCTGGAGTGTGTGGACTGATTGTTGAGAGCGGACATTAAAATCTGAATCTAAATAGCATAAAAGTTGTTTCATTATGTTACAGTCGCTTTGCTATGATTCAATTTAAGTGTTTATTGTCTTTCAATTTTATAACCAAAAACATTTTGGTGTCAAACACTCACACGAATGTTTAATCTAATTTACAAACTGGTAATTGACGAATGTACTTTAAACACGGAATATTTACTAACTTTGCCTTTAATTTATAAAGTTTAATGGAATCTGTGCAATTATGTAACAGCGCGGGTTTGTCTGACATCACCCCATTACCTAGAACACCGCAAAGTGTTCAGCAGACCTCAAAACAAGTATTTCAGGTAAATACAATAATGTAAACAATTTGAGCTGAACGCAATGTATACTGTTATAGCTCTAAGAGAAACTAGAAGAGATGAAATAAGAACTATGGGTCAAACATTAAAGACAATGGAAACGCGAAACCTTTTCTTTTTACAAATAATGATTGATTAGTAATAATGAAAGATTGTATATGTGCAGTTGGCCAGACTGGGTTAGATTGGTCCAGATCGGATTATTGACCAGCAAGGGGGCGTCCTTCTGATAAAGTAAAACAATATCCCCCACCACTTGAATCTCCTTTTTTATTTAATAGTGAATAAAGCAAAAAGTAAGTTGTAATTTTGCACTTATCGATATAGAACTAATATCGAGACAATAACCTCAGAACTAAAAAAATATTAACGACAGTGTTGTGCCGAATAGATAGCGGAAGAAGTTTATAAAAAAAAGTTTACAAAATAGAAAAAGGAAAAGATATTGATATAATAAGGTTGGGCAGTGGGCGGGGACACTTCTTCAGTGGAGTGCTGTTTCCTTTAGGATCGCTTGTTATCAGCAATCACTTAGCTCTAACAATGTCCTCGACAGACTCCACGGTATAACCACTAACTTAGCGTCCTCTGGAGTGTCCCTTTCTCGTATCTTGGCCATTATTATTGTTATTGGTATTTCCTTAACAAGATTGCACACTACGTGTCCCACAGCACGCAGAGTTGTTGGCAATACTGCGTAAATCCAGCTCTGTACATTGGTCACACACATACTTCTGTTCGGAAAAGGTTTTGATCTTTGATAAACCAATGTAATGGTTACTTTATTGTATCATTGAACCTTGACTATTCAATGAACCAGTAAATTCAACATTATGCAGCAAACTCTGGGCACCTTTGCAGTAAGGGGGGTCTAAATAAATTCCATTTAAACAAACAGGCCGTACATTATTTACTACCGGGTTCACTTCAAACGAACAACAATAGTTCCTGGTCTCTCGGTTCCACATGTCCCACCCTCCTCCAGCTTTCTCCACGAGTCCCTATTGGCTTTCCGAATGGCCATATTATAAGAGGTGAGGGCTCTACGGTACTCCTCCTATAACCTCCTCTCTTCGCTGCATTAAACAGTTTCCTAGTCTTAGCACGGGGGCTGGTCAGCTGATTATTCCACCAGCTGACCTTTCTTGAGGATGACCTCACCACCTCCGCACAGTTCTCCTGGTACGCATCAAGGATGACCATTGCAGTTGATCTGCCGCATCCTCAACGTCATTGCCAGTTGCATAGGTCTGCTTAACTGTTTTAATATTATGGTCTAAGCCCTGCCGATACGAATCCCAGTCTGTTCGTCTAGGATTCCTGTAGCTCCACGGCTGTCTACAGTCAGACAGGAAATCAAACCTTATGTACATGTGTTCCGACAAAGGGGGTTACTTGGACACATGCCAACTTCTTACCAAAGACAACATATAATTAGATGTTATGGTTAGATCAATCACCTCCCTAGGCCTAATGTTAAAGAAGGTGGGTTGCACACGTTCATTTGCCAAGCACAAATTATTTGCTAAGATAAATTCCAAGAGCGACTTACCTCTCTGATTCGTATCTGTGCTGCCCAAAACCTCATTATGAGCATTGGCATCACATCCGATCAGTAGTTCCAGTCCACCATCCTTGCAGAGAGTTACCAGATTCTGCAACTCTTCTGGTGGTGGTGGCTCTGTTGAGTCGTATGGAAGGTAGGCTGACAACAGACAAAGTCTTTGAATCCTCCTCCCATGCGTAGTTTCACCCTAGCCGTTGTCTGATCCCTGTAACAGAAGTCATTCAGCAGTAAAAAGGTAATATCTTTTCTAACATACATGCATGTTCTAGGATTTTCCAGGCTACGATTATACACGATCTTACCTGCAGGTTCTCCTAGCCCAGCCACTCTTCCATGCACCAGCCAGGGTTCCTGGATCAGGGCTAACGCGATGTCTTCTCTCATGAGATAGCTTGACAGGCTGCCGACGCACCTCTACTATGATAGAGATTCACCTGTACAGCTCTCCATCGGTTCTTGAGGTGAGTCTCCCCCTCAGCTGTCATCTTTCGTTTTTGCGACGACCCGGAACTTAACCACGTCCATCCCGAGAAAAGCCTCGAGATTGGTCTTTCTTAGGCGTTCCAGCGCTTCTTCAGGAATGTCAAATACCAGGGTTTGTCCCCTGGATTCGACCTACCTGTTAATGGTTCTCCAATCTGCGGTGTCCAAGCCTGCATTCTGAGAACGCAGCTTTTCCAACACCAAAGCTGGGACCGCCTCCCTCAGGATCCCTGCCACCCACACGACACCTTGGCAGTCCTGAGGATTTCTTTAGCCAGACAGACCCGCAGCTTTATCCCCTGTCCTATCTGGAGAGTTGGGGTCACTGCCTCCAACCAGTTCCGCGTTGCCTTATTGCCACAATTGACAATGAGGGCGCCTCTGTACTGATAGCAGCCCCTAAACTGCGGGCTGTTCTCGCCAATTATTCTGACGACCACCTCGGCTTGTATCCTCTCCACCTGAGCTTCAATCAGGTGGGCTTGAGGATAGCTCTCCGGGGCAATTGCCATACGAGTGTTGCTGAGGGCATCTCTGAATAAACCTACAGTCGTCTCCTCAGAGCCCTTAGCTTTCTTTGGCACCCTAGTGCCACTCCGGATCCGTACCTGGAGTGCTTAACTCCGATCTCCCCTGTTTAGGAGCCCCTTTGGGGGTTTGGGAGGATGTTTCAGCTGTATCCTCCCTTTTATTCCCGCTAGGCATCCCCAGGAAAGACGAAGCCACCATACTTCCTTCCTGGGCCAGTTGCTTGGAAGCGGCCCTTTCCTTCACCATCCGCTTCCACTGCCGCTTCGACAACCACACTCTGCCTTCCGCATCAGCTTTGCCTTTGCCTCCGCCCTCCGCTCGGCGCCGCTGATCTTCCTCGGCGAGATGCGGATCCCCCCAAGCTGCTGAAAGACTTCCTTCAGGGGGTCCATCGCTGAGGGACACGTGCCTGCACTTGTCCCAGCTATCCCATCTTCTTGTCTCTCCGCCACAGTCCAAGGGGGAACCGAAGTATCACCCTACAGGTCCATTCCCGCTACTAGTCTCACCCCAGAACCTTGGAGATCTCCACCAGCAGAGGGGATTAGTTTGGGCGAGCCTCTTCCCGCCCACCCTTCCCTTCTCTTTCTTCAATATTTTCTGGGTTCATTTTTGTTCCCACGAGAAATGGAGGAGATTAGTCGTCACTCGTGGCAGTGCCCCGTACCACGAGAAGGCTACAATACAATGGGGCTTCGCCAAGGTGATCGCTTCCGCACATATGTTTTACCACTCTGTACGCATTCAGCCTCGACGCTTGAGTGGGGATACCTAAGGGGGTTGGGACTAGGATGGGAAATGGAGGGGAAGAGCCAGAGGGATTTATTCCGGCCTCGTCATTTTCTCGTCAGCCACCTGCCGAGGGAGGTACCCAGATCGCACCACGTGGAGGTGAGGTTGACTTGGGGTGTTACAGCGGACAGAGAAGCACAAGGCACTTTGCCCTATCCCCCTTGCAATCCATGGTAGTACCTAAACGGATTACCAGGCATGTCAGCATGTTTCCTGAGACCCCAAAACATGTCATTTGAAAATTTGTATGTGAAATATGAATTTGGAAAATCTGGCCGATCGCAGTAAATCCTCTAGGAGTAAGAGAAAGCAAAAACACAGGAAGTACAAACTTAATATTCCGTTTGGTTTCGCCATGTTATCTAAGAAGAATTTATGTATCCAAATTTCTCAACCGGAAGTATATCTTCCCTGAATGGTTTTTTTCAATTTTTTTGTGGATTTTCGTAAAATTTCGTATACTAGCTACCAACCTTTCTATCATTTTTATTTTGTAACATTTTTCCTGAGAAACTGTTCACTCTAAAGTGGTTCTGGGGAGAGGGAGTAAGCTTAGGCTTCCTGTAAAATGCCACTTCAGAAGGTTTCGTTAATTTGATATACTAATTAATCATACAAAAACCTAAATCACTTTTGTATGAATATTGTTTACAAAAAAATTAGGATATGATTAATGAAAAGAGGACATTTGGGTTGTTGAGTGGTTTTTCTGAAATGAATTTTGGGCCAATTATATTTATCCGTGGTAACTAGGTCACGTACGGGCGGGCAAACTTGTTAAACTTATTGCATTTCCCTTGATCGTTGGCACAGGCTGCATCTTTTAAATAAAACACTTTTCTAGTAATTTTTGTTTCTGTTCTTTGCGAGTGAGATCAAAATATCTCAAAAACGAAAAATCGTAGTAAGTTCAAAATTGACATTCCGTGTGGTCATCGCAATCGGATCCCACAGGAACTTCCAAAATTCATATAAGTGTGAATTTTTTGATTTCCTTTAAAACGCTATTTGAGTTTATTACATAATTCTATCATCTAAATAATATTAATTAGAATTAAATATGTTGTCAAAATTGTGAGTTGGAATAAAATCCGGAACGGCAAGTGTGTTTTTACTGAAGTTCATTCAGTTTTCTATGATTTTGTCCATAAAAACACCGACGGATTTCATTAAATTTGTTAAAGTGACTACAATTACAAAACTGAACACATTATTAACAATTATAAGTCAGAAGATAATTTGTCAATTAGAAAACCATGTAAACTGCAGCAAGAAATAAAAGTCGTTTGAGTGTTTCACACCAGATTTTTATTTTCAGTTTCGGGATCGTGTCAGATTTCCCGAAATCTGTGTGTGAAATCTGAAATGTTTGTGTGTAAGTATGTCTCCCCTTGTGTTACCTATATGTGAGTGTGTGAAATAATTATAATCGCTTTTTTTTTATGTTTACCGGAGGATACATATATCCCTGTATATCAGGAGATTCAAGTCAAACGTTTCGGATCAACCAAAAGTGTGTGTTGACAGTTGCGCACTTCTCTCGAAAGCGGCTTCTCTAACCTTTACACCAACCATACATTTATACCAATTTTTTTTTAAACTTTAAAATTTCCGGCGTTAATTTTTTTTTTTTTAGGCTAATGGGTGGGAGCTCTAAATTTAGGCTAATGAGTGGGAGCTCTAAATTTAGGCTAATGGGTGGGAGCTCTAAATTTAGGCTAATGGGTGGGAGCTCTAAATTTAGGCTAATGGGTGGGAGCTCTAAATTTAGGCTAATGAGTGGGAGCTCTAAATTTAGGTTTCCTTTAAAAATGTGGATTTCATTTTAGTGTAAACTTGTACCGCTTACATAATGTTGAAGGCAACTAATTATTTAGTAACTATTTTATGATTCAATAAAGATTTGTCAGACGTGTGCAAGAGTTCGAGAGAAAATGGCGTGACACCAGTGTGCTTACAAAGGTTCACACGTGCATTGTGCACTAGAGCGGTGACAATAAAGGAAAACGCTGACATCTACCGGCGATCACGGTATTAATAGAGTCGTGAACTAGGAGAGCAAAAGTGAGCACTGGTCTCCAGCAGAGCGCACTCTCGGCACAACAACATCTCACACATTGTTCTTCTCTTCTCTAATTGGTCAATTAAAAACAATACGGTTCGTTTGACTGAATAAGTCAACATTAGCGAGCAGATTTTTGTTTGGTAATGACGACAGAACTTCAAGATTCACCCAGCGGGTAGCTCTTGAAATTAAAACTTTTTCACTCCCTCTCAGTCCAACAATGAAGTGTCACATATTACTGTACTATCATTACGAGTCAATATACCAACATACTCCTGAAAAATGCCCAACTAATAGTAATTTAGGAATGTTAGCTACTAACCAAAAGGTCACGTATAAATATTTCACTGTTACTTACTCTCACTCCTAATAAGAGGAAGTAAAGCGGTCGTGCCAAAATTTCGAAATCAAGTTTCCTCCAGAAATACACGTCTTGTGCTCCTCTGTCTCTAAAAAAATCTGATGTGAAACACTCACACGACAATTATACATAAAATGACAAGTTTTCTTCAAACTCAAATATTACGTGTTTGTCCTGACATAAATACAGAGGTAATGGCGGGCTGAGTACCTACCTACTAACCTTAGCAGGTAGAGATGTAATGGGCCAGTAGATCACATACAACACTGATCCAATACATGGAACATTTGAAATTAACGCCTCAAATATAAAATATAAGGAAAGGAATAGCTAACTGGTTAGCGTACTGGTCTCCCACACGGAGGGCCCGGGTTCGAGTCCAGCGGTGCTGCCCTTAGATTTTTTCTTCCTAGGAGCCTCTACAGCTCACTGTCCGGTGATGGACTGTGTTGTCTGTAACGAGAGAACACTATCCGGAAGCCGGCAGTGCACTGAGTAGGCTCCGGGCGCCAATGACCATAGATGTTGACGCGCCTTAAATTAAAAAAAAAATGAAAGGTTCGTTTGCAGAATCACTAGCGGGATGAAAAATTGATAGGTTTTGTTTTCATTATGTTGTTTAATGAAATATAATCAACCACGAATTAATTAATTACACTATGTACTAACCATCCAGCATTAAATATATTTTAATATAAAATAGTGTTATTTTATAGTAAACTATAAAAAACTATAGCTTGGATTCTTGATTTTTTATATGTATATATAGGCTGTGTATTATCTTTACAATAAAAAAACACAAAACTTTTCTTAACTATAGCTTGGTTTGTAGTTTGAATATTAGCGTCCGGGAAGCGACTTGTACCGTCTACACCAAGAAACCAAATTGTTGGTTGGCTTAAAGCCCACCTGAAAATAAACTTTATACATCTCTCTTCATCTAAAAATTTGCAGTTAAGCTCAGCTTATTTTTCAAAATTTTATGTTCATTAAATTTAAAAAAAGTTATTAAAGTTTAAAATTCAATTAAAATTTCCTTATTTAGGCGGTAAACTTTCCTTTTTTCATTTTGTTAGGGTAAGTTCGGGAAATATCTTAATGTCTTTATATATTGACATATTTTTCAATTTTTCTCAACGCAGTAACCCTACGCTTTGTAAATTTATTCTACGTGCTCCCTTTAGATTGTACGTACGGTTGACGCACCTTAAATTAGAAAAAAAAAGCTACATAAAATATTTTATGGGGGAGAAACAATATTTCCTATAAAAGTGTAAGGCCTTTGTATCTGTGCAGTTAGGTCATAACAGTAAGTAGTATATAACAGTCAGTAGTATAGAACAGTCGTAGTATATAACAGTCAGTAGTATATAAAAGTCAGTAGTATATAACAGTCAGTAGTATAGAACAGTCAGTAGTATAGAACAGTCAGTAATATAGAACAGTCAGTAGTATAGAACAGTCAGTAGTATAGAACAGTCAATAATATAGAACAGTCAGTAGTATAGAACAGTCAGTAGTATAGAGCAGTCAGTAGTATAGAACAGTCAGTAGTATATAACAGTCAGTAGTATAGAACAGTCAGTAATATGAAGAGTCAGTAGTATGAACAGTCATAATATAGACATCAGTAGTATAGAACAGTCAGTAGTATAGAACAGTCAGTAATATAGAACAGTCAGTAGTATAGAACAGTCAGTAGTATATAACAGTCAGTAGTATATAACAGTCAGTAGTATAAAACAGTCAGTAATATAGAAGAGTCAGAAGTATAGAAGAGTCAGTAGTATAGAACAGTCAGTAGTATAGAACAGTCAGTAGTATATAACAGTCAGTAGTATATAACAGTCAGTAGTATAGAATCAGTCCGTCCTCTAGAAGAGTCAGTAAGTATATAACAATCTTAGTTATAGAACATCAGTAGTATATAACAGTCAGTATTATAGAACAGTCAGTAGTATAAGCAGTCAGTAGTATAGAGGCGTCAGTAGTATATACCATCAGTAGATAGAGCAGTCAGTAGTATGGAGCCAGTCAGTATATAGAACCGTACATATATATACCAGTCAGTATATAGAGCAGTCAGTAGTATATAACAGTCAGTAGTATAGACAGTCCATATAGATAAAACAGTCAGTAGTAAATATAAACTCATAGTATATAACAGTCAGTAGTATAGAGCAGTCAGTAGTATATAACAGTCAGTAGTATATAACAATCAGTAGTATAGAACAGTCAGTAATATAGAACAGTCAGTAGTATATAACAATCAGTAGTATAGAACAGTCAGTAGTATATAACAGTCAGTAGTATAGAACAGTCAGTAGTATAGAGCAGTCAGTAGTATAGAGCAGTCAGTAGTATAGAACAGTCAGTAGTATATAACAGTCAGTAGTATATGACAGTCAGTAGTATAGAGCAGTCAGTAGTATATAACAGTCAGTAGTATATAACAGTCAGTAGTATAGAACAGTCAGTAGTATATAACAGTCAGTAGTATATAACGTCAGTAGTATAGAACAGTCAGTAGTATATAACAGTCAGTAGTATAGAACAGTCAGTAGTATAGAGCAGTCAGTAGTATAGAGCAGTCAGTAGTATATAACAGTCAGTAGTATAGAGCAGTCAGTAGTATAGAGCAGTCAGTAGTATAGAACAGTCAGTAGTATATAACAGTCAGTAGTATAGAGCAGTCAGTAGTATATAACAGTCAGTAGTATAGAACAGTCAGTAGTATATAACAGTCAGTAGTATTAATATGGAAGAGTCAGTAGTATAGAACAATCAGTAGTATAGAACAGTCAGTAGTATAGAACAAGTTAATAGAAAATCGTTATAGTCATTTTTCGAAAAACTCAAAAACCGCACTTCCTAACAAAGTTTCTTCAAATTTGGAATTCTATCAATGCTTCTAGGTATTAATATTATGTAGATGGTAAAAACCATAATATATTACACTGAAGTGGTACTTTAGAGGAAAGCATAACGCTACTGTTCCCCCAGAACCCCAAAAAATCAATTTTCCCTAGAAAATG
Organism: Triatoma infestans; assembly: GCA_011037195.1. Lineage (NCBI taxonomy): Eukaryota > Metazoa > Arthropoda > Insecta > Hemiptera > Reduviidae > Triatoma > Triatoma infestans. Next base: position 23,902 of record JAAEAF010000388.1, read on the forward strand.
TTTCTAATAAAGAGATAGCTATTTATGTGTGTAGGTAGTATACGAAGTTCAAAGAAAATTGTTGGAGCCGTTTGGAGAAAATTACGGAAAATGAAAAAAACATTCAATAAAGTCGCACTTCCGATTTTGTCCGAAATCTTCGAGCCCGATGCAGTGGTTGTACCTAAACGGAATACCAAGTTTGAGCGACTTGCGAATTTTCGTTTTTGTGTTATTCTGTTACCATTCACACACACACACACACACACACACACACACACACACACACACACCATTGACTAAAAATATTTTCTTCGTATTCGGATGACCCTAAAACAAGTATTTCCGGTAAAAATTCAATTTTCTAAAATCTGGCACGATGGCAATACGTCCTGTTCCTAGGAGTAAGAGAAAGTAAAAAACAACAAAGCAACCCTTTCAAAGTGGGAACTTCCGGTTTCCCCGGTCAGATTGCCCGATGGTACCTTAACAGAATGTCAAGATTGAACTTGCGTGGTTATTTTCACTTTTGAATTACAGGGCCTGCAATAGGAAGCGTGGGGTCCCCTTGAAAATGAATATATTTTCAAATTTTAAATTTAAATTTACAATAATACTATTTGTTTCTCTTAATAAGAGGAAGTATTCCGATCGTACCAGATTTTCTAAATTGTTTTCACCGGAAATACACGTTTGAGGTCTCCTGAATCCAAAAAAGTGGTTTTTGGAACATGGTCTGTGTGTGTGTGTGTGTGTGTATGTATGTGTCTGAAAAAATTATTTCAAAAACGAAAAGTTGCAAGAAGCACACACAAACTTGGTATACCGTTTAGGTACTACCACCGCATCAGCCACGAAGTTTAGGCAAAATCTAACAACCGGAAGGGCCACTTTATTGGATGGTTTTTCAGTTTTTGTGATTTTCTCAAAAACGGGTCCATCGATTTTCTTCGAACTTCAAATTTTCTACAAAGAGCTATAACTTTTTTTTGAAATATTTCTTCCGGAAAATATATTTAAGAGCACTTTTGTGGGAGGGGTAGGGTTATGGTTTCCTCTAAAGTGCTATTTCCGTTTTTGCCCAATTCTGTCATCTAAATAATATTCATTTGAATTAAATATGTTGTCGAAATCCCGAGTTTGAAAAAATCAGATACCCAGAAGTGCGCTTTACTGAAAGTAGTTTTTAGTTTTCTGCTATTTTCTCCAAAGCAGCTCCAACGATTTTCTTTAAACTTGATATATCAACTAGACATACAAAGAGCTACAACTTCTATTTGGAACATTTCTCCGGGGAAATTCATTTAAGGGAACTTTTGGGGGAGGGTTGGTGTTACGTATTCCTCTAATGTGCTATTTCAGTTCAACAATGTGCTATACAATTCTGTTAACAAAATAATATTATTAGAATTATTGTATAAGTTGCCAAAATTGCCAGTTTGAAGGAAATCGGTAGACCGGAAGTGCAACTTTACTGAATCGGTTTTTCATTTTTTGACTTTTCCCGTAAAGATGCTGATGTTTTAAACGCTAAAAGAATTGTAAGTGCGAAGAAAGTTGGCAATGTCGCAGTAAGAGGAAATCGTATGGTGTTTTGATTAAGATGAACTAGATTTGATTGAATAGCTAGCTCTATCGTAGATTTCCACCTTTATAGTACTCTTTCAATACTGTAAAGCTGTGCTACCTATATAAAATTAAGGGCCATAGATATAATTAATAGCTACAAACTCCAGATCTAAACAAAGTTTTTTAACTAACAATTATGAATTGCTTGAAGAAATTTTGTAGGTGTTTAACGTGAATTTTATTTTGTTCCATTATTATGACCAAATACAAAATCGCTGACTTACATTGGTTCTCTCATTTCCATTTCTTTTTCTGCAATGGAATGAAAATTCTGAGTATTTCTTTTAGCTCACATTAATTACAATAAAACAGTAAACGATATGTTAGAAATAACTTGATTTTTTGCATTTTTGTTTTATAAAAAATTTGTATTGCACGTTTTGATAATTTATAAAATACCTAAGGAGGGAAAATTAGTAAAAAAATTCTAAACTAGTTTTTTCAAAAAAATAATTAGCTATAAATAATTAGCCAATCACAGTGTAGAAGTAAAGGTGTCAATTATGGGCGTGGTCAACATGATAATTGTAAATTTCGATTGGTCTAACATACACACCTTCTCTTTTACACTGTGATTTGTTAATTATTTATAGCTAATTATTTCTTTGAAAAACTAGTTTAGAATTTGTTTACTAATTTTCCCTTCCTACGTATTTTATAATTATTTTTTTTTCTTTCACCTAGGCATCGCAAAAATTATCAAATCGTGCAATACAAATTTTTTGTAAGAAATATAAAAAATCAAGTTATTTCTAACATAATATTTATGTTTTATAAAATTAATGTGAGCTTTAAAGAAAAAATTCAGCAACATTCCATTCCATTGTTCAAACAACATTCCATTGTTGAAAAAGAACCATTCCATTGCTGACTAATAGAACAAAATAAAACTGATGTTAAACACCCATAAAAATTTCTTCAATGAATTCATAATATTTAGTTGAAAAACTTTGCTTAGATTGGAATTTTCAGCTTTTCATATATTGCCCTTAATTTTATGTAGGTGGCGCAGTCCACAAATTTTTGAAAGAGTGCTATAAAGATGGAAATCTAAGAGCTAATCCAATAAAAAAAATTTTCTACGTCATGAAAAATATTCAGTCATTCTACGTCACGCGGCGCAGTATAAAAGAACTTTGGCTGCGCTGGCGATTGATGTTGTTCGTTTAGTTGGATATCCAGGGGGCACGAGAGAACAATCTCGTACTCGAACAACTTCATTCCCCAATCAATCAAAATCTAGTTTGTAGCAACAACATAAAAAAAGGAATCAAAGTAATTATTAGTTCAATTAAACAAATAAATTATAATAAGAAGAAGCGTTGAAAAACTAGAGACTATGTAACTATGTAAATTGGAGTAAGAGAAAGTCTTGTGAGTGTTTCACTCAGATTTTTTTGTAATATTATTATCTTTCTTAGTGATTATTGAAATTAATATTATCAACATAATTATTATTATTCAACAAGTAGAAAACTGCACAGCAGAATAAACATTCTAGTTGATGAGGGGGAGTACTAAACGTAATAAAATACACACAAATCTGTCTTTACTTTCAGCTATATTGGAATCAAGTTTGTGTGATGCCACGTTGTGTAGACAAAGAAAGTAACAGTATACAATCTGGCAATAAAGCATCACAATCTGCCTGTCATTTAAATCAAATCTCTAGCTCAGAATTTGAATTTCACTTTCACCGTATGTTATGTGCTCTATAGAGATATTGGTCCAATTTTCTGGTTATAACACTTGTAGCACATTATGGTAATTCTATATCTTGTGCTGATAGTAGTCTCTTTTCAATTGACTGCTTCAAAAGTTTTTAAAATGCACTGGGTCATATAGCTTCTGTGTCACCAAATTTGTTCGTTTTGTTCATAGAACTGTTTTTGAATTTCAACTGATCAACTGCACTGCAGATTTGATCTTTTAATATTTATAATAAGTTCCAGGATTAGTAATTCTTTCTGCAAAAATTTGAGTTTGCAATTTGATCTTTTGATATGCTATATATAAATTTATATCACGTACTGATACCACGTACTATCACGTTCGGATAGTTCTTGTAACGCATCGCACATCAATGCAAGATCTAGAATGAATCCACACGAGTAATTTTAGAAAGCAGTCCTGAATTCATACTTCTTTCCTTTGCACCTATCCTGTATATTGTCCGATTGCGCCTTTGTGTTTCACTGAAACTCCGTAATTTTCCCACAGCGCACAAACTGATCTGAAGCTTGAAGCTTCCCAATAGTAGGTACTACAAATTCGTCCAATTTTTAATATCTGAAACTCAAGTTCACTTGCACAAATACTAATTTTCCTTGAATGTCACGTGACATATAAGATAATGTTTGTCCATAAAATCTTCGAACCTATTAATGCTTGAAGCAGATCCATCTGCATCTGCCAGAGTAAGTTCTAATCAGTGGCTAAATGGGAACATATTTTTTCGTTAAGTGCTAACACTAACTAAGCCTACTGCAGCACCATCACAAGCAAATGCTACTAAATATTTCTCAATTAATTAATCTTGATCAATTAATCTTGTGTAAAAATCCTTCTAAGCGAAAATTTTCGATTAGGGAATTAAAAAAAGCAGTAGCCGTAACATCAGTTAGTTCAATCAAGTTTATAAATAAGTTTAGGGGTTTTCTTAGTGCATCCATATTTTCCTTTTTTAGAATAAACACACTTAAGTATATAATGGAGGTGGAGTGTTGGCTTAGTGTAGTAATTTCATCAAACAACAAAGCAAACTTTGAAATTTTTGGAACAATTGGCAACTATTGAAACTTCCAATCTGTTTGCTAATGTCATTATATATTTATGCACGCATTTGTAGATGAAGTATGTCTTCCAAATTTGATCCAACAGCTCCTGAAATCTATTTCTGTCCCAATATCATTAAATGCTTAATTTTTTTTTGGTACTTTATAAGCAGATCGAAATATTTTTTCTGTAATATTGGTTTGATGAAGATCGCCTTAAAACAATCATTTTTCCAATATCTTGATTTATTTTGAATTTTAATGACAACTTAATGAGATGTATTTTCTTGATGTTGTTTCTTAAATTAGCTAATTGTAGCGCTGCTTAGTTTCCTGCAATCACACTGATCACATGTGTTCTCTAACGAGCTCACCAATCCAAAACAAAATGAGAAAATTTCAAAAAAAATTAAAAATAAACTTTTTTCAATTTAATACAAATTTGATCTTTTGATTTACGTTTGCACTTCCGGCAGCTGCGCACTGTGAGCTCCGGCATAAAAAATGCACTATATAAATATATAACTTATATTATTAAAGTCAATAGATGTGTTTTTAAAAAAACTTTATTTCTTTTAATTACACTCTATATAATTAATAATATTAAATATCCAACTAATAATGTTAATGTTCATTTAACACACTGGTTGGGAACTCTCTGTCCTTTACCGGTGAAAGTACAATTAGAATTAAAATTAAAAATTCTTTTCTCCTCTCTCATATCTGGACTAGTTACATATACAGCAGTAAAGAGGGGGTTTCCTAGTAATGCACACTTGCATTATTGCTAGCACTACGCAGTGATAACGGCAACTTACATCTAATTATGTTATGACCTATAACTCCTCCCCCTTTAAATTCGACTTCCTCTAGGAAGGATAAAACATGCAAATTAATCAATTATTTTACCTCTACAATTTCCTTATGCAATGATTCCTATTTACTATTCCTATATACTGATTAATTGTACAATACTTCCCTATACTTATAATTAGTATTTACTAATTCTAATACATTTGGATAAAAATTCTGTAAAACTTAAATATTAATTGTGAATTGATTTTGTTCAGCATTGTTTACAGGTGGTTTAGGCTTATTTAATCTGAGTTTGGTTTTAAATGGTTTAAATTTGCATATTAGATAAACAGTAATACTAAAGCTGTTGTTAATAACAATACAACATATGATTATTATCCACAAGTAATTGTCATTGTTATTTCTCGTATTTTCTCTTACAGGGATTACAGGATTTAAAGTTATGTCTTGAAGTGTGAATTTCTTGAGGTGGATTTCCATTTCTGGAGTTCTCTGTTGGGTTACATTAAAGTTGATAATTGGAAGTATACGATGGTGTCCATTCGCGTGTGACAGGTGAATCAGCTTGTACCTTTGTAATAAAGAGTGGCTTCTTCAGTTTTCATAAGATATATGCCATGTATTGTCTTTGTTTCCGAATCTTGTTTTTCATCAATTAAAATTTTGTCTGGTTGTGTGAAAATGATTAGATATTGGTTTATTTCCTTTATAAATTCAATATGGTTTTCTTTTATGTGGAGTTTAACAAAGCTGCAGTTATATGGTGAATCTTGTAGGATTATTCCACTCTCGCATCTTGAGTGGTGGTTGGATAAGTCGCTTTCGAAACATTGATAAAATTGTCCGTAAGTTTGCAATTATTATTTAAAGGTATTATTACACTGCCATCGACTGTTTTTAATACATATTTATTCTCAGGAATAACTGTAACATATTGTTATTCCAATTTTGAGGGAATTGAGTATAATTTAAATATTTCATATTTAACTTTAGAATTTATTGGTATATCTAAACTGTAAATAATTTTCCCAAAGTGAATTCCACATTGTACTTAATTAAATACTCATAAGCTAAAACACTTTCAAACTTAACTTCTATAGGCATTCGTTCCTTATAGTATTGAGAAATTTTTTCAAGTTCATGATATAGGTCATGGGTGGTTATTATGCTTGGATGTAGGGACTTCAATTTGCAGAAAGTTATAGAGTTTTCTACATCTTGCAACGTATTTAATATCAAGTTATATAAAATTTGTAACTGTTTAAGGGTCTCTTTTACAATATTTATATCCATTCTATAATTAATTGATCTACTAAGTTCTAAGATTCTAAACTCTAATTCCTCGCCATTAAATCTTATCGTTTGTAGTGCTTCTTTAAATTTATCAATAATATTTTGATTAATAGAATATCGCTTACTAAGTTGATTTTGGATCTTTCGCTTTTCTTTTAGATTTTCAATTAATTGTTCAAATTTTTCACCGTCAGAGTTATCCAAATTTCCAGTAATGGCTTTTATTATACTTCCGAACCCTTAACGATCCTCCTTTTACTTCTATTACTTGGGTGAATCTTAATGTTGTTAATTTTATCTAATACAGCGTTTTTTGTATAGTCAAGCACGTTAAAGCATTTCTAACTCTTCATAAATAGTAATATTCTGTTTGGTGTACTGATTTTCTAATAGTTCAACTTCTGAATATAAGTCTGTAAGATTGTAGTATGTATCATAGTATGTATTTTTTGTTGAAGCTTAGCGGGACCTTGTTTTAAGGGTAGAATGCCTGCATTTATGCTGATATCCTTTATTATTGTCCCTCTTGTGACGTAGAAGGACCTGGAAAATCATTAGAATTTTCATTTAATTTTCTTGGTCTTTGCACGTTAGACAAATGTATTTTTTCTTGGGTGTTATGATACTTGGGATTTATCTCGGCTGTTTTTAAAGTTTTATTAATGATTTTTTTTTGTTGCCTGTATTTGTTCTTTGTTTTACTTTTACAAATATTTTATTTGTTTTTTACAAATATTTGTTTTTGTTATGTTTTTGTTTGTTTTTTACAAATATTTCCTATGGGAAATCGGGGGTCTCTTCCCTGTTTTGATTTATTTTATTTATGACTTTCTCTTTAGATATAGAATTGATTTCATTTATTTTCTGGTAAATTAACTTTGTTTTTTCTTTGTGGTTATTTATATAATCTTGAGAATTTGGGTTTCAAGGTCAACAGCTAGTAGGGTGTCATTCACGATATGACCATTTCTATCTATTGGTTTTAATTGGATTGGAGTGGATTGTATTATTATAGGCTAGACTTGCAAGCCTGACTTTATTGCCGATTGCATCTTTTTTATATGCATCTTGGTTATAAATAATCTAATGTGTTCTATTATTGTTTAGTGTAGTCGTTCTACCGGGCCGTTCGACTCTGGGTGTTGTGAACTTGTAAAATGAACTTGAATTTTGTGTAGGGATAATAATTCTTTAACTAAAGAATTATTAAACTCTGTTCCATTATCAAAAATGATTTTATTCGGGATGTTGTGACGCGAAAAGAACTTGATTAATTTATTCACTATTTCAATTGCTTGTCCTGACTTTAATTTATATTTATGTTTTTGGTGTTCGTTTATATGCTTAATTCGTTTATAAGTTCGTTTATATTTTTTAATTTATATGCTTGCACGTATCTAAAAAACGTGTCGATTAAAGTTAAGAATTTAGTTTTTCAAATGTTACTGTATCCATATGAATTATCTCAAATGGCTTATTAGGATTAGAAGTAATATTAAGTTTAAGCTTTAAAGGTTTTCTATCGTATTTTGTTAGTGTACATACTTCACATTTATTGATGAAGTTCTGAACATATTTTCTTAGATTAGGCCAGTAATATATACTTTTTATTCTTTCCTCGGTTTCATCAATGCCGCGATGGTTAGTTTTACCGGTGTGGTACTTACCAATGATTTCCATAATTTCTTCCTCATCTACAACGTCTATTAATTTTTTTGTGTTTTTTACCAAATTGATTTCCGAATCTTTGAAATGTCTTGCCATTATGGAATAAAATTCATCATCTATATCGTTTTCAAAATATATTGAATATTTTATTTTAGGGGCTATGTAATTTTTTATAAATTCAATATCCAATTCGAAATTGGATTTTGAGATTTGTACTATTATTCTTTTTTTCTGTCCGGGTAAACTTAATATTTTTGGATTAGTAGGGCTATAATTATTGACGGTTGAAACTGGATTTTACTCCGGTTAACTGGACATAGGATTTTGTCCGGTGTTAACGGGACCTTCAACTATGGGTATAGAAATTACTGTATTACCGTCATTATTAGAATGAACGGTATTTCCGTCTGTTTCGTCGTTGTCTATAGTTTCATTATTATCCTCAAGTTCGTCAAAGTTTACAATTAGAGATTGAGTCTCAATCTGATCATTATTTCCGAGAACTTCTTCCGCGATGGAAGCGTGTTCTATAAAAAATTGATTTAACATTTCATCTATTTCATTGTCACCGGTGTTTTCAATTCAATACGCGATAATGCATCGGCGACTTTGTTTTTCCCAACCCTTTTTGTATTTACTCGTAATCGTACTCTTCTAATTTCAAACGCCATCTCATCAACTTAGAATTAGGCTCCTTAATTAAAAATAGCCATTGCAATGGCCTATGATTTCAATAGATTTTAAAATGCCTACCGTAAATGTAAGGCCTGAAATGTTTAGTGGCCCATACAACCGCCAACAACTCTTTCTCAATGGTTGAAAGGTGTGTTTTTGATACATTTAGGGTTCTACTTGCATAAGCGTTGTTGAAATTTTGATTGAGTACGGTTCCTATGGCCACATTCTCGCGTCTGTCGTTAAGTGGAATGTTTTCGAAAAATCCGAGTTTTGGAGAATCGGATTGTTGCTTAAAACATTTTTACATTTATTAAAGCACTCTATATAATCTGGGTCTTTAATATTAATTTGTGAATTCTTCTTAAGGCATCTGGTAAATGGTTTAGTTAATTGAGCAAAATTTGGAATAAAACGTCTATAGTAACCTAACAATCCTAGAAATGATTTAATTTCTTTCGCTGTTTTGGGGATCTCGATGGTTTTGAATTTCATGTTAGGAATTATTCCTTGCCCTTGTTTTAGATTTTGGATTGGTAATTTAATTATTTGTTCGGACTTTCCTGTCAAATGAAAGGAGACTGCTTTTCTTGGGTATTGAGGTATTTCAGAGGAATTTTTACGCTTGGCGTTACTAATTCATTTTTCGTTAAATTATCTTTGAGGTTATCTATTCCTAATAAAATATCAAAATTTCTATTAAATTTAAAAAAGTAAAATTTGAGGCTTAAATTTTTTTGTTTAAACAATTTCCCTAGCGGAATAAACGTACTAAATTCTTCTCTACTTTCTCCATGAGCTGTGGAAATTATAAATGGGTCTTGTTGTATGAAATTTTTGAAATACTTATTGGCTACAGTAGGGTTTACAAAAGACTTAGTATGAAATCCCTGTATCAATTAGGATTTTTAAATTGTCCTTTGGGTAGTTGATGTAAGGCTTTGTTCATCCACAGTCATTAGGTGGTATTTGGGGGTTGTGTTTGGCCTACTTCTAAAAAAATGATTGCTTTTATTGTTTGTGGCTTGTGGATTGGTTTCCTCGAACAGATAATTATTCTGCTCGATTGTCTCATTATGGTCTTCGTCATTAGTCTCTATGTTGTTTACTTTTTCGAAAGCATAGTTGTTCCAAATGATGGTATGTTATATGGTGTGCGTATATTTTGTTGCCCTACATTATGGCTAACATTTCTAGTAGAAATGCTCATCGGTCTTATTGGTTTTGTTGAGGTTGAATGTATCTGTTTGGTTGTGGTCTGCGTATGGTAGTGTGAATGCCATCTATTGGTGTTCATGGTGTTTATTGTTGATTTCAGTGGCCTTTCATTCCGCCATATTCACCTCATATGGGCGGATTGTGGGAAGCCAATATTAAATTAATTAAGCATCATTTGAGAAGAACGATGGGCAAACATTTTAACATACATAAATCTATATACATTATTAGTAGAGATTGAATCGTGTGTAAACTCTGATCCTCTCCTTCCTCTTTCTAATGATCCATCTGACCTAACCTCTTTCTCCTGCACATTTTTTAATTGGAGAATCTTTCAATTCCCTTCCTGATTTAGACTTGCAAAACATTCCAATGAACAGGCTAACACAGTGGAAACTGGTGGATCAAAACATTTTGGGCTCGATGGTCAACGTCATATCTTTCTGAGCTATAGAAAAGATTGAAATGAAAGGATCAACATGCAAATATTCAGATGGCACTCTCGTTTTGATCCAGGAGAAGACATCTCCACTAAATTGGCGGCTAGGAAGAGTCCTTGAAGTCGTAACCCTAAAAAACTCAAATTGGCACAACCAAACGAGCAATCACCAAAATCTGCCCTTTTCCCATCAATGAAGAAAACAAGTGTTGGAGGCAACACACACATCAAAGACTTTATATAATTTGTTTATTTTATTTTGTTCAATTTCTTTGTTTTATTATTTTGTGATGGATATGCGTTGTATATGTCTGTATATTTTGTCTACCTATTGATTTCATTGTCAGGTTATTCCTGAAGTAGTTATTATTGTCATTTTGAAATATATGCATCTTCCAAGGTGGGCGGAATGGTAGTGCGAATCCAATCAATTGGTGTTCATTTATTTTTGATACTAACGCTGTCGGTGAATTGAAAGAGTATATGTGAGATTGAGTCAATTGTCAGCATACCACCGCCAAGTCAAGTTGTACAGCTATTAAATATACACAGTTACAAGAAGCAATATCAATTCATTCATTGGTTACCCAATTAACCTGGTCCTCCGTAAAAAACAGCAACATTAACACCACAATTATCCAGCGTGCGATATTTATAGGACCGGAGGAGAAGTACGTCCTTTCCGGAAGTCTTATTAATGGTGTCCTTGTAAAGGGTTTGTTACAATGGTTGGTGATTTTTGTTTGTAGTAATCATCTCTTGGCATTCGCAAATTTTGTTTATAGTAATCATTATTAGATCCTTTTAAGTACTGGAAATCATTGCGGAGTAAATAGTCTAATTCAGTTAAGGTCCATGGGTTCCGTGTGGCTAAATTGTTTCTTAGAGGGTCCTTTAAGAAGACTATTGTGTGTAATAATACAAGTTTCTCATTCTGTCCGGCAATAATGGAAGAGTTCTGCATTTCTAAAACTAGTTTTTGTTTATAGGAATGAAATTTTTCAATAATTAGATTAACAAAATCTGACGGATTCTTATTAACAAATTTGGTGTACATTATGTCAAGCAAAATGCTGCTGGATGTTTGCTTGTTCCCGAATTTTGAGACTAGGAATTGCTTGAATTCACCCCAATTACTAAAACTTAATTCTTGGACTGCTTCGGACGCTTTGTCTACTAATTTTCCTTTCATGTTTATGAATGTTAATCTTTTATTTTGGAGTGAGACTGGGGGTTGACAACTCTCTATCAATTCATTTATTTCTTCTACCCTGCTAATGAAATGACTCAACTGTTTTCCATTCCCATTGAAATGCGGGATGATATCAGTGAATGCTTTTATGTCCGCGATATTTGCCATTCTAGCTTTTTCCGGTATTTGGATTGTTAAGTTATTTAAGTTTCTTGTTAATTCCTCAATTTTTATACGTTAATATCAATGAAAAAGAACTTGAAAATATTTCCCAATTTACAACAATGAGCTTAATTGTGCTTGAATAGGCTAAAGTTGGTAAAATACAGACAGGATGTATTTTGATAATGCCAAAAAGAAAATAATAAATTAAATAGAATAAAAATTAAAATTATATGAACTTAATGGTAGCAAAATTGTTGTTAGTAACAATAAGTATTAAAATAAATGTTAAAAACAATATCAAGTATTACAAACAGACTCACAGTGTTGTTATAAGGATGACGGACTGCGTACTCATATTTGCGGGTTCTCTTCACGATGTGAAGGCTCGCTTGATCGCTTATGTATATTACATAAGTTACATATACAATAAAGAGGGGGTTTCTTAGTAATGCACACTTGCATTATTGCTAGCACTACACAGTGATAACAGCAACTTACATCTAATTATGTTATGACCTATAACTTATATATAAATATTTAGAATTTGGAAATATTTGTTTTTGGTTAAAGGTCGGTAACAAAAAATGTTTTCAATTTGCAATATTTTGTTTTCCATATGAACTTGGCGGACTCATTTCCGCAAACAGTCAAGAAAGAAAGATTCTCTCCATTATTCTAATTTGAAAATAATTATTAATAATTTATATTTATATGAACATTATAAGTTAAAATTATTTAAAAAGAGGAATTTATTCTTGCTACATTATGAACTACAGTGGTATAATGTCCAGAATATAATGGTTTTCTGGAACACTGACAAAATGCAGTGCATTATACCTATTTATGGCTTATTGTCAGTTTCTTTCCTATGGTCCTTGTTTACTGTCGGAGCGCGGGGCCTACGCGGGTGCTTCTCTCGCGTATGCTTCAGCCGGACATGGATGTTCACACACTTAAATACAGACAGACCAGTTTCTAGAAACAACTTTTTCAGTTTCAGGGGAACTCAAAACATATATTTTCGGTGAAAACGCAATTTTTTTTTTTCTAATTTTGACGCAATCGCAATAAATAAAATTAGTAATGGACCCAGGTAACGACAGATCTTAGTTTGACCTCTATTATCTGAAAACGGATAAGCTGAGTTGGTATTTGTAAAAAAAATAATTTGTATGTAAACAGGTTTATAAATGAGAGCTCGCCTGTGTGAATCCTCCGTTATCATTCTCTTATTCAAACCGGAAAATGAGAAAAAAATTCGGACAGAAAGGGAAAAGAATTCCTCTTTTGACATGAATTTAAAACCTGGATTTTTATATTTTCTCAAGTGGTGGGGCAGAGAGAGAAGGGGGTAGTCCCTACCGCCGCCACGGGTCGGTACTTTAACTCTCAATTCAAGTTTGTTCTTTTAAACGAAGAAAAGTTTGTGGATGATTACATGGGGGTCGGTGGGGAGGGATGCTGTTTTGCCTTTATGGCCGCTTGGTGCGCTTCCTGTTCTACTCTCGTAATGATGATAGCGCCTACTGCGGCGAGAGGTATGAGAGGGTGCAAGTGGTGAGGGCTTGGCATCCCCACTTCTTTCCGTCCTCTGTATCCCCACCACTACCAACTTAGTACTTCTGTTACAACTCCCATTCAAATAACAACTCCAATTGGACGACCCCTAATAATAATAATAATACTATACACAAAGAAAATAAAATCCCTAAACCGCAATATTTAACTCTTTGTGGCTTTCATTGAAATCATCCAACCACACTTTAATAAAAAAAAGCACACGATATAATAATTGAAAACATGCACTCCGCCACTCACTTATGTTATCTTCGGACAGAATGCGCTCAGTACTACCGGTAAAGAAAATATCTCGTCTGAAAGAGTCACACAACTTTCTTTCTTTTACCACAAATTTCAATTAATTTGATTGATAAATGATCTTAAAAACTAACTTTTTTACTAATGTGTTCCCTTATCTTGGTGGTGCAGCAATTAATGAAATAGCACTATGAAAGGCAGCCAGCCTAACATTACCCCCAGAATTACCACTCCTTCCTTTATTCCATTCCTGGGGTCCTCCATCCACCTCTTGTTGGGCCTTCCTCGCTTCCTCATTGCCGATTGCCGTTGGTCATCGCTCATTACCGATTCTCTCTACATGATCGTACAAGAGTAATCTTCTTGTTTCGATTGAAAACAACGGATTTCATTTCTGCATATAAGTGATCCTTTATTTGGACATTTGGAATTCGCTGCAAACGCGAAACGCAGCAGCTTCTCCTCCAAAAATCCATTTCTGGGGCTAAGAGCTTCCAAGCCATTTTCTTTTTTATTTAAAACAAAAAAAAAACTAAAGGGTAATAAGAACAACACAGCCGGTTGGGAACATAAAACATGTCTTTTATGGAAACAAAACAGAACGCATTAGCTTGGAGGATGAACTTCAGACATCTCAAAATAACCTATATTTACACATACACCAGACTTCTGGCTAGAATAATAACTACTAAGAACTATAACTCTAAAGTTAGTATATACGTAAATAAATACAAATATTCTTATGGCAATACCATCAACTTAAATAACTAACTTATCCTAAGTACGCTAAGGTGTTTTAGTTCGTCTTCACCGGATCACCACACCAGAGAGAGAGAGAGAGAGAGAGAGAGAGAGAGGAGAGAGATATAGGTGGAGTGAGGGTCCGTCGTGTAAGGACAGTGTTAGACATACACATCTATGTGCAACACACAAGCTCACCTGCCATCATCTATGGCTCCTTTAGGTTTGAGGTACTTTCTTTGGGGTTGACTGTGCGGTTGCCACGTGACGAGAGGCTATGCCCTAAATCAGTTGCCCGCAAGCTTTAGCCTATTGATATGCACGGTGTGCCTGCCTCCTGATGCCAGTATTAACTCATAGGTTACGAGGGAGATTTTTGAGCTAATTACGTGGGGCCAGGGGGCACCGCTGACTCCAGCAAATATACTTCCTGGCCAATTTCAAACTCCCGTTTTTGTTTATGTTGGTCATGTGCTTGGGTCCACTCTTCCCTGCTTTAGACTCCGCCTTGCTCGCATATTCATAAGCTAGTTGCAGCTTACCTTTCAGTTTTCTTACATAGTCTTCGTGTCCCATATTATTGTCCGATAGGATATGTGGACAATCAAGTGGTAGCTCCAGCTCCCGTCTATGGAACAAGAAATGAGGGGTAAAGCCGGTGGAGGAATGAACAGTGGATCGATAAGCGGCCAAGGCGTAAGGGATTCACCGATCCCAGTCCCGCCCATCTCTTCGCACATTTGAAATGTTACAGGAGCATTAACGAGACCAATGCCATACGCTGGTATCAAAATGACACCCAATAGTGGACATCCAGTGTAATAAATACATTAAAAGATTATCTAATTAATGAGCACAAATTGAAAATTTCCAGCAGTGTAAGGTATACTCTGTATAAGGAATTGGAACCCGATAATAATTTTGTTTATAGTAGCAAGTTAGATGCGAATTCTATTGGCTGGTTAATCAAAATGAGGAGCGAACTGCTGTATTTAAACAAATATACCTTCACTGAGCAGGTCAAATTGCGCTCATTGTGTAACAGGAATGAGGTCGAGGACGTCTATCACTTTCTTGCTATTTGCCCTGTTCTAAAAGAGTATCGTCGAATGTATTTGAAGGATATGCTAACTGAGGATGAGTTTAAGGCATATTTAAACGGGAAAGACTGGTCCAGCTTGGTAAATTATTGTAAGTTAGCTTGGAATTATAGATATTTTTTGATAGAACAGTTTAATTATTAGAATATGGATTGAGGTACATATTTCCGAAATTTCTTCTTTTACTTTTTATTCTTATTCTTATATTATTATTATTATTATTATTATTATTATTATCCTTTTTAATATAACAAGGCTTGGTACATTTCAGTTTAATGGAGTAATGATTGTTTTTCTTCTTTTTGTTTTGTTGTAAGTCTAATAGTTAGGATTTTTCATTTTCAATTATATTTTTTTGTCATCAAATTGTATTTCCGAGGCGAAAAAGTTTAGTTTGTATAAGTTCAAGGCGCCCCTCAGACGGTCAGTGGACCATGAGTATTCGTCTTAAAACAAAAGAGATTTATTTTTTATTTGTATATTTGTATTGTATGTTCCTAATAAAGGCAATTTCATTATTATTATTATTATTATTATTATAGTGGTGAAAGCGGCCTTCCACGCAGATAGGTATCTGTGATACCCACTGGCAAGGTCGATCGTTGAAAAATAATTACTTCTCCCCAAATTCTCTAAGGTCTCTGTTATAAGCAGAAGAGGATAAGCGTCTGTTTTTGTGATTTTGTTCAACCCCCGAAAGTCTGTGCAAAACTGATATTTGCACTCTCCGTCTTCCGTCTTCTTCGCAACCAGAACTACTGGTGCCGACGAAGGGCTCGAAGAGGGGGCGATAATTCCCTTCTCCAGCTTATCATCCAAGTGTTGTTTTACTATTTGCTTCTGGTGAAAGGGAACTTTATAAGGACGCCGAACAGACAATTTTAAACTTATATGTAAAGTTTACTAATTAAACAATTTACTGACGTTTTTAATATTTCAGTTATCTTTTGTCACCAAGAAATGGAAAGAAATATCTCGGATCGGCAGGTCACTAAACTGGTCCCGCGACTGGTGGAAAGCTTAGACGATTCCAGGTGCGGGCTTGGAACCAACCCGAGCGTTCACGCAGCAGGGGCTGGACAACGTACTTTTGCACTGCTAATCAGGCTAGGGCGGCAATCACCACGGCGGCTTCACATAACATTTACTCTGCATGCGTCGTGGAACAACATTACAAACACCACAAAATAGACACAATAGCGATCTCACGTCACCCAAACGAGAGTTCCTCTTCAAAGAGGAACCTCCGAAGACAGGTTTTCACTTCGAAGAGTCTATTTGGACATTGGAAAACATGGGGCGGTCGCGGAAGAGCGATTTACATGGCTACATTCGGCTACCTGTAGTAGTAGGGACCTGGTGAGGAAACAGCATACATCACTCATCTCAACATCGTACACGCATCAACACTATCCCCCCTCCCTTAATAAAAAAATAAGGAAGGTTCAGATAATCAAGGCCGTCAGTCTGTGGCAAAAAAGGGTGCTAAAATCTCCAGAAGGTCTCCGTTACTGTTCAGGAACAAGGCGCAGCACCAGTCATGGCTACTTGCTCCACAAAGACGTAGGTTATTGGGGAGTTTAGTGGTAGCGCCGCCTTGAGGCAGGAAATTGCCGGAAAACTCATCGCTTCTCCAAGAAAAGCCACGACTCCAAGCGGAACCACGAGGAAAGAATCCAGAGGAAGAAGAAGAGTACAGAGGAAACGCCAGAAAGCGATCCTGAGGCCAAGCGCCCTAGGTAGAGAAGCCAAGAAGCCGCAAGTCGCCATGGTCAGGACAGATGGTGAGGTGATGACCGAGGAGCATGTCAGAGTTCAATTGGTGGTTGCCCTGGATGACATCGAGAAGGGGCTGGTGGCCACAGTATTAGCCTGGTGTGGTAAGTGAGGGCATGTTCCTGATCACTTGCGACGATGAGAGGACTGGGGTTTGGACAGCTCGACAGGTTATTAATCCGAGGGACCAAATCCAGGACGTAGTTGAAAGGAGAAGACACCCCGAAGATGATACGGGTATCAGTTTAGGTGCACGACAAGAAATGTCCTATAGAGAAGTTTCTGCAACGTTTGGCAGGGCAGAAGCCTAGTTTGCGTTCAGAGCTCTGGAGAATCCTTAGCTCGTTTGAACAAGATAAAGATACGTGGATGGTTTTCTTCATAGTTCCCCATTTGCTCCGGATTCTGGAGGAAAAGGAGTGGAGATTGCATTATGAGCTCACTAGGCTTACCTTCAAAAGGAAAGAGGAGAGAGGAAGGTATCAGCCTGGTACCTCCAGGATGAAGAGTGGAAGGTAAGATCTATTACTCATGTTTTGTGTTTATCAATATAACACTCACAGGAGTAGGGGGGCTGTGGCAGAGATGGCCGAGGTCATAAGGGATGCACCCTACATGGTAGGTTTGATTCAGGAGCCCTACACCATCCGAGGAGGTATTTCTGGTGGTGTGGAATGAGGTAGAGAATATTCTATGATTGTGGAGCGGATATATCCAGGACCAAGAATTGTGTCCTGGCAACCAAGAATATTGAGTGTACAATGTTAAAGGAGTCTGTTCCAGAAACTTGACTGTAGGTTCGAGGGTCAGGCAGGCTGGTTCTAGCATCGACTTACCTACCGTATGACTCGAAGGAGGCTCCACCAGGGGGGGATGTGGAGTGTTTGGTGGATTGGTGCGAGAGAGAAGATCTACCCTGCTAAGTAGGCTTCGATGCCAACTCGCACAATGTTCTGTGGAGAAGCAGCGATACCAATCGGCGAGGTGTGGGACTGGCGAAGTTTTTGGTGAGTAGAAACCTATTTCTTTTAAACAGAGGTAAGAAACCGACGTTTGTTATTAGGAATAGGGAAGAAGTTATAATATTGCAGCCTCTAGGCATTTCTTGTCTGGGCGGTTGGTTAAAAGGTAATGGATGACTGGACGATTGAAGGGATTGGAGAGGCTGGTGGTTCTGTTTTAAATGGAGGACTGTGGTATAAGCACCTTCCATGGCAATCAACATGCCTATTTGGCGGGGAGATCCACTGAGACTTCACTACATAATTTGCTAGGAAGAACTGAACGTACGTTGGAGTCTAAGAAGTATGCGATAGGATGCTTCTTCGATATTGAGAGGGCGTTCGACCGCGTGGCTCATGGTAGAATAAGGGTGCTATTGCAGGAGGAAGCTTTGTTAGATGGATAGTTAGTCTCCTGACTTCGAGAATTGTTTACTCCCGGTTGGGAGCTGTGGAGAGAAGGGTGAAAGCAAGCAGAGGCTTCCCTCAGGGAGGGAGTTTATCTTCACACCTTTGGTGTCTCGGGGAGATGAATCGTAGAGGGTTTTATTTGCAGATGTACTCAGATGATGGGGTGATTTTTATCACGGGGAAGCACCTGAGTGTGGTGAGAGACCTGATACAGTCAGCGTTGTCATATGTGGAGCAGTGGTGTAGGAAGCATGGCTGATCCACAAGCCCGGACAAAAGCTTTGTAGTCTTATTCACTAGTAAGAGGAAACTGGAAGGGCTCAGAAGACCTCGGTTCTTCGATAAGGAATTGAATTTTTGTAATGAGGTCAAATATCTCGGGGTCCTCATGAACAAGTTGAATTGGCCTGCTCATATCGATTATGTGTGTGAGAAAAGACAGTAAATACAAGGGACAAGACAGAAAGGACAGAAAATTTTCTGGCAATGTAGGAGAATTGGGGAGAAGACTTAGGGAGTTAAAACCACGAGGCCTTCACTGGATCTATGAGAAGTTGGTGAAGACAAGAATACTCTCTGTAAAGTGGTCTGATTCTTTGAAGACTAACAGTAGAAGTTGCAAGGTGTGCAGCCTAGGGCCTGTTTGACTATACAGGCGCGATGAGAACGGCGCCGACATCGGCGCTGGAGATGTTAGCACTAACTCCCCTTCATATGTGGTTGTGGGAGAGACAATGAAGGGTTACCTTAGGATGAGATGTAAGGGAGAATGGGGTGAGAACCTTTCGGGGGGATCACACTAGGATCGAGGATAAGATCTGTGAGGTGAACCAATTTGGGGCCTCATTCTCGCGGGAAAGTCTGGGAGGGTTGGAGCTAAAGTATATTTTTAAACAGACCGGCAAACTCCGGGGTAGATTAATTAGGGGGCTAAATTGGAAGAAAATTGAAGGGATAAAAGCCACTAGTCTAAGGTCTCGCGCCGATAGGCACCCATGACTTGATAATAAAAAACTCGGAACGGCAGCTCTTTTTATTTACGATTTCAACAATGAAACCGCGCATTGCAGTTCAGTGTTGTGATGCTTATATTATCTGCAAAACATTTGCAAGTTTTCAAAAATAGAATGAAAAGAACTGTAATCTGATATTCAATTTCATAAGAAATTTAATCATGCCATTTTACTGAGAAGACAAATATTCTTCGCTTCACAATCATGCCTTATTTATGTCATCGCTTTTTGACAGCACCTACATTTGAAATCAGGGAAAGAGTAAATGGATAGAAATATCTGATGAGCACTTTGAAAACACAACTGGGTATTGTAACTATGGAGAAGAGATATGGTGTATCAGTTTGTCAATATAAATTAAATCACATATCTCTCTAGTCTATATTTCCCTCTTTTCTTTTGTTTTTATGAAAATTTTGTTTAAAAGAATAACAAATTATTATTTAGATATGTAAATTTTCTATATTGGTGTCACAAACGGATATTATTATCAGACATGATCTGTGTCTTAAACGCCAATCGTACCTGTTGTTTGTGTTGAATAATGAAACAGTGGATATCACGAAAATATCGATTCAGTTTCCTTTGCTCATCAGCTACCATAGATTTATATTTTAGGTGTGACCCAAGAAAATTGGTCTCCTTTCGTCCAATGTAGCCCAGAAAATCCCAAAGAAACAGACACACCTGTTATAGACCTTGCTTATCATA
The DNA here is from genome assembly GCA_011037195.1 of Triatoma infestans. Lineage (NCBI taxonomy): Eukaryota > Metazoa > Arthropoda > Insecta > Hemiptera > Reduviidae > Triatoma > Triatoma infestans. The sequence continues at coordinate 44,321 of JAAEAF010000388.1, forward strand.
GTACTCAGCTGAAGCAATCACTGTAAGTTATCAGTCTGGTAAAGTAGTGCAGAATGAATTTGTGAATTTCTAGTAGTGTGATGGGTTTATAAGTTCTTAGTTATATCATTCTGATATTTTTTTATTTTCTTTTTTTTTAAAAATTAACATGTTTTGTGTTTACTCCATCCTTTTTATTGGACACAATCAAGAGATCCATCTTCTAATTAGATTCATTCAAAACAATTACACTTTCGCAACAATATGTTTGTAATTAATTGCTAGAAAGTTGGCAATATTATCAGAATCTTTAAGCTGCTTAGGTATTAACAATTACAATTCACATTTAATAGTAGCTACTTATTTAAAAATTACTAGTAAATTATACATGCTTATGCATGCAATACATAACAATTATTAACAATACAGCCTTTTACAGCTCTTACTAATATTAATGTATTTATATCATTAAAATCACAATACAAAAATACAATAAAAAGACATATGTCCGTAATAAAATCACATATTCTTTTAGTTTTTATAGTTTCTACTTTTGAAATTAATAAGACCAACGAATATTAAAAGCTATTCGGCTCTTGGACACTTTGTATTTCTAAACTGGTTACTATATCTTGCTCTTTTTTGCTGGTCATGCAGGATTTTTCGTTGCCCATATTGACAATAAACTTATGCATGGCTGCTTTTCCAGCATGCCTGTCTGTCCGTAGATGAGTCAATGTTGATCGAACACGTGTTATTTGATTTCTTTGCAAAATCGTGATATTATATTATCTGTCAAGTGCATACTGGAAGCCCACATCTTGGAAAATAGATTACAAGGCTACGAATTATTTTCCTATTACAAAGACAAAAAGTCATTTTTAATGTGAGTGTTTGTGTTTTTTGAATATACAATTTTTAATGTACAGTTACATGTTCATCAGGAAGAGCTTTGCGGACCTTATTTTCAAATTGAGTTTTCAGAGAAATACTCCAATTGAGGTTAGTGAGTCAGAAAAATAGACTTTTAGACAGTGTCTTGTATGTATGCGCGTTTGTGTTTGTGTGTTGTTTAACTAGACATCTTAAAGGAAGCTTCAGACATTGGTCAACTCCAGCTAACGTCTTGAATCATACCACACTATGTGGCTCAGAGCTTGCTAGATTGGAACAAGCTTCTTCTTCTGTAACAACTACCTCCGTTGGAATGATAGATTGTAACGTATTTGTTAGCCTGCCTTGCAGAACTGCAATCATTAAATACTAACATCAATAGACGAATTCAGCGATTGTCATGTAGCTAACCCATAATTCAAACCTATTTTTCATTGCGATATAATTTCTGAATGAACAGTTCAAACTTACTTTTAATTAAACCCAAATTACTACCACTCTAAAGAAGTAAGCAAAAATTCCATCCCTTGCAAGAAAATGAAGAGCTATTGTGTCGCTAATCAAAGAGAAGTATCGAGCAGAAATATCTTACAAGAGGATCCAACAAATCTGACGCGCCACACTGCCGCCTTACTCTACTCGACTTCTGTAAAGACCTTAATGTTGACCAGTTCATATAATTATGCTCTACAGTATTATCATGTACGGGTGGGCTATACCAAGGCACTGCAGCCAACAAAGGCTTACTGTGCCAATACTCTACAGTAAATTTTACACTGTTAGAAATTAAATATAATCTGTCCTCTCCTGAAAAAAAATTTTTTTGTTCATATTTCGTAGTTTCCTTTAAGCGGCACATTATTCTGTAAATTGCCTTCTACCTCAGTTCCACTTCTACCTAAACCAGCTGGCGTTATATATCACCAATAGCAGAGTGGAATTAAGTTAATTAATACTACCTCACTTTGAGCTTCCAGAAAACAGTAACGAATATAGTAACAGATTTGGTAGAAACCTTACGAGAAAAAGTAGAAAATAATCTGCTTAGGATTTGGGAAAGAGTGATTTCGGAAAGCTATTCGAAAATTTCTGACCCAGATCTGTTAATAATAATTTGTTTCAGACTGGCCCAGATCGATAAACTTCTTCTTCTGTAAAAACTGATCTCCTTGGAAGTATTTTGGCTTCTGTCTAAATCTGACACTTGCAGAGCTCCATTCATTAAATACTAGTATCAAGAGAACGAATGGACGAATGTTACTTACCTCTCCCATAATTATTTTACTTGTTTTTCTCTTTCATTGTACAGGATCCAGCTGATCGCTTGATTAGTGAAATTCTGTGTTTTTGCTCTCTAACATAAATAGCTTTACTGATAAATCTAGGAGTATTTAAAAGGGGAAAGAAGGCAATTGAAAAACGAATAACCCCTGAAAAAAAGGGAGAACGAGAATGAACAGCAAGAAAGAAGCTGTTACTCAATGGGCTCAAGAGGTTTTAGAAAATTGTCAAGAAAATACTATCGTTGAGGGGGGGTAGGTACAGTCCTCCTGTTTTCCTTTAAAAACCTAGAACTACACAACCATCCAAAATTTTGGATTTAAATTCAAATAATAATTTTCCACGGCTAACTAAATTTGAAAAAGAAATGCAGATTGACCAAACAATACGCTCTCGTAGCAAAAAAAAAAAAAGTTTATAATAGTCCATATATATATATATAAACTTATAATAAATATGCACCTTTATCTGATACAAAACCAACCGCAAACCTCCAGTAACTCAACTAAACAAACAAAAATTTCACCAATTTGTAGAATGGGCACAGAAAATGATCAGACAGTAATCGAAGAAAGCAAAAATACAATCGGCACATCTTTCGAAACATAACTAGCAAAAATAGATAGATAATAATATTAAAGTGATGAGGAAAAGTGCAAAGTAATAGCTATTCATCTCTAAGACAAATTTACTCTAACTGACCAACTGACCTAGTCACTGACAGAGAAATTAACAACAAAAACCTCACCTAACAACAGAAATTCCTAACTTATACATTTCTCCTTCTGAAATATCCACTATAATCAACGGACTTCCCAACAAAAAACTCCCGGAGACGACTTAACCCCGAAAATATATTAAAAAATCTGCCTCGGAAAGGTATTGTCTTCCTAACTGAGTTTTTAATGCTAGCCTTCGATTAGGATACTTTGATAAAACGTGGAAGAAAGCGGTAATAATAATATTACACAAAACTGGTAAGCCAAAATATGATCCCAACAGCTATCGACCCACCAGCCTCCTAAACTCCCTTTCGAAAATACTTGTAAAAATAATATACGAACTACTTTTAAAACACCTGACTGACACAAACAAAATTCCACTTTATCAATATGGACTCAAACCAAAGCACCTCACCAGTACATCAAATTAAAAGGGTTACAGGACACATTATATACACCTTTGAAGAAAGAAAATACACGGCGATATTTCTACATGTAGCGGCCGCATTTGATACAGTTTGGCACTCTGAACTACTTTACAAACTCAGAAAATTTACAAACGCACCTGACTTTATTACCCAAATTATAAATTTTTTTTAACAAGACAGAACATTCTTGGTAAGACTCAGCAACACATACAAATTCTAGCAGGACTACCACAAGGGGCAATTATCAGACCTGCTCCAACCTCTACTGTTCGGACACACCTGAACCTACTTCAGTGGCAAACGCGGACGATACAATGTTAGCCTCTTCCAACAAACTATTTTATCAAACTGGTTCCAAAAATAGAAACTGAAATTAAATCCAATATCTATAATTTGCATTCATCTTATTATCTCAGCAGTGTAAAGCTCTAAGTGAGCTGGTCCATAATTTAATCTGTAAATCAAAAAAATCTCTTTCACTGCGATATAATCTCCGAATGAACTGTTCAAACTTAATTAAATTAAACACAAATTTGGCAAAAGTCCCTAGGCAATGGGGCAATATTTAGCGAAGTTTCAATATCTACATCTAGCCAACGATCAGAATGTATTAAAAGGTTCTTTAAAATAAATAGATTTAAAAAAAATATCGGAATGACGATTGTTTCAATACATTAAGATCACAAGCATCAAAGAAAAGACCTATGAGCTAGGAAATTATCTGAAGTAGATATAAATATGGTTGATAAAGACATCCTTTCATCCAAATAGAGCAAGGTCTCAGTAAACACATCGTATGATTCGGGATCTGAAGGAATGAAGAACTAAATCAATTAAATGGCAAAAATGAGGATAAGCGTTTCAGTTAACGATCCCATATTCGTTGGTTCTTACAAATTACGGAGCAAATTTTTTGCCAAACAGAAGAAAAAGCTCAAGATAGGAGCTCTGGTCCAAGATACGGTCCAGAGCTCTGGGCGCCATCTGTTCTGGAAACACGTTCAATTAATGGACAACATACACAAGATTGGCGATACCAAGATGTTAGCAATTGTTTACTGCTCGATACCAAATATTACTGCTCTAGTTCGTTCGCCTAATCACAATACATGTACATGATGGTTTTTTAGCAGAAATTTCGCTTTTATATTTTATATGAATTTCATTTTTAATGCGAAACACTTTCCAAATTTTCAAACTTTCCACATAAATTTACTTTGACTATATTAGTAAGATCTTCATTATGAAATAGTATAGACAGCAGTATTAGATTAAAACAAACTTAAGCAACAGTTTCAATGAAGAACTAGCTCTATGATAATTTCGTAAATTTAATTTTAAAAAAAACGGTAGTTTATGTTACAATAGATACTAATTAAACGAAACTATTGGTCACCGTGAACTTGCTCCTTGTGCTTTACTACATAAGCTTTCTTTGATGCACGATAATCGCATTGATTGCAATTATAATTCAGGTGAGTTTGTAAATGCTTCTCTAAAAACGAGCTTTTACGTGCACGATATTTACAATGAGGACATGGATACGCCCTTTCACCGTGCTTCTTCATATGACGTCCTAAAAAACTAATATGAGTTACAGTATAATCGCAATGCGGACATGGAAATTTGCCTCGATTAGTTCTCACCATATTTTGCTTATCGTTCTGTTCAATGTGACGTGGTATCCGTTTGTGCACCAATCCTTTGTGCCTTGACAGGGAAGCCTCTAAATCTGTGCTATAAGTGCACATGTCACATTTGTAAATTTTAAGTGTAGTATGTACAGACATATGTTCCTTTAATTCTTCAATTATGTCAGCCTTAAATGAACATAGCAAGCATTTATATCGGTCGTCATCAACATGCCGTATTATGTGTCTATCCAAGGTTGCTCCATATGGGGTTTTAAAGCTGCAAATATGGCAAACATAGTCATTGTTAATCTTGCCGCCGAGACTACTACTAACACCACTCTTCGTCACTTGATGCTGCGAAATTCCTGCGTTTACTGAACAGCTCTCACCAGACGTTTTTCTGATCTTCTCCTCGGATTTAGCATCTGAAATTTTGAAACTATTTAAATAAATGTTTGCTGCGAGAACTTCCAATATTATATTCTAATGAACTTTTAACAAAGGGAATTCAGAATATGTTCAACCAGAATTATGTTTAAGGATCAAAGGAAAATTACTTACAATTCAGAATTATATGACTTAAAATGGATGTGCTTGGAACATTACACACTTGGAATGTAGTCTCTAAAGAGTACAACGAGTGCATGAGGTAATGATCTAGAGTTTACTTCTGAATACTCTAAACCCAGATAGTTCTACTTATAATCTGCATATGCAGGCCGTACGCGTGGTCAGTTTATGTAAGTAGGTATTGTTCATGTTATTAAGACTGTATATCTGCTGGTACAAGATTCGTGTCGATTAATTCTATCTTTTACCTCTTTTCTACAATTTTTTTATTTACTACTGTAGCAGTAGTGCCTATATCATATAGATAGATAAATAGAATGTTAGAAGAGACAGAGGGAAGGTACCTCAAGATTACGTTTTGTTTAGTTATGTAAAAAAATGTGTGTTTATGAACTAGATGAAAATACATCACTTTCTGTTTTTTGAGTTTAATTGAACTATTAAATCATCCTAGCAATATTGATATACTACATTACCAAATACCAATCGAAAAGAACTGAAAGGAAGACAAACAGTCAGGTTATAAACAAGTCAAGTGCCAACATTGAAATTTTCTTTCTAAATGATATTCAGATCATTTAAAGATGCTGTTATCTCCAACTTCCTTTTTGCGCATTTTTAAATTATGCAGTATTACTGGGAAATGGGCAGTGACCTGGGAAAACTATGACGTAGTGCCATTCAGTGAGAGAATATACATTTGATATAAGTTTTGTTTTTTCACCAAACATTGTTTTGTGCACCTTAGTTTATATATTAACAATGACATTAATTTTCTGGTTATAATTCAAGCATGAACAAGGATTGAATTGCAAGACATCGATAAAACTCAAAATCCATCATATTAATTATAGATATAACGTAACTTCGTTTAGGTTAAGGTACTTCATAAGTAGCTAGGGTTGCCAGATCTAATATATTTAATATCATCCTGATATATTTTGTTCTTATTGACATATGATATCAGACTCTAAATATACGTCTAAAAATGATATATTTATCCGATCACTGAGGTGATAACAATAATAATTCGCATTAGCGCGCTCATGTCGCGTCACACAATCATCAATGAACAAATAGTGAATGCTGATTGGTTGATAGCAGTCTCGTTTATGGCGCGCGCATAGCTTGCGCCAACGCATTCCGCCGGTTCCGCTCTCGCCAAGGGTCAAAACTAAAAATTTAGATTACAAATACTTAAAGTGTGCTCTACACCAACTGACAGTCAGATAACATTGACGTCTAAGATTTTATGGCCGCAGCTGTATGTGCATTTATTACTTTCTCTTACTCCTAGTAAGAGGAAGTATTGTAATCGTGTCAAATTTTTGATATCGAGTTTTCACCGGAAATATCCGTTTTGAGGCCCCCTGAGTCCAAAAGAGTGGTTTTTAGCAAATGGTCTCTGTGTGTGTGTGTGTGTGCAGGGGCGGCTCTAGCTCGTGTAGCGCCCGTGAAGCATTGAAACCCTGGCGCCCCCTAGGCCTGCCCCCCCCCCGCGGCTATAACAGTAACTTTGCCGTCGTAACAAGAAAGTTTTTTCATATTCGAAAAAGAAGCCGCCCATAGGCGCTCGCGTGTTGATACTGGCGCCACCCGCTCTGGCTGGCCGCTTCTGCATATCATCTTTTGTCCATGAGGGTCCCAAGCGATGCGCTTACTGTCTCATGGATCGCCGCAGCGCGTGAGACGGCCGGCGCCCTGTGCATTGCCACCCCTGCACTATAGGTTACGCCGCCCCTGTGTGTGTGTGTGTGTGTGGTTGTGTGTGTGTATGTGTTTGTATGTATGTAACACCATAGCTCAAAAAACAAAAAACCGTAAAAGTAGAAACGTGATATTCCGTTTAGGTATCACCATGGCACCTGACTTGAGTCATCTTTCAAATCCTCCTCACCGGAAATTACTACTTTCTAGTTTTTTTTGTTTTTTTTACTTTTTTTTTGCGTTTTCCCCTCAAAAAATGTGCTCCGCCATTTTCTTCAAACTTAGTATATCAACTACATATATAAAGAGCTACAACTTTTATTTGAAACGATTCTCTGGAAAAATTCATTTAAGGACAGTTATGGGGGAGGGGTGGGGTTAGGTTTCCATCTAAAGTGCTATTTCAGTTAATTAAACAATTCTACCATCTAAATAATGTTAATCAGAATTAAATATTTTGTTGAAATTCCGAGTTTGAAAAAATCGGATAACCGAAAATTAGTTTGTTTTAACACTTTACTAAATGATTTTTTCACTTTTTCGCGATTGTCTCAAAAATGGCTCCGACGATTTTCTTGAAACTTCGTATATAAATTAAACATACAAAGATCTACAACTTTTATTTAAAATATTTCTCTGAGAAAATTCACTTTTGGAGGAGGGGTGGGGTTATGTTTTCCTCTAAAGTGCTATC
>JAAEAF010000389.1:0-322259 GCA_011037195.1 Triatoma infestans
GTTATATTATCCTATAAAATGTTTTGTTATTCCAGTTTATTAAATCATTCTATCTACTACATTCCTGCGTAGAGCCCCAAGGGGCAAGGTCATACGTATTTTCTCGGACAGTCAGGCCGCACTGAAAGCCCTAGAGACTTACAGATCTACCTCATCCCTGAAAGAATGTCGTGAGGCATTGGTGAGACTCTCCAGGCACAACAAAGTAGAGCTCTATGGGTGCCTGGACATTAAGGGGTTGAGGGTAATGAGACAGCTGATCAACTGGCCAGGAACGGGGCTAGCACTCCGTTCATTGGTCCAGAGCCGGTCCTGGGGATAACTGGCGGAGCAATTCGTGTAGCGATTAGAGAGTGGTGTCGCAGTAAGCATGAAGAGCTCTGGAGGGAGAGCCCGGGTATTATACTCAGTAAAAGGATAATGCCAGGACTGTGTAAACGAAGGAGCCAGATTTCTCTAGTGACGGGACTATTTATGGGTAATGGTAGATTCAGGAAACATCTGTACAAGGTAGCCGAGAGGCACCCTTGTGCAGATTATGTCAGGAAGAGGAGAAACGACCCCCCACCTGTTGTTTGATTGCGTTGCAATAATTAAATTGAGGTATGAGACCTTTGATACGTTGCGACCTGAGGAGAAGGTAGCTCAAACTTCTTAAACAGGGAGGGTTTGTCTACTAGGAACTATCGGGGATGGCACAATAAGCCTCTGTTGGCCCACTGGTAATAAAATAGGAGGTTGGTAATAATAATAATAAAAATCTGGTGTGACACACTCACACAACTTTCTCTTACTCCAGTTATCAAAATTATAATTGACAAATTTTATAGTTTGTGTACCAAATTAATTCAAATACGACGAAAACTGAAAAAACCGTTCAGTAAAAGCCCACTTCCGGTTAACTAATTTTCTTGAAACTCTGAATTTTGGTCATCCATTTATTTCTAATTAATTTTGTTTGGATGATAGAATTATTGTATAATCAACTATGATCGCACTTAAGAGAAAAACATAACCCCCACCCCTCCCCTAAAAGTGCCATTAAATGAATTTTCCCTAGAGAAATGTTTTAAATAAAAGTTGTAGCTCTTTGTATGAGTAGTTAATATATGAAGTTTAAAGAAAATCGTCGCAGCCATTTTTGTGGAAAATCGCGAAAAAGTGAAAAAAATCATTTAGTAAAGTGGTAAAGTAAACGCACTTCCGGTTATCCGATTTTTATCAAACTCGGAATTTTAAAACATATTCAATTCTAATTAACATTATTTAGGATTGTTAGAATTGTTTTAATACCTGAAATTAGGCACTTTAGATGCAACCTAACCCCCAGCTCTCCCCCGCATAAGTGCATTAAAATGAATTTTCCCCCAGAGAAATTTCAAATAAAAGTTGTACTCGTGTAGTGTATGTTTGCATATACCAAGTTTACAACAAGAAATCGTTGGAGCCATTTTTGAAAAAATTGCAAAAGAGTAACAAACCAATTAATAAAGTGGTACGTTCCGGTTGAGGAAATTTGACAGTGACCCCACTGTGATACGTAAGACGAAATACAGTTGCATCAACTTTGTTTCTATTCTATTTCTAATTCTACGGTTTTTTTTCGTTTTTTGGTTATGCTTTCCCATACATACAGCACGACCAGCCAGACCATTTCTAAAACCACTTTTTGACTCAGGGGACCTCAAAACGAATATTTCCGGTGAAAACTCGATATCCAAAATTTTGACTTCCGGTCAATCGATTTTCTTCAAACTCGGGAGATTTTGGCAATACATTTAAGTTTTATTAATATTGTATAAACAATAGGATCGTATAACATATGGAAATGGCACGTTACGGAAAAACCTAAATTGATCCCCCTCCCCTAACCCGGAAAAATGTTTTTAAGAAAATCATTGGAGCCGTTTTTCGAGAAAATCCAATCAGCTAGCTTGTAATTTCCGGTTGATCGATTTTCAATGTTTGGAATTTTGGCAACACATTTATTTCTTATTATTATTACGTAGATGGTAGGGTCATATATTATCAATTAAAATAGCACTTTAGAGAAATGAATAACCCCACTTCTTCCGTAAAACCCTCCTTAAATGAGTTTTTCCAGAGTCATTTAAAAAAAAAAAAAAAAATTTAGCTTCAGTATCCATTCAGTAAAGTTGAACTTCTGGTAGATTGATTTTGACCAAAACCTTATTGTCAGGTCTCCTAGTTATGCTGATCACTCACATACACACAAACTTCTTAAAACCACTTTTTTTCTGACTCAGTGGATCTTAGCAAATGTTTTCCTATGAAAACTCATTTCCAAAAAGTTGACACAATTGCAATAGGTACTTATTCTTACAGCAAGCAGTAACAGAAAGTAAATGAGTAAAGTCAAGTAATACCTATTTTACGGGCTGGCTAATTGTCCAACTGCCGTTCATTTGCCATGAAGAAGGAAGGTACTTACAAACATACTTTACTCTATAACAACATATTAATAATCATATAAAATCCAGGGCCTAGAACAGGAAATCGTATCCCCCTAGTGCTGCACTACAACGCAACATAGCATATCTAACCATTCTGCTATCAGTGAATAATACTCTTTTCAAGCCATATTAATTACAAATATTATAACCAAATTAAATTTTATACTCATAGGCTGGCCGTAAAGTATTAGCGTGTTAGTATGCGTGAGTGTCTGTTTTTGTATGTGTAGAAGATAGATAAATGGTAAATGTTACTACCAGCCAAAAGTAGTGGTGGCGTGGCCAAGGGGGCGCCTAGTCCTAGATGGCAGTCCCCCGGAGTAGCGTCCCCAAACCCCACGGCACTCTTGGAGGGGCGTACAAAACATCGATTCAACTCCCTTCTCCGCGCCAGTTGGCTCCTAGCTCCTAGTCGGTGGTTATGTACAGTGTGTATTACAGTGTGTGGTCTTCGTGTAAGAACGTTTATATATTTCTGTTTGTCGTTCATATTCACCACAGTCAGCTGTTTTTTTTATTAATTTTTTAACGTGGGGGGAGGGGGGAAAGGATAAATAGAGGAAAAAATATTAAAAGTCCTATCCTATTTATTCTGTTTATTTTCCAAAAATTATTGTGGGGTATGCTTTGAATTTCTTTTTTTAATTTGCCAGAATAATATTTACTTTTAATGTGTATAGTTAATTTAATTTACAAAGTAATAATTATAAAAACACATTATTATTAAGAGGTCAAGTTATACGCTAATTATTATGTTTACGCAAGCTTGCTGGCCAATGTTGTTTATAACTTTTACTGGGCATATTTGAGAGTATGACAATTTTTGGTTTGATTAAATATAAATTTAATTTAGGAATATGACTAGCTTTAAATTAATGAAATTTTCGGTTTTACAAAATGTGTTTTATTAGATTTTCTTTTTCATTTGAAAAAAACTGAATTGATTATTGTTTATTAAATGATTAATCTTTCATAAGCTACATTGAGGAGGCATTGGATCCTTAGGATTAACCCCTCCCTACTACATACAGTATATACACCTGTATCATTCCAGTTTTATTGAGTTTGAATTTAATCGTAAAACCCATAAACAAATAATATAAAAAAATTATATTTCATTCGCCTTTTTAAACAAAACCATTAAAAAATCCTGATTTCCATTTGATTTGTAGTCTGGGAGATTGATTGATTTGAAATTTAGTGGGGAAATATGCACCTTTGAAGTGAAATATCTGTTCTCTCTCACTCATACACACACACACACACACACACACACATTTTATATATATATATATGATTGGTTACCTTTGCTTGTTTTTAATTACTTTTATTAATATATAAACTTCAAAGAACACAATTTTCTTTATGTAAATAATACGTATGAGGGATAAAAAAATCATAACTATTAATCAGTGTTATATAGGGAAATAAAAACTAGATTTACGCTAGATCATGGTAAGAAAAAAATCTTCATATTCTAACAGGGCGTGGGGCTGGGGATAAGGAGCAACTTATAAACAGTCTTATTTGAAAAGTTCAAAAAAATAAATATATATATCTGGTGTGATAGTACTTTCTCTTGTTGACAATTTATATAGTTACAATTGGCAATCTTTCAATTTTTATATTATAAGTATTTAAAACTTCAATCTAAACCTTTTTTTGAGGGAAGCGTGACCTTGATTTTATATCTATATATATAACATAAATGATGACGTAAAATAAATTAAACATTTATTTTAGAAACAAACTGATAATAAGAAATAAAAGGCAAATAAAATGAATTAAATAAAATGTTCCACCCTAGTGGTGTTGAACGAGAATATTAGATATGGTATTTTAGAGGGAAACCTTCTGTCTCATCTCCCAAGAACTCTTCAGAAATAAATGATTCTGAAAAACTAAATGAAATGAAATAAATGATGAAAACAAATGTGATAGTTTTTTATATGTTTATTAAGTATACGAATTTTTTAAGGAAAATCTTAAGGATTTTCTTCGAAAAAATTGGTAGAATTGAAAAAAAAAACCATTCAGTAGCGTAGTATTTTTCAGATTTATTTAGTTCACATAAATATTCACACACTAAAAAAAGAGAAACACAAAACTATTTATTGAAACAGTTTTTTTCGTGCTCGAGACTATGATTCTGAAATTGCATTTCCGGTTAAAACTCAATTTTGGAAATGTCATTGTATCGCTTTCCCTCACTTCACAAAGCAATAAGATTTTAATAGTTATATACTGCATATATGGCAGCGGCAATCCGCAATACACATAAGTCCAGAAGTTTTAGAATTTTTTTTTTTTTAAGGCGCGTCATGGTCATTGGCGCCCGGAACCTTCTCAATACACTGTCGATCACCGGGCAGTGAGCTGTAGAGGCTTCTAGGAAGAGAAAATCTAAAGACAGCTCAGCTGGACTCAAACCTGGGACCTCCGCGTGAGAGTCCAACGCGCTACCACTGAACTAATCCCTTCCTTTTAGAAAGCTGTTTTACTTTTTAGAAACTTTTTATTATTGAAAAATCGTTGTCATAAAACATCTCGTAATCAGACATTTTGAATATTATATATGTATATATAAAATCTGGTGTAATACTCTCTCACACAATTTCTCTTATCCCAGTTTTCAAAATTATAATTAACAAATTTTATAGTTTGTGTATCAAATTTGAAAAAATTCGTTGGAGTTCGTAGAAAACTGAAAAAAAAAAAATGTTCAGTAAAAGCGCACTTCCGGTTTCTTGAAATTTTCTTGAAACTCGGAAGCGTCATCAATTTATTTGTAATTTAACTTTGGATGGTAGAATTGTTTATAATCAACTATGATAGCGCTAGAGAAAATCATAACCCTACCCCTCCCCCAAAAAGTCCTCTTAAATGACTTCTTTTACAGAAATGTTTCAAATAAAAGTTGTAGCTCTTTTTTATATGTGTAGTTCACATTGAAAGTTTAAAGATAATCGTTGGAGCCGTTTTACGAGAAAACACCAGAAAACTGAAAAATATATTTCAGAAAAAACGCACTTTCGGTCATCCGATTTTTTTTTAAACTCGGAATTTCTGCAACGTATTTAATTCTAATTAATATTATTTAGATGACAGAATTGTATAGTAAATTAAAATAGCCCTTTAGAGGTAAAACATAACCCCACCCCCTCCCCAAAAGTGCCCGTAAAATGAATTTTTCCGGAGAAATGTTTTAAATAAAAGTTGTAGATCTTTGTATGTATGGCTGATATACTAAATTTGAAGAAATTCGTCTGAGCTATTTTTGAGAAAATCGCAAAAAATTAAAAAAAAAAAAACTAGTAAAGTGGTACTTCCGGTTGAGGAATTTTTACAGATAACGTACTGTTAGATCCCATGGTAATATGTAAATGGGATATCAAGTTTGAACGTTCTACGATTTTTCGTTTTTGAGCTATGCTGTTCAGACACATACACACACACACGCTCACAGACCATTTTCTAAAAACCATTTTTTTGGACTCAGGGGACCTCAAAACGGATATTTCCGGTGAAAACTTGTATCGAAAATTTGATACAATTACAATACTTCCTCTTACTAGGAGTAAAGAGAAAGTAATACGTATATGAAATTGATTGATTTGTTGATCACATTTTAAAAATAGAAGTATGACGATCAATTTGAACCTAATGTTGTAAAATATTTATTATATTAAGGCTGACTTAGGCCTGCTTTAATCATTTAAGAAGAAAATTTGTTGACCTTCAAAATGTGACCTCATTTTATTATTTATAACTTTCCAATTTTTCATAAAATCTTTGATGGTGGTATGGATTGTTATAGTCATTTGTTTCGTTTGTTTAGAAATTTTGATCTTTTAAAATTTCTGCCAGAATATCTATTGTAGCATTTTTTTTTTAATGAAAAAAAAAACTGCCTCCCTTTACTGTTATAATAAATATGATTATTATAGAAGAAAAGGTTATAAATTCGTAAATTATTTCTAAGTATTTCCTAATTTAATGTGAAGGCATGTTATTATAAAACAGAAAGAGAATAATATTCGCCTTTTGAAAGTAAATATTAATTTTATATTGCATAGACTTAGATTTGAGAAGATATAGCTATAAAGCCAAATCCATTTCACTTTATTGTGGCTTCCTTGGTGACCGTGTTTATGTATAGAATGTAGTTTGTACTATGTGTAAGTGTGGTCGTGCTGAGCTGTGATATCCAGAGCCTCTGTGGGTTTTGTCTCTATTGATATCCAGGCATATTGGCGATGCCAACCATAAATTTAGTCCATGTTGTTAACTGGAATACCCACCATCGGTACGCCAAAGATCCTTAAAGAACAGACTAATCCACTTCCCCCCAAACGCACTTATCTTTATAGCACTTATCTTGTCTTCAAGTCCTGATTTCGGCCGGCTTTATTCAATTATAAGAAAACTGACCCTGATAATATGAGCTTGCGAATTTTCCTTGGGTTATAAACTGTATGCAAATGAAAGTCCATTTTATTAGATATTATTACTTTCACTTCCTGATAAAGAAGTAAACATTATGATTATATGATTGTATTATGGTTGTTCAAATAAGTTTTCACAGATAGTGAATTTTATGGCGTCCCTTGTGTCCGGAAATGATTTTTCCAGAAATTGGTCTGTCCATTATAGCTGTTTTAAAAATTCATTGAACAAAAAAGAAATAAATGTATGATAATTCGATCTGAGATTCTATTTTGGCTTTTACCAAAATGACACAAATTTTTAATTAACATTAAATCATCCGGAAGTCCATTATATCATCAAATTAGGTCATTTCATTGAGGTCAAATTAATTTGGCACAATAAGCTTTTGATAGCTGCGGTGCCGGGGTATAGCCTACCCGAAATTGGAGGTCAAATTTGTGAGAAATGCATTAAGAAAAATCGTTTTGAGTATTTCAGTTAAATATATATATTTTTTACCTTTTATTCCCATTACATGAAGGGTTTTATTTAATTATCAAATCTTTAAAGTATTTTAAACATTTTAGATATGTTTAAAAATGGTTTTCTAATTAACATACAAACAAAAACAAGGATTTATGTAAGTTTTTTGTTTTTAAAAAAGTACTGGTTAGCCTTATATATAATTAAACAAGGAAATTCGTCATTTACCAAAGTCTCAAGGGTAAAAGATAAGAAAAACTCGCCTCCACTCTGTTAATAAAAATAGATTTCTACAAACAAACAAACAAATATTACAAGCAATTAATGGTGGTTGAAAATAATATAAATAATAATAAGTCTGTTTTCTTTTTTGCTTTTTTTTTTTTTTTTTTTTTTTAAAGTAACCATACTTAATTTGTTTTAACAAACAAGATATGTGGAAATACGGCCGAATTTCTCTCTCATCTCTTTTTTATTAACAAATCTTATTTACTATAGTTACATTCATTTAATTTTTTTTAATATTATTCACCAATAGATGGAACTATAAAAATACTAGCTTGAGATTATGGAAGGAATCATAATGTCCTCAACTTTTTCAGAACTCTTAAAATCAGATTTCTGGAAAACTGTTCCTAATAACATTAACAGGGTAATTAATAAAATTAAATTCATTTGATAAGAAGCATTCTATAAAATTAGCAACACCCAACCAATCAGATCAATAATTATATGTAGGGAAGGAATTAGCTCAGTGGTTAACGTGTTGGACTCCCACGCGGAGGTCACGGGTTCGAGTCCAGTGCTACCCTTAGATTTTTTCTTCCTAGGAGCCTCTACAGCTCGCTGTTCAGTGATGGACAGTGTTACCTGTAGCGAGAGAAGGCCGGCAGTGCACTGAGAAGGCTCCTGGCGTCAATGGCCAGAGATGTTGACGCGCCTTAAATTAAAAATAATAATAATAATTATATGTATATAACAACTTCAATATAAGTGAGTTGGTTTTATTGGAAAAATATTGAATCTGAATTCATTACAAAATAACGTACTTCTTGCCATAAAGTGTATCAGAGTTTATGCACGATGAAGATTACATATGGAGTGCAAATAATTTCTCTCCCCTGTAACCTTCCTAATGATAAGGCTTATAATTCAAATTCAATAAATCTCCCCCCCCCCCTTCTGGTTAATAGATTTTCTTCAAACTTTGGGTATTATTCAAACTTTAAATAAACTCTCGTATGACTTACTAATAGATTCTTAAAAAAGTTTTTGTGAATGAAAACAATGGCTGAGTTTTGAAGTCAGATAATAAATCCTGTTTGTTGGTTTTGTTTATAAAATTTATATCATTTTTGTCAATCTTTATTCGATTATTTACCCACCGTTTTTATTTCTCATTTTGCTATTCTCTAACTAATGTCCAAAGAAAAAATTGTGATTTGCGGTCTTCCGAGACATTACTGGGAAAAATGAATAAGGCAACTTAAGAAATTTGTACATTACACCGAATTACGCCAGCGTTTTGTTTAAATGTGTGGGGCTGGATCCTATTACGACCACACTCTGGTATTATACCGCTTCAAATGTTACGGTGAGCCACCATCTCAGAAAAATGGATGTCTTGGAATTTAAGGCCAAGATCAGATCCTCATGGATTATCAGAGCGCCAAATCAAACAACATGCAGGTCTATGCAAAAATTGGCTTTAAAATACAAAAGATGACCGGTTTTGGAAAAGCATTACAAGCGGTGAAAAGTGTATATTTTGGAAGAGGCCAAACAAACTTAAACATTGGGTACCGCATGACCTTGTAGTCCAACCAGAGGTTAACCAAGATTGATTCTTGAAAAAAAGTCATACTTTGTTTGGTAGAACTTGAAAAATGATTTACATTTTGACCTTCTTCTCGTCGGCAGAGCAGTCAAGTCAGAACATTATACTGAATAACTGCATAGAGTTTATCAAGCCTTAAAAGCAAGTTACCCCTTTTTAATGAACCGATTAAGTTATTCTGTAACGTGATAACGTTTCCGTTTGTCGTTTATGTCTCAGGTAAACTTAGCAGAGTTTTGGAGGTGTTTGCGTTTTGCTTCACACTGTCTATAAACTCCCAATGCTGTACCATTTGATTACTGTCTTTTCCTGTTTATGACTCATTTTCACAATGGACTGTACTTTGAAAATTATGAAGCAGTACGATAAATGCAAGGAGTTTTTCACCTCAAACTAAAGGAATGGCATCGTCACCAAATAGAAATTCTTGCAAAAGTGATAGAAAATCAAGGTTTATTTATGTATTTTGAAAAAAAAGGTTCATGTAAGCGATCATATATTTATTTTTAAACAAAGATGTTTTTATGCACTAAAGTGTGAGAACATAAACTTGCACAGAGCAAATTTAGTTGATAAAATCAAATAGTTTTTTTTCTTCAACGAATTTCTGATAAGAAATTAATTTGAAATATCTGACGATTTTCTGGTCCCCATGCAAGGTTCTCACCTTTAATGTTTGGCTGGGTTTAAATCCCATGGCGGCTTAAACGGTTTGATCGAGTATTATGAGAAAAAGTGAGGAGGCTAAACTTACCAGTGGACTAAAAGTATCGGGATCCTGAGCCTTATTAGGCTGTTGCGTCAAAAGGTTTTTATTGTGAATGTACTCCATCAGGACGATCCTTAGAAAAAAATGTTTCAAACGAAAGTGACAAATTTAGAAAATATTCCAGTTTAAGAGAAGTGGGAAGGGCTGAGACACTTCCAGATTTTCTGAAGATATTCAACCGAATATCAAAATTTAACATTTCGTTCATCCATACACACATACATACATATACCTTCTCTAAAAACATCTTTTTCTTGTCAGAGATATTTTCCGTGATAGCCTGCTTCTTATTGGGGGTCATCGACCGGTGTCGGGCGTACGCCCATATCAGGATGCTTTTTGTCAAACAGTGTAATAACATAGACTTGCACACAGCAAATATTGTTGATACACTCTCAAACTGTATTTGCAGTATATCAACTGTATTTGCACTGTGCAAGTCTATGTTATTACACTGTTTGACAAAAACATCCTGATGATGGGCGAACGCCCAAAACTGGTGGATGACCACAAAAAGAAGCAGCCTATCACGGAAAATGTCTCTGATGCTTTCTTTCCACCTCTTCGGAACCAACCACAACAATCTTTTTCTTACTTAAAAGACTAACTTAGGGATTTCTGTAGATATTGTAAATTTAATTTTATAGAAGGTTATAGTATTAAAAAAAAACATTTTGTGAATTACATTGACCAACTTTGAGAGCCATCGTTTAAAGCACTAATACAGTCGTAAGACTCTGTTGTGGCCTACCATTTATAAGTAGGAGTCCAGTTCCCACAGTAAGGGTGAACAACTGTTCCCCAATGTAGAATATATCTATCATTTAATAAATTTAAGTTTAATAATTATTTTATCAATGTTTTATACACAGCTCATTCATGTGGTCAAAATTTAACAAGTAATTATTACATACAAAATTTAATTGGTGTAAAGAATAAAGTGTTTTTTAGAAACAGCATAGCTCAAAAACAAAAAATCGCAGCAAGTTCAGAATTGACATTCTATGTAGTATCACCATAGGCTTTTACTTTTAATAACAAAAAATAAATGGCTAATTATAGATAAATAGATAAATGGTTGGATATATCCATATAATGCTGAATATGAGCGTGTTTACTAGCGACTAAACGTAAGTTCAACCACTATTTTTACTGAATAGTTAGCAGAAATTTTAATATTTCAGTCAATTACTGGCAAGTTTTGCCTTTTGCGACATAAATTACTCTTTATGTTCGATTGTTTTATGTAGTGTAATTTTTTTTGTAAACAAAAAAAAATATTTCTTAAAAATAATGAATAGGAAATAAAAAATCTGGTGTGAAACACTCACACAACTTCCTCTTACTCCAGTTCTCAAAATTATAATTGCCAAATATAACGGAATTTGTCGAAAACTGTTCAGTAAAAGCGCACTTCCGGCTTACTAATTTTCTTAAAACTTGGAATTTTGGCTATCTATTTATTTCTAATTAATTTTGTTTGGATGATTGAATTGTATAATCGACTATGATACCACTTTAGAGGAAGCTACCACCCCACCCCTCCCCTAAAAGTGCCCTTAAATGAATTTTCCCAGAGAAATGTTTTAAATAAAAGATGTAGATCTTTGCATGTTTAGTTTATATACGAAGTTTTCAAGAAAATCATCGGAGCCATTTTTGAGAAAATCGCGAAAAAGTGAAAAAAATCATTTAGTAAGTGTTAAAACAACGCACTTCCGGTTATCCGATTTTTTTTTTTCAACTCGGAATTTCGCAACACACATATTTAATTCTAATTAACATTATTTAGATGACAGAATTGTCTAATAAACTGAATTTGAAGTTAAGATGAAAACCTAACCCCACCCCTCCCCCAGAAGTGCCCTTAAATGAATTTTCCTGGAGAAATGTTACTAAATAAAAGTTTTAACTCTTTGTATGTGTGTAGTTGATGTACCAAGTTTAAAGAAAATCGTCGGAGCCATTTTTGAGGAAATCGCAAAAACGTAAAAAAAGCAACTCTAGTAAAGTGGTACTTCCGGTTGAGGAATTGTTACAGATAACGCACCGTCAGATCCCATGGTGATACCTAAACTTAATATCAAGTTTCAACTTTCTACGGTTTTTCATTTTTGAGCTATGCTGTTCACACACACATATACACACAAACAGACCATTTGCTAAAACCCACTTTTTTGGACTCAGGGGACCTCAAAACGGATATTTCCGGTGAAAACTCGATATCGAAAATTTGATACGATTACAATACTTCCTCTTTACTAAGAGTAAGAGGAAGTAAAAAGGAAAATGGAATTCATCAGTCTATCGTATAAATTTTGTCTATTACACTTTGAATTAAATTTATCATAATTTCCATATAAAAAATGAAGTTGCGATCGTGCCAAATTATATATATATGTTTGATTGTGTGTGTGTGTGTGTGTGTGTGTGTGTGAGAGAGAGAGAGAGAGAGAGAGAGAAAGACTGACAGACAGAGAGAGAACAAATATCAAAAACTTTCGGATTATTATTTTAGTAATAGGAACCTCAACTTGATATTCCGTTTAGGTACTATCACTACGTCCGTCACGAAGGTTTTGGGCAAAATCCATCAACCGCAAGTCTGACTTTACAATTTTTTTTTTTTTAGTTTTTCGCGATTTCTTCGAAAACGGCTCCAACGATTTTCCTAAAACTTGAAGTATTCTCTCTACTTACACAAATACCTATCCCTTTTATTTGAAACACTTGCCTAGGATAATTGATTTTTTTGGGGGGATTTCGGGGTAAAGCTTTACCTTTAAAGTACCACATCAATGCAACATATAGTAACCCCCAATGTATAGAAAGGTATATAAAATATTAATATACAGATGCATTGCTAGTATTCCAAATTTGAAGAAAATCGGCTAACCGGAAGTGCAAGTTTATAGAATAATTAGGTTAGAGAGGTTAGAATATAGGTTTTTGAGTTTTTTTGGAATTATGTGGAATATGATTATAACGATTTCCTTTAAACTTGGGATCTAAGTATACACATATCAACTTCTCTTTTATTTGATATATTTGCAATTACTTGTTTTAAATAGTTTGGCAGAATTTGTGGCTTCAAATTTCAAATGTATGAGGAGTTGGTGCTCTAATATTGAGTGGTGGCGCGCTCTATTACTGGGTATAGTAGGTTGGTACTTGTCCCCACCACCACCATTTTATGTTGAATATAATGTGCAAAATTTGAAGTTTAAAGAGAATATTTCATTTTATATAATTTAACAGGAGTGGGGAGTGTTTTACCCAGATTTTTTTTTTTTTTTTTCAAGGAAGTTAAACCCATACTTTAATAGGCCTTCCCATTAATCCCGTTATAATTCATTTGAATTTAAATTAGCTGTTAATGTCGGGTTCATATTTAGTATTGACATGTTTTACAGGTAAGTTATATAATTCTTTATAAAAAGAGAAGAAAGAAATTGTTACATAAATTGGATACATTTATTGAATTGGGCGCATTTTCTTGTACAGTCTATTAAAGAATTTTTCTTTCATGGACCGCTAAATGATTGAACCTAGGCGGATGTTTTAAGAATTCATCAGGCGGAATTCGTTCGCTCTGTCCTGATATCAAATCATTAGTTTGAAAAACTGTTATAAATGTAGCATCTATTTGATTCGTTAAATATTCAGTTTGGTTCTTGCCATAATTGTTGCGTATGAAGTATTGTTTATGTACTTTTGTTCGATATTGTTGTACACCTATTAACTTTTTAAAGTAATCATGATTATTTTGCACATTTAATAGGATACAAGGATTCAATAATATTTTGTTCAGAAACATGCGTGTTATTGCCCCTATAACTAAGGGACTTCAAAGACAGAAATAAGAAGCTTGACGATAAAATGATTGCTTCCTTTCAACATACCTTGTCATCTCGTCCAGGATCTGCTCTTTATTGTATATGTTCACCTTATTTTCATCATGCTTTCTATGATGATTACAGAATCCAGAATCGTCTTATCATCCATTTATTCATAAACATTTTTATAGCCAAAGCTTTAGAAGTTTTAGCAGCACCAAGAATTGCATCATCGTCATATTTGAATCCACTAATTAATACTGAAACATCTGGTATTTTATCCATCGTAGCATGCATATTTATTTTCTTCCTTACCTGTTTCGGATTTGCATCCATCATCAGAATAAATCTATAAATTTCGAGCAGAGATTTCACTTCAAACGCAATGTTTTTGTTTCGCTCGACATTTGTGGTTTGTATGTGCGGGAGGTGTTAAGGAGATGTTACTATGTGTGTGTGTGTTTAATGACAAAATGGAATTATTATCAATTATGATTAGACATTAGAAAATATTGTATAATAAATACTATGTTTTGAAGGATACTTTATTACCAAATTTTAAGGTCATTTTTATTAGAGGAGGGCGATAAGAAATTTCAGGATTATACTATACTAATCCCCCCATCACATAGCGGTAAAGGATGATGTGTCTGAAATTTGTGGAAACCTTCTCGGACCACCAGTCTGTCCGCTTCTTCATTGCCCGACACAGCAGTATGTCCACTGTATAATATCATTTACGAGGCTCCTGCACTCCAGGACATGGCTATTCTTGTTGGATTTAGGGGGAGGGGGGATCATCGCGTCCGAGTAGCTAACTCATGTGCCCATTGGTTAAGCCGTGAAGACAAACGTTTTGGTCTAAATCCGTCATCTGGAAGTGCGTAGTTTTTTTGCGATTTTCTTTAAATTTTTCAGCACAAACATAATTTTATCTTCCACATTTTTCCAGCAAATTGATGTTTGGAGGGTCTGTGGGAACGCTGCCTCAGGAGATGGTTCTTCTAACTAATAATCCAGAGGAGAATTAAATCTATAATCAAAAAATGCTATGTTTGAAGAAAATAAATGTAAATTTTCAATTTTTTTATTCGAAAACATTTATAATTTTTCGAAAACAGTTCCAAAAATTTTCCTTAAAAAACTTTGTACATTTACTACACACACACATATAAACCTTTTATTAGACACATTTATCCGAAAAGATTTTTTGCGGGAGGTATAAAAAATTCGTCACATTGTAAAAACTAAGTAGAAAAACTTGTGTGAAGTTTTCGCAGAGATTTTTACTCTGTAGAATACGTGCTTTCAGAGTTCAGTGATAGGAATAAGTACACAGAATTTAGATTTCGATTTCGAACGTACGATTGTAGGTTACCTCGATTTAACAATACTACATCTCCATCCGATTTACCGACTTTTGAGCTTCCGGATCCATAGTATTTGAATGCAAAGCACTCAATTAAAAAGAAGACATTGCTGACCTTCTGCTTTTGGCAATGCTTACTTCAGGCCCCACGCCCATATCTTCGATCGATCAGTTTTCCCTAACTTATATTCTATATCATATTGGTCGGACGCAAACATCAGCGAAGCGTATTTGAACAGATAAACCTCACTTATCTCCAGCCAATATTTCTGTATTGCTTTTTCCACTTATCTAGTGTTTAGAATAGAGTTTGAATAAAGGTGACAGCTGAAACCCTCCTTCAGTCCCTTGGCATTTGTAAAGCTAGGTTTCATATTGCACCACTTGTCTAATGAATCCCTCGCACCAACATTCAGACTTAATAGCGCCAATTATTGCTTATTAATTCATTTCTTTTGTCCCAATGTTTCCCAACGTTTATTAAATTGTTAAATAGTGGATGTGACAGAGAGTATGTTGCAAAGTTAACGTGAGCTTGGAGGCTCACTGGTGGCGCCTTGCTCCCAACTGCTAATGGAACTATTGAGTCCGGCTTTTGTGTGGCGAATTTGCTGACGATTGGTTCCATTACACCCATTTCCATACATTTACTGAAAAGCTCGTCCTCGAATTCTCGCATTACCGAAAAGTTTATAAAATCACTTACTTATTTGTAAGTTTTTTTCAATATTGATTACTTGAATTAATAGACACATTCATTTCATGTAAAAATGTATAGGTTAAACTTTTATTTAGATGGATATGTTTACGTTTTTCACAAACTTTCTCTCTTGGGTGGAAAACAAGATGAAGAAATAAAATCAAGGATTAACTCCAGGAAGGTTGGCTATTTCTACATTAAATGGCATTTTGTGGGATCAACTTGTTAAAACCAAAACTAAAACTAGGAGATTTAAAACTATGGCCAAGAGCTCACAACCTATGGCTCAGAAGTTTGGTGCTTCCATCACATCTAAGAACAAAATTATTGGCAGCAGAAGGAGATTTTTGGTGGCGTTTTGCCAGAATGTCTGGGAAAGAAAAAATAATAAATGAAGTTGTGAAAAGAAAAATGAATGTCCAGAGTTCAATTAAGAAGTTCATTCTAAAGAAACAGTTAATATGATGTATCCACACAAAAAAAATGAAAGAGGGAATGTTGCCAAAGAAGATTATGGATTGATTGGATCCCACCTAGAAGAAGGGGAAAAGGAAGACCCAGCCTATATTCGTGGGTGCAGAAGCCCTACAAGAGAGAAATATATTGGAGGACATGTGGAAAAGGAAATAAGTATGGAGGAAAAAGATTCAGAAGATGTAATTTTAGTTACCTGAAAATATATCTACATTGGTAAACCGGTTTAAAGAAAATCTCTGTAATTGATCTTTTAATTAATTTATGTCAATTCGAATTGACTCAATTTTTTTTTCCTTTTGTTTTCATTTCGAGTTATGTTTTGTAAGAATTTGTGAATCATTCAAGAAAATATGGGCCACAGAGGGTGTCATACTTCGCCATTTTTTCGAACCCGAGGCCTCCGTTACAGTCTAGCGCGTTTCCAATGAACTAATCCTGTCCCTTTGCGGTTTTTATTTTCTGCTTTTTGTGAACAGTCTTCCATCTCATTGTTTTTACACTTACCATACGAAGAATCGAAATGAAAACAATGTACAATGTAATCTATGAGTACTTTACTTTAATATGTGTTCCTTGTAATTGATTTTTCTACGACAATTGAACCTGTATGATTGAAACCTTACCCTTAAGGGGAGGAAGGTCATTGATTTGCTCTATACTTGTAATGAACTTGCTGTACAAATATTATGATCGAACTTGTCATTACAAAATATACATCCATACGTATTAAATTGGTTCTTTATTTATATGAATATAAAAAAAATCTGGTGTGAAACACTCACACAACTTTCTCTTACTCCAGTTCTCAAAATGATAATTGACAAATTTTATAGTTTGTGTAACAAATTTAATCAAATTCGTCGAAAACTGAAAAAACTGTTCAGTAAAAGCGCACTTCCGGATTACTAATTTTCTTGAAACTCGGAACTTTGGCAACCCATTTATTTCTAACTAATTATTTTTTGGATGATAGAATTGTATAATCAACAGGATAGCACTTGATGAAAATCTAACCCCACCCCTCCCCTAAAAGTGCCCTTAAAAGAATTTTCCCAAAGAAATGTTTTAAATAAAAAATGTAGATCTTTGCATGTTTAATTTATATATGAAGTTTCAAAAAAAATCGTCGAAGCCATTTTTGAGAAAATTACGAAAAAGAGAATAAATCATTTAATAAAGTGGTAAAGTAAACGCACTTCCGTTATCCAATTTTTTTCAAACTCGGAATTTCAACACATATTTAATTCTAATTAACATTATTTAGATGACAGAATTGTCAAATAAACTGAAATAGCACTTTAGATGGAACCTAACCCCACCCCTCCCTCAAAAGTGCCCTTCAGTGCATTTTCTCGGAGAAATGTTTCAAATAAAAGTTGTAGCTCTTTGTATGTGTGGTTGATGTTTGAAGTTTAAAGAAAATCGTCGGAGCCATTTTTGAGAAAATCGCAAAAAAGTAAAAAATCCAACTAGTAAAGTGGTACTTCCGGTGAGGAATTTTGACAGATAACGTAGTGTCAGATCCCATGGTGATACCTAAACGGAATATCAAGTTTCAACTTTCTACGGTTTTTCGTTTTTGAGCTATGCTGCTCACATACATACATACATACACATACACACACCATTTGCTAAAAACACTTTTTTGGACTCAGGGGACCTCAAAAACGATAGTTCGGTGAAAACTCGATATCGAAAATTTACCGAGTTACAATACTTCCTCTTACTAGGAGTAAGAGAAAGTAAAAAAATGTGAAAAATTGCATACTGAGAATGTATTTTAATTCAAATAAACACTACTACTCTCTCTATAACCTGTTCTGTTTGTAAATAACCTCAAAACCACTGTATCTGGAATTTTGTTTTGATCTTGTTTTCGCGTATTGCCGCTAGATATCGGGCTTATTAGAGTTGAATGTTAAATCACACACTAGTGAGAGAATGTAGTGCATAACTCACTTGTGTGTGAACGTTGAACTTTCTTTAGTAAATTAAGGGAAATAATCGTCACGATTGCGAAAGAAAAAACGTATTATTTCTAACAGAGCTAAGAGATTGTAACGTCCAACTTTTCTCCTTCGTATGCTCCATCATTGACTTGATTGAACATCAGTGAATATTAAATTGACATAATGACCTTTGACCTTCCGCCATAATAATGTATTTTTCATCATTCGTATTATATCAAGAAAATAAATTATAAAAACTCTATATAATAAACAAATACTTTCTCTCACTACATTTCCCAACTTTCCGATTGACAACTGCTTCAAAATGGAATTTGTACAGCTCAGTTAATTGTCCTATATATATTGTAATCGTGCAATGAATTGAAATGACCCTTTAGAGGAAAGTCTTGACATCATGCCTGCTCTCGAACCTTCACTGAATTGAATTAAATCTGTGTTTTCCTTGTATACACCAACCAAATTTTAAATCTTCAGACGCAGGGGATTGGTTTTGTAGTCATTAAAGTAAGAGAAAACTTTTTTCAGCCAAGCTTTCGGCAAATTTACTTTGCCCTCCTCAAGGCGAATAGTAACAAAATGAATATAAGAAATATTTTAGCAATTTATATATGTATGTGAAATTATAAGTGTAAACATATATTGACTATTGAATATGTGGATGGGTCCGCAATCTGGCATTTTATCCGTCTGAGCATGCAAATTGATTTGAAGTGAACACTCTGCACGAAATGGATAGATTTACTCCGATGATGGATGAAAATCCGAAACTGGTCAGAAACAAAATACGTAAATATGCATATTACGACGGATAAAGTACCAGATATATTTACTATATAATAATTTGAACAGAAGGAAGTTTTAATTTCTTACAAATGTTTTTTTTTTTTTTGAAAGATTTCGTGCCGCTAAAAGAAAGAAGGGAATAAAAAAAACTCATTCAAAGCTATGTTCAAATATCTAGCAAGGAAAACATAGTATACAAGAACAAGTATATAAACTAAAAGTTGATTACATTGATTACATCATTATTCCAAAAGCCAAAGGTTATTAACTTGCCCTCCAACATAACTAGTAAAATTGCTTCATAATGGTATAACATTTTGAAAGATTAAATGGTTTATAATTTTTTATGTTACTTCTAAAAAAATAAATTGAATAATCTTTTGGGTTGGAAGACATATCGCTATTGTTTTTTTAATATCAGTACCGTTTTAATACCAGCAGAATTTTTTTTTTTTTGCCTTGAAGGACAAGCTGAAATACAAACAGGAAATGAGATCAATTCATTCCACGCCCCTTTTTACTTACTCTTACTCGTAGCGTAGGAAGAGGAAGTATTGCGACCGTGTCAGATTTTTGATATTGAGTTTTTACCGGAAATACTTGTTTTGGGAGTCCCCTCAATACTTTAAAAATTTGTTTGCAAATGATGTGTATTAATGTCAAAAACGAAAAGTTGCAGGAAGCTCAAACTTGGTTTTCCATTTAGGCACTACCACCGATTCAGACACGAAGATTTCGGGGAAAATCCATCAACCAAAAGTGTGACTTTATTAAATGGTTTTACATGATTTTGTCGAAAAGGGCCGAACGATTTTCTTTAAACTTCGATGAATGTTATCGCTTTTATTTAAGGCATTTTCCATGAAAATTGATATTTGAGAATTTCTGGGAGAACAGTGAATAGCGTTATGCTTTCCTCAAGGTGCCACTTCAGTATAATATATGGTTTTACCAGATATAAAATATTAATACACTAGAAGCTTTGATAGAATTTCAAATTTGAAGAAAATCGATTTACCGCAAGTACTATTTTGCCGAATAGGTTTTCGAGTTTTTTGGAATTTTCTCGAAACGATTTTAACGATTTTCTTTAAACTTAGAATGCTTGTTGCATAGATAGAAACATATCACTTTTATTTGAAATATATTTCTGAAATAATTGTTTTTAGGTGGGTTCTGAGGAATCTGAGACGTTAACATTCAAATGTGTTTATTCATTATTGGCTCTGTACAATGTAATCATTCCCTACCTGCCTCTGTTGGTAGATTGGCATTTGTATATTTATACCCCCACCACCAGCTGTATATTAATGTTAAGACATATGAGCAAAATGTTAAATTTAAAGAAAATCCTTCATTTACGGATAACTGTGTTAAGAGGAATGAGAGAAAGTCATGTGACTGTTTCATTACAGATTTTTTCATTAAATTATTTATTAATTTAGGGAAAATTCATCCTTAAAATCAGATTTACAGATAAAAGGTATCAGAACTAAAGACTAGTCAGAAAATAAAATAAATGTATCCATACTATATTATATCTGTACTACATGGCTATCTGTACTACATGATCTGTTTACAGGTCATATATGTAAGTGTTGGTGGGGATATCAGTGTGGGTATGGTTCGTATTGTTGGCTGAAGTACCCGCCGGGAAGACAAGATACTTGCTGTCCCTAATGGGAATGGGACTTAATGCAATTCTTACGTTTCTAATTAACAAATTTTCCTCAAATATGAAAGTTTATAGTGAACGTTTTACATGGACCTTTCAAGGAAACTACCCTTTACAGTAGTTTGCCCTCAGGTTCATAAATATAAAAAATGCACAGGCAAATAGGCAAAATACTAATGGCAGACCGCGTCTCTGAATCAGTTTTATTATACGTATTCAACAATTACACAAGAAAGTAGTATTATAAATGTTCATTAGAACTGCAAGTTATCATCACTTGGCAACACACATATTTGGTGACCAGCAACAAGTATGTCAGGCCTCAACTCATCTCTGGGCACAAATATCGCTTAGATAATCTTATGAGTCTACCGCTTCTGCTACTTTGCAAGGTTCCCTGGTTCTGTTCCCTCATGATCTGCAAAGGGGTTTCTTTCCTTAACATCGCTTGCTGCTGGTGAAGCTTCTTCAGCTTCCGATGAGGCTGGAGACGGAAGCTATTGTCATCAACGTACTCTACTGATTTCTTGATCTGAAGAGGCCGTAAATTATATAAAAACCGTAGCATCCAGCCCATCTCTCTGTTTGTCTTAGAGACACTCGAAAAAGGTGGGTTATACCATGGTCGGTCGTCTGTTTACTCTGTTAGAATTGCAGCTTTCTTGCTCTTCCTTTTTATGCAAATCTCTTCTTCATTTGGTATGAGTATACCCCTAGGCCATTCTGATTCAGTCCAGTATAACCAGGCTGGCCCTAACAACAAAGGGACTCCTTAAATTGTCTAGGAAAACAACTCATGGAAGGTAGATCTGCCGGATTGTGTTTGCCTGGCAGATGGCGCCAATTATCCTGTGTAGTAAGAGTTCAGATCTCTTTGATTCAGTTCCTTACAAACACTGACCGTTCTTTCTCGTCTTATCCATGTACCACTGCGCTGGAATCACTCCAAAAATAAGAATCCATGTTATTGTTACTCAACACTTCCAAAACGGATTTACATAGCCTTGCTGCTATAGTAGCCGCCAGAAGGCCAATTCTTGGTATAGAAACCTCTTCAAAGGAGTTACTCGAGCCCTTGCTGATAATAGATTGACCCAAACTCCTTCCGTATTCTGAATACGAAGGAAAAAAACGGCCGCATAGGCTTCCCTACTGGCGTCAGCAAACGTATGCAAACTGCAATGTTAGTTATTCGCACGAGGATGCGAATCAATCCATCTCGGTATTTTTATTTCGACAAGCCATTTCAGCTCATCCCACTACCAACTTAAAGATAAAGGTAGTCTTGATTTCTTCATCGATTCTTCGTTCCATCCGAGTTTCTTCTCCCACATCACTTGAAGCATCCGCTTCGGACATATAATGGTGGTCGGATAAGTAAATCCTATTGCCAAAATTTTCCTTTTTGCAATGTTCTCCAAAGGGAAGCTTGTAGACATTCTTCGCTTATTGAGAGAGTGTCATCTCTACTATTCCAAATCATTCCCAAAAGACTCGCCTTTGCCTCTTCGGATTTTATTGTTTTGTTTGAATGTTCCTACTCTCTTAAGTCGAATAACCTCTGGACATAATCTGACTGGTTTGTGAAATGAAGGTTTGGAGCTCCATTTTATTACTTACACTAGTAACGCAATTGTCAACATAGAAACTCCTCTTTAACCTTTGGATGATCTACTTCCATTCAAGAGTTGAAGTTGAAAAATCTTTCCTAGATGATACTGGATAATTGCTCCCAGTAAAAATAGACTGCTACAGACACCAAAGATTCTTGTGTCTGAAGACGAAGGAGTGCCATTCCCATCAAGCCACAAGAATCGAAGGTAATCTCTTTCTTTATCTGCAGTGACAGTTTGCAAGAAAGCTTTATGCTTTATCTGCCACGACTCTAATCTTATCAACTCGAAAACTCAGTAGAATATTGGGAATCAGCTCGATCAAATTAGGCCCTGTTTCTAGACAACAATTTAGCGAAGGCTGATTCTTCCGGCGGGCCGAAGCATCGAAAACAGGCCGGATTTTTGTGGTATTGCTGGACATCTTCACCACTGGCCTATGAGGCAGATAATGATCTGAATCTGAAATCTGATTTTCCTTCACTTTCTCGATTATTCCTCTTCCAACCACCCCTCGAAAACTTCATTATAGTCTTTGTATAATTCCCTGTCTTGCTACTCCTTCAAAGATCCTTTAGTCTAACTTCCGATAGTTTTAAATTATTGGGAATCGGTGGATGTCTTTCTAACCAGAGCAAACACACCTTACATCTTCGCTTATCTTGGCTGTTTTTAAAAAATACTCCATAGCTACTGCCTCCAGCTCTTCTTTGGACCTCATCTCTACTGAGTCTCCGATGCCCAGGGGATCCAATTGCCAGAGTTGAGTTATCGAGATATCTCCCGAAAATAAGGACGAAACTGTCATGGTGGCACTTTTTTCTTTACAAATAGCCGGAACTTTCCTCATGAGAGTCCATCCTAAAAGTGTTTGGATTGCCACCACTACATTTGACAATACCGCCTTCGCCCAGTCAACATTTTTTTTTAGAATATCTGCTACAATCAGGAGATTTATGGGCTCAGAAGAACCTCTGTTCGTCAGTGAAATATGCCCACTCATTTCTATTTAAGGGTCTTCCCTTAAATAGAACTTGGTCTATTGCTTCCAATTGACAGGCATATCTTCTATCCTGACACATCTATCACCTATCCTCTAACAATCGTGATTCAGCTCCTCCGACTTGTCCCGCCAAATAGGGAATGGATGAGGCGTTCATGCTTGATTGGCTTGTACCCCATGGTTTCGGCAACGACTTTCTAACGTACGACCATTGGGATCCCTGTCTAGGATCGCCCTTATCTCTTTTTCTTCATTATCATTTCTCACCAACACTCCTAGCGTTGCAAAAATACATGCGTATTACTAAGGTTAAATAAGCCGTTTTCTTTCGTAACTGGGTCCTTCTGGGGTTTTTGTATTTTTTGAACTCTGGAGGACTTGTTTGCATTACCCCCTAAGCAGTTGGAGACACAGAAATAGAAAATGTCTTTCATCAAAAATAAGGCAGTGCCACGTCTCGTTACACATCCGGCTCTGATGTCCCACTTTCAAACAAGCTAAACATGTCTTTCTCTGTACTAGGAAGCGTTTTGCCTCTCTTCGATCTTCATATAACGAGCTCTGTGGTATTCTTCACTCTTATGCTCTCCATCACAAAACAAACATTTCACGGAATGGTGGCTTAAGAGCCCCGCAGCAGTGGCCACATTCTGTGGTTCGTTACTTTTTCTCTTGTGCTCTGCTTATTTAATGCCAAAACCCTGTCCCTGCAAGCGATATCTGTTCCTCACACTACCCCTTCTTTTCTAAGTAATACCATTAATGCGGCTAAGAGATCCTCCTTTTCACCGTTCTCTCTTCTGTGAAATGCGATAACCTCTGCCATATCCTTAGAAACTCTTCTGGCAGACATAATACTATCAATGGATACAACATGGATCCAAATTTATCTTTGGTGACCCCTAGAGAACTAGCACCAGCAGTTGGGTTTCCAACCTGTCATATAATTTACTTGCTCTCTGACCTGACTCTATTGGTTGGCTTTGCTAAAAGAATTTTAAGTAAACCACTAATGTAAACTTTTACTAATATTTTCTCCCTTCCAAAATGGGACCTTTGGGTATTTAGCTGCATGGGGGAAAACTATTTACTACATCTTCTTAGGCCGTGGAACCAGGAACCATAGCCTGGACTAAATAATGAAATTTATCCTCATCCGAGATTTGTTCATTATGGACCAAAGATCATTATGGATCTTTTCAAATTGGCCCCAAAAGGGCAACCATTGCTTAATATCCCCAGCAAATTTCTTAAATTCTATTAAAGGAAGTTTAAATGTTCGGGGAGCTTTCAGAGACATATTTCCAGAATTAACAACTCATTAGTTGTTGTTAATTCTGGAAATATGTCTCTTGCTTAGTTAAGTATAATTAGAATTTGCTATTGCTATCTCTTTTTGAGCTAGAATGGCTCACAATGTAGACATTTCTTGGAGATCTGGGTGTCCCCTCTCTAATAAAATACTCAATTTATTAGCTGTATTCGTGAAAACAGCGCCCAGTATGTTTCTTTTCTTCTTCAATTGATCCATATTTATTTCTCTTCTAAAAATAAATTATTTAAAAATTTACCTATATAAGTCCCGTCGCGGTCGCCACTATATTACGTGGACATTGCAAGGTCCCGTTACAGTGGTCTTCCCTCAGGTTTATAAACATAAAAAAATACACAGGCAAAATAGACAAAACACTAATGGTAGAGAGTGTCTCTGAACCAGTTTTATTTTATTCAATAATATATAGTACAATAGTATAGTTTGGTATCCTGCGTTCTAATGAATATATATGTATTCTATCATTATAATATATATGTTCAGCAGAACGTAGGTTACCAAAC
This sequence comes from Triatoma infestans, assembly GCA_011037195.1. NCBI lineage: Eukaryota > Metazoa > Arthropoda > Insecta > Hemiptera > Reduviidae > Triatoma > Triatoma infestans. The sequence goes on from JAAEAF010000389.1 coordinate 25,254, forward strand.
AGACAGGCACCTATTTGGTGACCAGCAACAAAACGTTCAAATTTCCCCTTAATAATATTTAGGTGTTCCATAGCATACATCATACTGACAAATAGGAGTTTCAAGGAAAGCCTTGTGAAGAGGTAGAAGGGGACATAATTGAGAGATAGAAAAATAAAAGCTTAAGTTTGTATCTGCAACAGCATACAAGTTTTAAGAAAATCGATGGATCTATTTTCGAAAAATTAGCGAAAAAACATTCAGTAATTACGCCCTTCCGGCTACCATTGTATGCTTATTTTTTCACTAATGGCGGTTTATAAAACTAAGCAACAATTAATCTTGCTGTAGACTGAAAAACTTTGATGAAGAGGTTATTATTGATCAGAAAAGCTAATTTCATCAAAATGCTATTAATTTATATATAGTAAATAAATAATAAAAATTGAAGAAAACAGATAAAAGACACCTGTGAAAAATGGGCATCACATGATAGAGATTTTATTAGTTTTACAATGGGAATTATTGTTGGGACCTGTTTACCCGAAGAGCCTACTCCTCAGGATGATTTATTACACATTAGGAGAGTCTTATATGGTAATTTTTTCATGCTTTTGTCATTATTTTAGATATAAAAGTACACTATTAAGTTAATAAATAAATTTTTCTTTATCTTTGAATAATAAGTATATTTCTTGCATAAAACATTTTACTTTGGTAAAAAACAGTTTCACTCAAAAAACCCATTCTAAGTTAAAAAGTGATGGTTTAATCCTCCCTCTAGACGGGATCAAAAATCAAAATAAAGGCCCTCCTCTGATACCACCGGGACGTTGAATAATTACTGGATCAGATTTTAACAAATTATTCATTGGGTTAACAAAACTTTGGATAAATCATTGACGTGCAATTCCGAATTTACTTTTTGGTGATTTATATATATATATATATATTCTAGTATTGAAAAAAGAAATAAGTAGTTAAAAAAGGAAAAGAAAAAATAGTTTTTTATTTTTGCAAAATAATAACCTGCTTGCTGCAACTAAATAACCTGATCGTGTTATAGCATTTCTTTAATGTGTTACCTCCTATTTTGCTTTCCCCTCCACATAAGAAGTTCATGTGATTCCCAGTAATGAGTTTGGATTTTGCTGTTTTTATCTTACGTCAGAAGCATTTTATAGAATATTTTTATTGTTACAATGGAATTTTCCCCTAATTTAACAGAGTGCGATATCAAGCAGTTAAAGGCAATATTTCCTGATATTGTAGGATGCCTAACAACTACAGAGTCTGGTAATGATTATGTAGCATAACAGAGCATTTCATGAAAACCTATTACTTTTTTCTTTTATCTTCATTTGGCAATAAATTCCAGAAAACGTCATGTTTTGTCTATTAGCTATGACAATAACCTTGTGATAAAGAAGTTTCCATATAAACGTTCTGAATGAATTTATATCATAATGAATTTTTTTATTGAATATATTGATCACTTTTTAATTGTTTCATACTGTTAGCCACTAAAGAATAAGAATGCATATCATCTAAATTAATTTGAGGAATTTAATTATACCTAAAAGATTTCTAATTGACTCAATGTTTTGCCCGTATTATTATTATTTTTTTTTTTTACATGTTTACAGGAATAAAGTGTCCGGTTTGTTCAAAATTCGTCCTACCAGATGACATAGAATGTCACTTAGTTATGTGCCTCACCAAACCGAAGTTAATTTATAATGGTAAGTTTAATTTCATTTCTTTATTTATATAAATATATTTCACAGAATTCGAAAAGAGCAAACGATTATATAGTAAAAGTAATTCATTTCAGTAAATATTCGGCTTTAGTCGAATTTCTTTTGTCTGCTATGTTCAAATGTATTTTAATGTCAAAATTACTGATATAAAACAATCAAGAAATTGAGGTATCTGTATAGCCCTAATTATCTCTTTTTTTATAACATCGTCGCAAATAAAAAAGGTGTTTTAGTACAAATATGTACAGATTATTTATAGAGAAGTTTATGATATTACCCTTTGGTGAAAGCATTTTTGGTTGTCAGGACATCATGATGAAGAATAAATGACATATAGCACAGATGTAAAGGAGTTAAAATATAAAAGAAGTACGTTTCTAGATCCAATATGATGTATCATGTTATGCTATTCTGGCATAACTTAACGTCGCAAAGAAAAGCCTCTTCCATATTTTTTGGTTTTTTAAACTTATTCTGATTAAAAGAAATAATCAGAATTATTCACCAGAACATACTACACGTTAATTAAATAAAGGAAATATTTAGAAAGTTCCGAATAGCCAGTTGCGCTTCCTTGCACTAATTAGGGAACTGTTTCTTCTTTTTATTTTTCGTATTTCTGAATAAATAATAAATTTGACGACTTTTTCAGAGGACGTTTTATCAGAAGATAAAGGCGAGTGTGTAATTTGCCTTGAAGAATTAACACAAGGAGATACCATTGCCAGACTTCCCTGTCTGTGCATTTATCACAAAAGGTAATTATATTTTTCTTATGTGGAATTGTAGTTAATCCTGCCTAGAAACGGCTACTTATTGTAAGATAATTAAGAAAATAATTCACATTCAAAATAGTTTTATTTTTGCATTAAGCAAACATATTTACAATAATAATAATCGACAACTTGTCAACATAAGCAAGATCATATTTTATAATTCAATATGGTAACTAATATTAATTTTCCGTATGATATATTTCATAAAAATTATATTCCTTATCCGGCCAGATTGTTCATCTTAATCTGAGGGCCTTCTCTATGACGTAATTGATCAGCGTAACATCGGTGTTGCACCGATGCTGACCTAGGGAGTCCTTTTCTTTGGACTTCTTCAAATTGTCCATCATTAGGATGATTTTAAAACAAACTCCCTCGCCGTCTGCAAATTCCTTCCAGCGTTTTTCGACATCATATTTTTTTTTTGTATGGCTAACGCTTGTTCATTGTTAGTTATATCCGGCTTAAGTAGTGAGATTTGATGCGCCGTGTTCGACCCAACATGATCTCAGCGAGAGATCGCCCGGTATATGACATCAAGAATTTCGCTAGCCTTGTTTCCACCTCACTTCATTTCCTTTCGATGCCTTAAACATCTCTGAAAGACTGCACTGCTCTCTCCGCCATACTATTTGTCTTAGGGTGGTTAGGCGAGGAGTGACATGTCCTATGTTGTTCTCTTTGCAAAACTGCTTGAAGAATGAAGGGCATTGTCAGACACCATGATTTTGGGTAATTCTACGCGCGAAAAGATAATTTATAATGATGATATTGTGTTCTGTGTTGTTTTGATTCTCATGGAAACTATTTCCCAACATTTAATAGTAGCTCGACTACGGCTAGCTAGTTCCGCCCTTCCCATGGACCTGCATAATCTACATGAATGCGTGACTATGGTTCATGGATCAAGATCACTGTAAATGTTATTCTACCAGAGTGAAATCTGGCAAAAAATCGCATAGGGGCTATGCCAGGGTGCCCTCATGAAGCATAATGTGTAGGTTGTTTTTCTGTAAATTCTACTGCATTACAATGTGGCCTCTAGATGGAGGTATTTGTTCTCATAAGAAAGTTTGTCTCTTATCAAAGAATTTCAGAAATTGCAGACCAACCGTCGGCAAAAAAATATGATGTCGGAAAACGCTGGGTTTAGCGCCCTAATGATAGGTAATTTGAAGAAGGCCTACTAGTCTAAAGAACAGGATTATTATCTTACATAGCTTCGGGGAAGTGCACTACTGACGTCACGCTGATCAATTGCGTCATGGAGGTAGGCTCTCAAAATAACATGAACAACCTTAAGGCTAATCGGGGGGGTGTAATGTAGTAATATTGTGTCAAAACCACCGATAGCGTTTCATAGGATTGAGTAGTAACCGCTTCAGGCCGAAAATGGTCTATTAGAACCTTAAGTGAATGTGGCCCGATTCTCGCTAATAATAATTCGTTTTAAATTGTCTCACCGCTCTATTATCTGTGGCTATCTTCACTTCAAACTTCTCTCTATAATACTCCTACTCTTCTTCTTTAGGATTGAATGGTTCGAACGTGATACGGCATTGAAGTTCATTTTGATTTTCTTCTTATCGACTTGACTAATTCTGTTTTTTGGCATGGCTGTAAGATAATTGAGAAAATAATTCACATTCAGAATAGTATTATTTTTGCATTAAACAAACATATACAGTAATAAACGACAACTTTTCAAAATACGCTTCATCGAATTCTCTGTAATTCAGTATGATAACTAATATTAATTTTGCTTATGATATCTAGATATATAAAAATTAAGCAAACGTATGTTTGTGGCCGCAAAACTTGAAAACGCGAAATTCCGAGCGTTTCGCGAGGTTGGCAGAAATAGACAGACGCAGACGCGTTGCGATCGTGGCGCGCTCTCTGCCGAAGATATTCTACACAGAATACGTCAAGAGAAACATCGCTAATCTTCATTAGGGATCTTTATCTTGCAATGTGTGGCAAGTTGTTGACTAAATTGAGAGTAACAGTACCGAATAGGCAACATTCGAGAGAGAACTGCTTAGAAAGCAATCATGCACCAGAAAAGACTTACAGCTATTCATCCAAGAAAATACACTGAAACTCCTTCAAGAACAAAGGATAGCATTTGATACCATCATACAAGCTGTGATCAACCAATCCGGTGGATTTACTTTTTGGAATCTGGAAAAACGTTCTTAATCTCCTTAATCCTGGCTAAAATCCGTTCAAATGGCCATATTGCGTTAGCATTTGCTTCTTCAGGTAATGCTGCTACGTTGAAGGAAGGAGGTAGAACAGCGCATTCAGCTCTTAAACCCCCGATGAGGGGGTGTGCTTATATTTATTTTATTTTGTCTTTTTAATTACACAGAAAACCAAACATGCAACATTTCTAAAACATCGGGAATGGGAAAGGTTCTTCGGGCGTGCAAAATCATTGTATGGGATGAGTGTACAATGGCTCAAAGAAGTCATTGGAAGCAGTAGACCATACTTTGAAAGACTTGCGAAATAATCAGGCTCCATTTGGAGGAGCATTGGTGTTAGTATCCGGTGACTTCAGGCAAACGCTTCCAGTGATACCTTGCTCAACACCAGCTGATGAATTGCATGCCTGCTTGAAATATTCAACTCTGTGGAGCACAGTAAAAAAAATTCATTTAACAACGAATATGAGAGTTCAACTTCAAAACGATCGAACAGCTGCCATATTTTCAAGACAATTACTCGAAGTCGGTAACGGCATTGGACCTACAAATCCAGCAACAGGAAAAATGACCTTCCCATCTAATTTCTGCAACATTGTATATTCAAAAGAAGAATTAGTAGACAAGGTATTTCAAAGCATTCAAACAAATTATCAAAATCACGCATGATTTGGAAGAACCATTCTAGCGACCAAAAATGTCGACGTACTCGATATGAACAACACTAAACAGAATCGCAGGTGAAACAGTGACATACAAATACATCGACTCCGTGATGGACCAAAGCGAAGTAGTGAATTTTCCAACGGAATTTCTTAATTTACTCGATGTTCCCGTATTACCGCCACACATTCCAAATTTGAAAATTGGAGTGCCAATTATATTACTCCGAAACATCAATCAGCCAAAGTTATGCAATGGTACACGATTAGTAGTTATAAAAACGTTAAATAATCTAATTGAAGCAGCAATTCTCATTGGACCCCATAAAGGTGAAGTCGCGTACTACTTCCACGAACACCACTCATTCCGACAGATATGGCGTCTGAGTTCAAACGACTTCAATTTCCAATACGCCTTGCGTTCGCTATGACTATCAATAGCGCAAGGACAAATTTGCAAGTGTGCGGTTGGAATTTAGAAAACGAATGCTTCTCTTATGGACAATATGTCGCATGCTCCCGAGTCGGTAAACCATCTGATCTTTATGTTTATGCAAAAAACGGAGAAACAAAAAGTGCAGTCCATTCACTAGCTTTACAATAAAAAAAGACTTTCAATTAAAAAGATTTTTTCTTTCTTTCCTTTCAGTGCACAGCATCGCAAAGTAGGTATTAAATTGAATGATGTGTTTTCTTGCTGAATCTATGTTAACTATAATACTTCTATTTACTTTCCCAAAAAATCAGACTGAGCCACAGCGAAGCGTGGCCGGGTTAGCTAGTAACTCATAAATATTACAATTTTTATTGGCTTGTTCAAGAATAAAGAAAACAACTAAACAGGCTGAATTCTTTGGCATTTTGAAATGCCAAAAAGGGTTCCATCCCGATGAGGGGGTGTGCTTATATTTATTTTATTTTGTCTTTTTAATTACAAAAAAAGTAGTCATATATTTTCTAATTAAATTAAATTAAATATGTCCAATTAATTTTAATCCTACAAATTTTAGCATATATTTTGTTAATCCTATTCATTGTATTTGTTTGTTACAGTTGTATAGACAGATGGTTTGAAGTGAACAGGAGTTGTCCTGAGCATCCAGGCGACTGATGAGACTGATGTTATACATTTTGAGTCAAGTTTATTATTACAAAAAAATACATGAAACAAAATGATTGGGGGGATAATATAATAAAAAAATAATTAAAGATAAAGTAATTGTATATAGCTTATTGTAAATCGCAAATTGCAAGCTTTTTTTTTTCTTTCTTTTTACTTTTCGAGGAGAATAAAATTAGTAGTTTTCTTTACAAATGGTAAATAAATATAAACATTGTGATAAGGCCTACATTATATTTAAAAAAACAAAAAAAGTAAAATAATAATTAAAAAAAATATGTATAATGTATAATTTTTTGATGGATGTCATTTAAACAGAGATTTTGAATAGTTCGGTAAATTCATTTAACTTTCCTACTGTCCCTAAGCATATCTTTTTCTATAGTTTTTTACAGTATAAGCCTAACTAAATAAAAAATAAAAAAAGATTTAAACAAAAAACAAAAACTTAACATCGATATATTATCCCAATAATAAGTGTTATAATAATAAATGTCTTAGTTTATATTGTGTTCATCAGGATTAATTTGTTGAGTTTTCTAATTATTAAACGTAAATCATTTTTAGAGAAAAGCCTTTATTGTGCGTATAGGAGGTGTTTTTGTAAATTCACACAGCTTGGTGAATGTGTTACCCAAAAAGTAATGTACATGTGATATTTTAATTATTAATTGAAAATGTGAAAAAATAAACGAAAACAGAAGGTGGTATTGAAAGAAATACCGATGAAGGACAGTGCAATTTAATATGAATAATAACGATGTAAGACGTTTTGTTTTTAATCTGTAATGTTGATGATCATGGTTTGTTTATTCAAAGCCAAGCGATTTTTTAAACTGTTGAGTGTTGAGTGCATTCTCCCCATTTTTCTTTATGGTATTAAGTTCCCAGTAAATGCAGAATGCGCGATAATTTATTCTGAATATTCTTTCTGTGGTGAGATTAATAGTATTGAAAAACCGCTGAAGAATGTGGCAGAGGTGCGTTCGTTTTAATGTTATAAAAATTTTTTTACAGAGAAGTGTTAAAAAATAAACTAAAATAAAGAAGGCGTATTTTTGTTATTATTAATATTGATAATCACTGATTGTCATTTGTTTAGAGGTGGAAAGAATTAAAAAAAAAAAAAGTCATTCAATATAAGAAAATCCACCTTTAATCATTGATCATAACTATTGTAGCTATGTTTGAAATAAAGTTAATGTAAATGTGTAGGAGTTATTTCTCTTTTATATTTCATCTCATTGAACTAGATGACTGACTTGCATCGTCGTCAGTGAATATAGTTCCAACAATCACCACAAAATATAGCTAACTTTAAATAGAGATCACAGTAACAAGATATTTAAGACAAAAAAGAAGTAAGTATTTATAAGTTAATCTGAAGTCTTGTTTTACTTTTTCAAGAAACAAATTCATAATAAACAGCCTAAACATAAAACGAAAATATTTGCTGCTTTTAGGCTTTCTTCTAAGAAGATAGCTAGGTGAATCTCAGATCTGCAAGATCAACTCGTCTTTGTTTTCAATAGAGATGCTGCGTTGTGGAAATTCGGTAGAAATTGTAAATTATTATGGTTTTATTGCAAATAAAACATATACAGATATTTAGAATAGTTCGGTTTCCTTTCAGTCTTGTCGAAGAAGAAGGATCGCCAAAACAGAAAGGGTGATTTAGTGCGCCGATTTAGAAAAAATTTGTTCTGTTTGTTAATTTAATCATAATATAAGGTCATGTTTTTCTGGAGTTTATGTTTCCTTAAATATTATAGAGTTATTGCATTTTGCACCTACATTGTTTTAAAATATTTGTAGTCTTTTAGTCAGAGGCGAATATCCAAAGAGACCTGAGGATAGCTTTGAAACAAAGTACGGTGATGATAGGAATAACAGTTTCAGTCGGATATATGCTTGTTACGATTTACTGTAGATTAGTAATCCTCGATTGTATCCATAATTAAGCCAAGGTAGCGTACTCCTTGGTCTTTCAGTTTACAGGGAATTTCATGGTTGTTTTTTGTGACTATACGAAAGGCTTAGCTTCAGTTTCCATCTTTTAACAGTCAAAATGTAAAAATGGATATTGGTAAGTCAAGTGATGCTCTTTGTTGTATGAGACTCTCACTTTATCGTCTGCTTTAGTAGCTATACAACAGGTACTACATGTATCCGATCAGTAGAATTTGAGAGATGCTTTTAGTAGTATTCCAAGGAGAATCTGTGTTTGCATTTCTTTGTTGTAGAGCGATCAGAATGTCACAGCCTTGTATTTTCTTTCTTTAAAGTTGTGAAGTTTTTGTCTGGCGATGCTTTGGTCACAAACCGAACTGTTGAATGTGCAATCAAAAATCTGTCGTTTTTTAAACATTTCTTATTTATTTTCATATTAGCGGTGGTCCTTTAGAAACTGGACCACTTTTTGGTTTACCAGCTTTGTGAAAACTATTACCACTAAAACTAATACCTATTACTGTATTTCCTTTTGGGAAAGTTTGTAATCGAAGGTAAACATTAAAGATCCCGGTTAGGAATGTGCCACCTTTTGGAGGCAATTTTTTTAATAAATATATCGTTAGAGATTCAGCGGTCTCAGGGAGCTCTTTGTTGATGGAAAATAGCTTAAAAGGACAAGTAAATATGATGGGAAACCTGATGCTATGATTATTCATTGAGATTTAATCATTGAATTCTGGTCAGCTTTGGACACAAAGATAAAATTGGTTTCAAGATGAATTTTTCTTAACCAGTGGAACTTTTCCATTTCTAAGACCACTGTTCTTAACAATTTTGTGCCAATCGATTGATTAGCCATCTAGCCTCTTCATCTTCTTTCTTCTGTACATGTAGCCAAATTCTTCAACTGCCGATTCTCCAATTTGCTTATAAAAGATTAAATTTCCACGCTGCTCCTTATTCATTCGTTTCTAACAATATTACGCTTACTTTTGACTTCAATGTAGAAATCTCATTTCGGCAGCTGTAAATCGACTTCCATGCTTATCCAACACAGTCTACGATTCAGCCCCATACTGAGATTGTCTGTTAACTTAGTGTAAAGTAATAACTGAAGGATTCACAATTCTCTGCCAAATTGTGCGCTTTTTATTTTAATAAATTAGGTCCAGACAGTCTATCGATGCTTGTAAGTAAGATATATACATTTCTTGTGTAAATATGTAAAAGATGTGTGGATTTCATCAAAGGAACTATAATGTGCAGTTGACTGTTATTAGTACTTTAATCTGATGTCTATAAGTTTCCCTTGGTGAATGAATGTTCATTATGTCTTCATTAAAATTAAATCTGTATATCCGGTTTTGGTTTTATCCTATAAAAGTCCTCATTAGAGGCAGGTATGTCGATAATGCATATTATGTCAACAATCGTTCGTACCTTTAAAGAAATGGAAAACGTGGAAGTTATGAAAGTACTGGTGAGCAAGTCATTATAAAATTTATTAGTTAAAACTACAATCTGTTGTTTTTTTTAATCATAATTTTCTAAATATTTTTTGCGCGCTAATTATCACAAACATATAGATTATTTTATTAATTGAAGAAATACCAGCCCATAAATACTAAATCATAAATACTGGGATTTTCACTGCTTTATTGGAGTTCCTGGAAGTTTGCAGTCCGTCAGGTTGAGTTTTAAATGAAAGTACATATTTATTATGGGTTGACTGATATGGGATGATTTTTGGCCATTAGAGTGTGTTGTTGTTTCAAGTGCATTGCTTCATGCAATTGGCTTGTAACGTGGTTTCAAGTGACATTGCTTCGTGCAGTTGGATGTGAAAATAGTTATGGAATTTAGTCCACGATATTGTTTGATAACTTATTGAGAATTTGGAGGGAAGACTGTAATCATCTACTTCGAAGTCTTGATGATCGTTACCTCTTGTGCCAAAGAGCCATTGTTTATTTGCTGCAGTCTTGCCGCCTTCGCGCTGGTTTTCCTGGGGGTTCCACTCCTTATTCTCTTTGGGTGCATTCGTGTGAGGGTCCATTTCAACTTCTACAGTTTTCATAAATCTTAATTATATAATAAGAATAATGAAGAATTAGTAACTATTTATTATAAAAACAATGTTTACAATAGTTCAAAATCAAGTTGAACTCTAGCAGCGACCAAACGAAGCGAAGCAATTTTTTTAAATTTGTGTCTACTAATTTAAACACATAATTTCAATATGTCCAGTAAGCTGAAGCTTTTATGTAGCCTATATAATTATTTATTAAGGGCAAGTTTGTGAAAACAATTCCAAGTTGGAAGAAAGTGAATTTGTATAAATTGCTGGAAGATAAAGAAAGACGTGACAGATGCTTCATACTATCAGATTATTTTCTTTTTTTTTTATTCTTTGACGTATATAGATTTGGATCATGTTTTTATTCTAAAGTCAATGGTATCTTGGCAGTAATTCGTTGATTTTTTTTAACAAACCCCTAAATTGTCTATTGTGTATATTTTGGGGATATTTGCACATCTCTTTAAGTTGTGACAGAATTTATAGCATTATTACAAATTAAGCATTGTTGGTTGAATTTAAGATTTGCTGAATGGTTGCTGTTGAGTTTTAATTTTAAGCTTCAGTTGCCATATTTCATTCTATCCTCCCTTAAATATTAAATATTTAGCTTTCACCTCTAGATAGAAAATACTCTTACACGGCTTTTTGCTTCGCTATTTAAATGGTGTCATTGGTATTTATATTTCTTTGAAGTGCCCGGTAATTATACGTTTAATATGACTAGTCAATTGCATCAATATTCTTCTCGAAATCTTTAAATTACTTATTTTGACTGCTGCTGAGAGAAGAAGAAATCCCAACAAATCAAGGCAAAAATATTAACAGATAAATGGACGCACAGCTGTTTTATTTTATACACAATAAGTGTTCAAGTAACATGTTCTCTCTTTATTGGTTATTATACAGAAATGATCAAAGATTGTAAACACTTAAAAGACTGTTAATTGGTAATTACATAGAACCAATGAAATGTATTTTATTATTTCATATGACATCAATAAATAAATAAGAGAAAAGAACACTCTTATTTATTGAAGTATCTGGGGTAGTGGAAATTGTGTTAAACACATAAAATTATTTTTGTAGTTCAAATTCCTTCAAATGGGTGTTAATAATGTGCTTATCGAGATGATATTTCCTCAAGAAATCTCTAAAACAAATCTGGCAGACGTATAACTTTTTTATACCACATTCATGTTTATAATGATGCATTAATGAAGAGAAGTTATGGTATCTTGTGCGGCATCTGTCGCAACCAAATTTACGGTTTAATGGATCATTCTCAATAACGGAAAATCCTGTAAAAGTTTTTCTTAAGTTAGTATTGAATACATCGATTAATAACAATGAAAGTTCAAAATTGTATTACATAAACCAAAAATTTATAGTACCAACCATAAAACAACTTCTTGTTAAGTCCTGGAAGTAAAGATGACAAGACATTTAGATAATGAATATCCATTATATATCTTAGACATGTCATGGAAAGATTTGTGATACCTAACATTTCATCTGGTAAAAGAATATATTACATTTCCCTATGTTAATTTCAACAATTAAATACTTAAAAAGTATAATGTCAGCGGGAAAAAAAACATTAAATTATGGGCAAAACAAAAATAAAGTATGTATAATCAATCATTATTTGTTTACTTTGTTTTTTGGGGGTGCGCCATCATTTCAGGGTGCCCAGAGGTTTCTCAATGCACACCAGTCTCCGGGCGTTCTCTCATTACAGATAACACTGCCCTTCACCGGCAATGAGCTGTACAGACGCCAAGAGAAATGTAATCTTAAGGGCAGCACTAACCCGAACCCGATCCTCGCGAAGGAGTCTCGCGCACTATCACTGAATAATCCCATCCATTGTTCATAAATATTCTTTCTGGGAATATATATATAATAATGTTTCAGGCTGTCAAAGAGAGGAATGCAAACACATGATAAATGTAGCAATAAATACAAAATACTATTAATAAAAAAAATTATTTTGGTAACTATCATAATACTTACTGTTGATTAACCATGAAAAAAGTCAATGAAAAATGACAAAAAATATTGTCTAAAGAGTATTTATATTAAATATATAAAGCCACACATAAAATCATAGAAAATTTACACAGCATTATGGAAGAATTAAGGATATATTTGGAATAAAAAAAATTTATTCTATTAAAATATGCCTTTCCACCAAATAATATTATTTCATGTACATAAAATATATTAAATATTAATACAATTAAAATAATACATTTCTTAGAAAATACTTCTTTAGTTTATAAATGGGTGCTTTATGCCATGAGAACAAAAAACAAACAAAAATGTGAACATATAGTATTAGATTAGTATTAGATAATATTAAAATTTAACAAATATATATTTTATTAATAATAAACACAAAAATATTTATAATATAAATTTGTAAACAAACAAAACGAATTATTAGTGTAACCAATAATAACAAATTATGTACAGTATATAGAAAAAAATATACAATGCACCATAAATACTAACATTTATATTAACCATTGCCCAAATTAATATTTCAAATTTTCAAGAAAGAGAAGACATTTTAATATAAATTATACTTTAACCAAAAATTCAAAACAAATAATTTCAAAACTAAACAATATTAATTCTTTTAGTTAAAAATTTTATATTATGAACTTACAGTACAAAAATATTTACAGATTTAATTTATAAAAACAAAACAAAATCAATCAATTTATTCTTTGGTCGATATAATAGCGATGTATTTTTGATGCATGCACCAAAACAACATGAGTTTGTAAATGTTCTTTCCTTTTGAATGACTTTCCACACAGTTCACAATGGAAACGAGGTTCAACTCCACACTCCAAACGGCGATGGCGAAGCATACTTGTACGATTCTTGTATGTTTTGCCACAATTGGAACATGTAGTAGAAGATTTGTCATAGTCTGAAATCAAAGAAAAAGGTGAGTACATAATAATATTGAAGATAATAACCACACCAGAATTTTTATGAAATAGAAAATATTAAATTATTGCCAATCTGTTAAACATAAATTAAATATTTTAGAAATAATTTTTTTTACTATTTTGCATATTCCATTTCTTAGGCTTATGATTCAATTTGAGTATATTTAATCACTCAAATAAATTTCATTTAATTGAGTAAATAAGAAAAAAATTAATAAAACAAACCATAAGGAATGCAGTATTGCAGTTTATAACTAATTTTTTACGTTTCGGAAGCTGTTAAAATAGAAATGGAATAACAAAACAAAACAGACTGGCAAGTTAAGGTTAAATTCTTCAGACAGACTTTAAAAAAACAGGGTGCAGTAAACAGTGCCAACTAAAAGAAAGAAGTGCAAATTTTTGTAAGTGCCATAAAAACGTTAAGCAAAAAAGAAGCATGCCTACATAATTTTGCCCGATACATAATTTTTTCTTGGATATTTCGGCAGCGGGACTAACTTATCTCATATTAAAGAATTACTTGTTTGAAAAATAGTACATTAAAAAATAATCAAATAATCTAAATATTTTCTATAAAACTCTTCTTTAATCAAAAACAAATATCAATTTAATATTTTAGAATGCTGACGAAGGGACAAAAGGTTTTATTTTTAAAAAAAAATTGAATCAACTACCGAAGAAAAATGTTTTTGCCAAATAAAATAAAAAAAATTGTCAAGAATTAATTTCGAAATAGAACTAACGAATTCAACACTGATTTATGTATTTGGCTTATGTAATATACATGTATTTACAATATTTAATAAAGCAAAATTTGTTTGTATAAATTCAATCTAGAAACTTCTGGATGTTCAAGCAGTTGCCTTTATGGACGAGAACGTAGTGTGTTGTTAATGTATCCTTTCGTTTAAAGCAACGTCCACACTCGATGCATTTAAACATTGGTTGGACTCCACATTCCAGACGCATATGACGGAGCATACTCGTACGGTTCTTGTAAGTGCGGCCACAATTTGTACAGGTTCGTTGACGTTGCAGTTCGGAAACATCTGCAAATAAACCATAAAAGACTATATAAATTATATCATTTTTTTCGTTTACGTTATAAGAATGAAGAATGCAACACAAAGAGACAAAAGGCATGGGATTATGACCATAATTCCAAATTCCATATGGGTTTCTAGATTTCATGTTTTCTTTTGATTTATTCAGAAATGCAACATAGTTATAAAGTTAATAGCTGAAAGTATTAACTTTCAGAGAGTAAAAAGAATTAAAAGTTACTTGTAGATTTAAAGAAAAATAAGCTAATAGAATTATGTTATTACTCATTTTATCAGTAAGATCCATTTTGTATAACAAATAATTGCATGTATTGACAAGTAACTGCTGAGACAAAATTTAGAATTTTTATACCCGAAAAGTTGAGCCTGGCTAAAGTTTAGTTAAATGCCTCTATCTATTTCTGAAAATTATATTCGAAAATTTGTGCATCACTTCATTGATTGAAAAATCAATTAATAAATCCACTAAAGCCCGACTAAAAGATACATCTAATTTGGCGAGTGACTCACAATCATTTTTTCGGACTATCTGACTAAGCAATACTTAATAACTCATCTAAATAACTGTAAATATCTCAATAAATGAAAAAAATGATTCTAAGGAAATTGTTAATTCCGAGCCTTAAGTCTCTAAACGGAGCAACCAAAATAATGTTGAAAAAAAAAATTGGAAATGGTAAGGGAATCATTTCGTTATAAACATCAAAAAGTAGATTCAAAACAATATTTGTATTTAATTAAAAATTATTGACCAATATCTGTAGCTCATATCAAGAGCATACTGTATACAAAATTTGCCTATTAACATGAAAAATAATCAAGTTTTGATTTTCTTTGTGAAGAAGCTAATGCAGTAAATATGGCGATTCTCTTCCTTTTATTGGCATAATGCTATGTGCCATATGAGAAATAAGATGACTTTTCAAGTGATCCTTTCTTTTGAAAGACTTTCCACATATATTACAACGAAAAGTTCTTTCGCCTCCACATTCCCATTTTTGGTGTCTCAATAAATGCCTGCGATTCTTATAATTTTTTCCGCATTCAATACAAAAAGACCTTGCAGCCGCTTGTTGATTATCTGTAAATAATATCGAATATAATTAACAAAAAAATTTTTTAATGTGTAGAAAAAAAAACATAAGTTACTAATTTACAAATAAGTAGTTATTAAAAAGAAAATCAGTGATAAGAAATTTAATTCTGCTGTCATAATGAACTTCTGCGCAACATAGTAATACTAAAAACTTACAAGAAACGACTGACTTGAGTAGATTTAGAAAATAAATCAAATTACCATATCATATGGAACCAAAAATCAAGCCCCGATGCCTTTAAAGAAAAACCTAAAAATAAAGTAAAAAATCCAAATCAAATTAAAAAAAAAAAATAGAGTGAAGTATGCGTTTCACAGAAAGAATATTTTATTGTATTTAATAAATAAAAATAAGAACTCTCACACATTTGGAATAATAAGAATCTAACTTCTCATTCTTTTCAGCAACACTAAAACAAATAAAGTAGATTTTTATATAATTAAATTATCACAGGAGCCTTAAACCCTTGCAGGAGATAACAAATACAAAGAGAGAATAGTTAAAAAGTGTAATGTAATTTGAATACATTTCATTAAATTCATAAAAAAGTAAAACTTTGATATTAAACATTCATAAACAGTACTTAACAAATAAATCGTAATATAAAAGAAAACAAAACAAAAAAAAAGTAAAAATCAAACTTAACACTTTTAAAACTTTACAAAAAATTTTGTCTTTGACTTAATGCAAAACCTAAATGTGTTACCATATGAGATTTTAAATTGACTTTCTGTTTAAATCTCTTCATACAAACAGTACACTGGAACTTGGGATCGACTCCACATTCGTACGTCTTGTGGCGCTGTAGATCACCTTTATATTTGTATGATTTCGGACATCTATCACACATGTAGGCACGAACTCCACCTGCGGACAGGTGCTGTGGTCATTATTAAGGCGTGCATCAAGCCGGTTGGGGGTTTGCGCATTCTTCTGCAGAGCAACTTTTGACAAAATAGGTTTTAAAAATATCAAATTTAAAAAATAACATATTTTCCTTATCATTAAAAAGCACATTAAATAAAAAAATAACAATTTATAGAATATAACTAAAATGTTTAAATATATCATTCAATACATAGTTTCGTAGTCCATTTGATAAAGAGATTTCAGGGAATTCATCTAGGATCTTTCATTATTTTTAAATTAGAAAAAAAAACAACAATAAAATTGATTCTAGGGAATATCCAATGACAAGGGGCCTTCACATTTAATATGTACTATAATTACAGAATAACTAATTCTCATTCGCACAGACACATAAATATTACATACACGTAAGTTTAGAAATTAATATAATGTGCATACGTACTTCCATTGTCTTGTAAATAATTTTAATCTAAATTAAAATTACTGAAAACATAGCAGAGAACCATGTGAGGAAAATGAAATGCAGCATAACGTTTGCAAGCCAAAAATAATTAAGGAAAGAAATTACTGCGCCTCCTAATAGCCTAAGAAAGAAAACAACAAAAGAATACAATTAAATGAGCATCGGGATCAGAAGAAGAGTGAAATAAGCTTAATGTCAAATATAATGATATTATTAAAACGATATATTTCATTACAACTTCACTATTTACAATACACAAGTTTTTTTCGTGTATTAAAATATAAACATTAAATGTATTTTTTCTTTCAATATTAACCTTATAATGAGACAGGTTACATAGGTTTCGTTTTAAACAGATGTGTTGTTTGTGACTACAAATACTTTTTTCAATAAGCCACAAATTGAAGTAGTCTGCTACTGACTTTGAAACCAAAATTGAAATTATCAGACTGAATACCGAGCCGAGAAGAAAATATGTTTTCAAAGAAAGTTACTATAAATAACTTTACAAACGCAAACAACTGTTTCCCCCAAATGAAGGAAATGAAAAAGAAACATTGGAATAAGAAAGCGGCATGTTTGAATGAGACATTTCTGGAAATAATAACGAAAAACATTAATATATATTTTTTTGCTATTTTCCTTGCACAAAATGACATTTTCTACTACACTACTATCTGTTACAAATATTTGTAAATAAGAACTTTCCTGTTTGGATCAAAAAATTGGATAAAAATGGTGGTACAATGAATCAATTCTTAGAAACAGATTTCTACAACTATTTCCACTCCTTAAGATCAGAGTTATGTTGTTGGATGAGATGCATCTTGAGATTTTCTTTGCGTCTAAATTTTTTTAAACAAATACTGCAACTAAATCTTCGCTCTACCCCGCACTCATATACATGATGTCTCCGAAGTGAACATTTGTTCTTGTAAGTCTTCAAACAACGTCCGCAAGAAAACATGATTTCTGCATGAAAACCCATTAAACAAAAAACAAAACAAAAGAAAGCAAAAAGTTAGTTTTTAATAGAATGCAGAACAGTGAATATAACATACATCATTGAAATATATATGTATAAAAAAATTAAAAAATATTCAAATTTTTAACTTTGACTCTCGTATGCTCTGATGTCTGCTAAGTAAAGTAACACACTGTTCAAAACAAACAAACAAACAATATTAATAATAATTATGATCCAAGAAAAGAACTTTTTTTCTTATGTCTCGATTAATCAATTGAATCACTGGGAAACGTCCTAGAAGAGACATTTGGTTAAATTTTTGTAAATTCTTTTAATTAAGTTCTATTTCATACAGAACTGCTTTTATAATAGTTATGAATGTTAGATTGGGAAAATTGTAGATGAAAATTGCCAAAGATAGGAATGTTCATCCAAAAGAAATATGTCAAGTCAGCTTAATTCAACATCATGTGATCTGTTTTCCTTGTCTGAAGATAAAACAAATTATTAATTTATTTTATTAACAAAGTTATTAATTAATTATTAATTAATATTTCTACTTTTTACAGTCTTAACTGGTTTATAAAACATAGAAAATACCTCGAAAATAAGCTAAGAGTAAAGAAAATTATTCAAAATTAGATATATTCAAATTACTACCAAAATTAATAGGCGTTAAAAATAAAGAAAAAAAAATGCACTAATATCCACCTTAAAATAATTTATTGAAAACCTTTCCAAATATATGGAACAACAGATGACAAGAGTTAATAAAGGTACAATTATATCATACTTAATAGTGAAATCCAAATTCATCCATATTTATTAGATGTCTAAGTTGATGAACTTTGAGATGACTTCTTTGTTTGAATCTTTTATTACATTGTTGACATTCAAATTGTCTTTGAACACCACATTCATTTTTAAGGTGATATGTAAGATTCCTCTTGTATTTGTAGATCCTATGACATTTTGTACAATTGAATCCTGCAAAAATGGCAATGATGATAAAAAAAATCAAGTCAGTTTCTAATTTACTTAATGCAACGTTTTGTTGTTTCAAACAAACCTTTAAAATCACTTAAAAGAGTTTTTGTAGTTTACGTTTCTGATTAATTCAGTGCACATGAAAATTTAAAATTAGATTTTACCATTAAGTAAAACTAGAATAAATTAATGAACGTGCCATTGACAAACGCCCAATATATATTTCATTATATATTATATTTCATACATATATAGTTTTGAATATATATATACATATATATATAGTTTTGAATATATATAGAGTTTTTATGATAGTTATGAATGTTAGATTGGGAAAATTGTAGATAAAACTTTGATCGAATAATAAATTTCAGTGATTCACAAAAAACGAATTACGATAATGAATTCATGATGTCTCCGAAGTGAACATTTGTTCTTATAAGTCTTCAAACAACGTCCGCAAAAAAAACATGATTTCTGCATGAAAATCCATTAAACAAAAAAAACAAAAACAAAAAATCAAGAAGTTAGTTTTCAATAGAATGTAGAACAGTGAATATAACATACATCATTGAAATATATATGTATAAATAAATTAAAAAATATTCAATTTTTTAACTTTGACTCTCGTATGCTCTGATGTCTGCCAAGTAAAGTAACACACTGTTCAAAACAAACAAACAAACAATATTAATAATAATTATGACCCAAGAAAAGAACTTTTTTCTTATGTCTCGATCAATCAATTGAATCACTGGGAAACGTCATGATGATCTGTTTTCCTTGTCTGTAGATAAAACAAATTATTAATTTATAGTGAATTAATATTTCTACTTTTTACAGTCTTAAACTGGTTTATAAAATATACAAAATATCTCGAAAATAAGCTGAGTAAAAAAAAATTATACAAAATTAGAAGTATTCGAATTACTACCAAAATTAATAGGCGTTAAAAATAAAGAAAAAAATACACTGTTATCCACATTAAAATAATTTATTGAAAACCTTTCTAAATATATGGAACCACAGATGACGAGAGTCAATAAAGGTACCATTATATCATACTTAATAATGAAATCCAAATTCATCCATATTTATTAGATGTCTAAGTTGATGAACTTTGAGATGACTTCTTTGTTTGATTCTTTTATTACATTGTTGACAATCAAATTATCTTTGAACACCACAATCATTTTTAAGGTGATACGTAAGGTTCCTCTTTTATTTGTAGATCCTGTGACATTTTGTACAATTGAATCCTGCAAAAATGGAAATGATGATCAAAAAAACTCAGGTCAGTTTCTAATTTAATTAACTTCGACGTTTTGTTGTTTCAAACAAACCTTTAAAATCACTTAAAAGCGTTTGTGTAGATTACGTTTCTGATTAATTCAGTGCACATGCAAATTTGAAATTGGTTTTTACCATGAAGTAAAACTAGAATAAATTAATGAACGTCATAGACAAACGCCCAATGTTTGATGATTAAACTTTGATCGAATGATAAATTAAGTGATTCACAAAAAAGAAATTACGATAATGAATTGTGTGAGTTATTTGTGACCCATTCAGTATCATTTCTTTTTTTTTTTAAGCTATCATTTCTGAAATTCCCTGCAAAAATCATAAATAAAAGAGAAGCGGATAGTAATAGCGAGAAAAAAATATCAGAAAGAAAAGTAAAAAACACTAACAAGTAATGGCCTTATTTCACATTATTTTTATTAAAACAAAAACAAAAAATTAGAAGAAAAGAAAATTTTGAAAACAATATTAAACAAATTGTATGTTATTCCTAATATCAGGAATAGATTCAAAATACCAATTACATATAATGTTTTGTATATATTTAAATTCCAGAAAGTGTGAAGGAATGTGTAAATTACAAATTGGCCATAATTATTTTCTACCAATTTTATATTTAAACAAAAATGAAAAGTTGCAAGTTTATTTTCATTCGCACATTTAATACTCTATTTCAGTTGTACAATTAAGTTTTGAATTATTATATAATATTAAGATATTATATACAGACTATCAGCATCATTCAATTATTTCACCAGTATTGTAATCGCCAATTATAAAACAACAAAAATACCATTAAAAAATCTTACATTGATACCTACTAAAAAATACATCTAATTGACTAATGTATTACTTCTTACCAAAATGTCTAAGATAATGCATTTTCATATGAATTTTCTGTTTAAATCGACGTTCGCACAACTGACATGAGAATTGGGGCTCCTTACCACATTCATATTTTGTATGACGATGCAAAGCTCGTTGGTACTTGTAACTTCTACCACAATCTGCACAGGCAAAGTACTTCCCGTCTGAAACTACGAAAAATTAAAAAAAAAAAGAAGTGTTAAAAACACCTTTAAATTCGTTATTATACATTTATTTACATATTTCCTTAGTTTAGCTCTTTAATTCGCCTTGTAATCTAAATTACAACATGAAATAAATATACAAAACTTATTTATGTTTTTTATTACGGAGTTATTACAAACCTGTGTATCATACGGGAGCGAGAGAATAGAGAAAAAAAAACGGGCGACCGCAAAGTGTGGGATATAATCACTAAAAATGCTACGTCAAGTAATGAAATAAATAATTATAATTGTTGTGAGATTCTCTTAGGAGTTACAAATGTACCTTTTTCAGACAAATTAAATGCCTCACCAGACAGTATTCTGTCGGTGCCCGAACTACGGCATTTTACAAATTGCTCAGTTCTGAAAATTCTTCCGCAACTTGGTTCTTTGTAAACTCGACAACAAACTCAATAATTCCATTTATAATTTAAAATACTCTTAACTCAAATGACTCCGATATTACTGCGGATATATCTCAATTTAGCAGTTACTTAACTTTTAGGTGGAAACAGCTGCAAAGAACATACTCTCGCTGATTATTAAGCAGATGAACCTCATATCAGGATTAAATCGCTTATATAACAATATTTCTTGGTCCCAGATTTTCTCGTTGCGTAACGACTAATTTTTACTTCCATTTTCGAAAACATCAAAAGACAAAGATTCTAGGGCACTTGACCACCTCAACAAAATCTACATCACATACTTCATCCCATATACCAATTACAGAATTTCAGAAATAGGGAAATATCTTTCTAAAGTACGATTACATCTTACTATAGAAAATAATCATTTAAAAATGTTTAGCAATTAAGTTAATGAAAACTAGTGATGAAGTAATGGATAAAGTTAAATAAACACAATCTATTTTTTATCAGTCTATGGAAAGTCCTGAACCATGAAATTTCAAAAAAATCATAATAGAAAAAAAGAAAACTATGATTTCAGTGTCTTGGATTTTAAAAAAAGCTAAGGTTCCCAACGCAGATTGACAAAGTATAGAATCACATAAAATGCACTAATAAGGTCAGTGTGTGAATATATGCCTAGTAAGTGTCTCTCTTCTGGTAAATCTCTTTGGGCAAATGTTACAAGCAAATTTAGGTAAATTTCCACATTCATAATTCACATGACGTTTAAGGTGCCAACTGTATTTGTAACTTCGTCCGCACTTCTTGCAAAAATGCTTCTTGAATTCTAAAACAAAATGGCACTGTGTCAATATCGTTTTATAAATAACAATAGATTTAATTCTATAATTAAGTTTTGTTTAACTGATACATCACAAATAAACTGATAAGAAAAGAAATGGACAACAAAGTTTCACTTAAGCAAGAAACTTTAACTCAATTTAGGAAAAAAAGTTTTTATGGGAATGGTATTTCAGAAGAATCAGTTACATTAAATCTACAGCAGAAAACGGAATACTTCTTGAGTTCAATTAATGACTTAAAACAGAAATAGGAAATTTATCTATTTAAAAAAGAAATCTATTGTTATTTAATACTAACCACTTTGTTATTTAAACCATTCTTACTTCTTATTAATCTTTAACAATAAAAACTTTAAATTCTCGCTTAATAAGCGTACATATTTTTATCCTCGTTATTCACTAAAACCAAACAAATAGAAGATCTTGACAAGTTCGTTTAAAATAAAAAACAAACTTTTATCATTTAAACCTTTTATTGATTATAAAAAATAAGTATATACAATTTAAATCAACTTCTTTAATTTCTTCTCTGTTTTCTAAAAAACAAAAGAAAATAAAATAGAGATTTTATTCTGTGAAGTAAATGAAGAAAAAAATCAAAGAACTTAAATTAACCCTTGTGAGCAGGATTAGTTATGAGAGTAAAAATTAGGAATAATCATCTTTTTGTAAATTAAAATGTTTTTTTGATATATGCCATTAGGCCACAGAAATTATTTCAATAATCAAAAATACATAGAATGATTTTTGTGCAAGCATAGGTAATAAAATATCTGTTTTCAGTTCTTGGAAGAAAACTGCATAATTCTACCATTAATTTTTCAAAAATAACGACCTAAATTACAACGTGAAAGTTGTGCGCCTGTTAGAGTAAATGAGAAAAGCTAATTCCAGTATTATAATCTAATAAACTCAAGTTTATTCTTCTCTAAAAAGAGGTAGTTTTTCATTGTAACTATATTTGAAAAATTCTGAATTGAAACCCCAGGTTTCCACAGTTCTAACTGATATATTTTTGAATATGTGGATAGCTCACCCAATGCTGGATGTATTTTCTTCAAAGTTAGGAATTTTACTAATGTTTAGTCACTAAAACATTATGAAATTGGTGGAATCGTAGAGAGATGCCTAACGTGAAACTTCCCCTGAAGAATGCCGCTGGAGCCGGGAAACAAAATTGAAAAATCGGACTTTTGGATGGAAAAGTGACCGAAACCTTTGAGCCGTTTCCCTGGTGGTACTTAAAATAGATTTTTGTTTCTTGCGATTTTTTGTTTTCATTAAGGTACACAAATTACACACTACAATACTTTCTCACATCAGATCGTTCACAAAAACCTTTTTTTTTGGACTCAGTAAAACTTCATATATTTCCAATAAAAATTCAATTTCGAAAATGTAACATGAGCGTAATAATTTCTTTTGAAGCAGTAAGTGAAAGTAAAAAACAGCTTTCACATCTTTTTACGAATGCATATAACTGCCACGCAGCTACTGCACAACCAACCCTCGTGTACCTGAAATTTAGGTTCTCCTTTAGAATAGTGAATTCTGGACCCCCAAAAATAGCTTCGTTTTAAAATCGTATTCAGCATTTCTTAAGACATATAGGAATAATTAAAATTTCATATAAATAGGGATAATTAAATCCAATATCTCATATGACATGAAATATATATTTAAACTTACACTAAATCTTTGTGAGTTAACCAATGCGCTTTAAGATTGCTTTTTACTTTAAAACGTTTCAAACATATGGTACATTCAAACTGTGGTTCTTTCTGACATTCCAGGCGCTGGTGAGCTCTTAAATTATGTTTATATTTGTAGGTTCTTCCACAAACTTCACAGGAAAATTCTGAAGATATTCGACTTGCATGACGTAGTTGTTCTTGTATAGCAAAAGTTGCAGCTGCAAACAGTGTAAAAGAGTTCATAAATATCAAAGAGATTTCGTTCACTAAAGTATACACTATTATTAAAAGCAACAACAATTAATGGTGATACAATATTAATAAATAAATAAACCCTTTTAATTGCAATATGTTCAATTTGTCTATTTGCTACATTTATTCAAAATTTTTACTTTCTTAAATAGTTGCACATAAGGAATTTTGAATTCCGTTCAAAAGTCTATAGAAGTAAGTCATTTCTGGTAAATATCTAACAATTTTAAATAGAGGCCAGTTATTTACCAGAAATGATTGCAATTATTTACATTTTTAAACGATTGGTATACAAATGTACTCAGCTTAAAAACAAAAAAGTCAACAAAAATAAAATATTTCAGCAATTAGTTGTTTAAATATTAATAGGATAGGAATAACTTAATATTGTTAAAGTTATGGCTTTTTAAAGTGGAACAAGAATAAAAATCTAAAAATGTTCTTTTAGCTGAGGCAGTTACATAAGATTTGCTATCCAGAATCTGTATGAAAATAAAATTACAAAATTAATAACACATAATTAAACTTTTTCGTTTTCGTACTTCACCTTAGTGTTGAATAAAGCAGAAGTGCAGGAATCTTTGTTCTGAACCATGCAACATATTCCAAAAAATAATTGCTAAAACTAATCCACTTTTGTATTAAAAATATCAATTTTTTTTACAACATTAAAATAAAAAGAAAAAACTTTCAAATAAGACTGGAAATAACGAAACATAAATAGAAAAAAAGTTATAACAGACAAGTGGACGCTGATAACCTAAAAATTAAAAATAAATTAAAAAAAATCAGACATATATTTATAAAGATCATCATTTGCAATGATGTTGGTTTGTAATAATGTTCTTCAACATCTCATTACTGACTGGCATTTTACTTCTGTATAACTGGGTCCAACATTTTGCAGAAACTTTAAGAGAATCAGTTTTATAGAATTAAAGATTACAAATATATAGTTTCTTTGACAAAAAGCACTCTTCCTTAATGTGATATTATTATTATTATGCCAAAACACAATATATACTTATTTTTGGTTATTTCACACTAAGTAATAATAAAATCTAATAACAAAATCTTGAAGTTATAGAGTTTCTGCAGATGGTTTAGAAAAATTTAATGTTTCAGTGATTTCATTATTTTCATTAGTTGGGAAAAATTTTTAAGAAAATATTTCAAATAATACAAAACATGAAATCTTTCTTTCTTCTTACATTTCAAAATTAAAATGTTAATTTGTTGCTATACATTGAAGATAACAATTATAAGATCTCGATTTTTGTCCGCTTGCGGATCCAACCACCTGTAAAACAAAATTATTATCCCAAGTTAGCAATGTCAGAACAATAAGGTTCCGGCTAAAAATAAGCCTGCTGAAGGTGATTTAAAGTTGGACCAGAAATAGGAGAACAAAGAGAATTATAATTCGAGATCTGGTAAGGAAATGAAGGCTTTCTCTAGGAAGTTATTGTTCGAAGACCAGTACACGCTGATGGTATTCCTGCATATCTGGAAAGAGAATGCAGGATTTCAAGAGAGTTATTGTTTGTCGACCAAACTACCATGATATACCTGCATATTTTGTGAACTAGATTCAGTGGATACCTCTCAAGGGTGCTAGTCAAATTCCACTAGTATAACTTTAGTGTAGTATTAAACAGCAGTTACACAAGATTTTAATAAATTTAAAATTTATTTTAAAAAAATATGATGTTTTCTTTGCAAGTTATTTATTTCTAAAAAATGACAACTTAATTCTCTTCTTTCGATTTATGAAATACTAATGCTAATACATTTTATTTCTTGTCTGTTTCTGATCATAATGTCCAATATTCAAACCCAAATTACTTTACTAAAAAATTCCTATTAATAAGGCGCAATTTATAGGGAGAAAAAATCTATAAATAGCTCTTTACATCATCAAAACTTTAATCGCACATTTTTTATTGATTCGGAATGTACAAAATAGTGTGCTTTCAAATTGACTTTTTGTTTAAACTTTCTTCCACAAAACTTACATTCAAACTGGGGTTCAATACCACATTCATATTTGGTATGACGATACAAGCCGCTATAGTAATGATAAGATTTTCCACAACGTCCACAATGGTAAGCCTTGTTGTTTGCAGCAGCCTCTGCAAAAATAATGTATTAGAAATTGATTCATATAAAAAAAAAAGTCAGGCATCAAAAAGTACAATTTAAAATTATTAAGCGACTAATATTGTACTTGGTAAGGCCATGTGAAGAGTCTGAAAGAAGATAGATGGTCTAGAGAAAGGAAGAGGTATTATTAAGGTGGCTGCAAAGTAATGGATGAAACTGTCAGAAAAGATAACTTAGGAAAAGAGTACAGAAGTCATTGCCCAAAATTGGATCTCATTTTCCAAAAAATATACAATAAATGGATATTTGTAAACAAATATTTTTTGTCCCTTTTTGTAAGCAAAGAGAGCATTCGTCCCTACACACGGTAACAGGATGATAAAGATTTTAAATCACAAGTAAGTTATAATTAGTACAACGTACTGAAGCGAACATAAAACTATTCAAATACGCTATTACAAGGGGATAGATAACACTAAATTAAATCAACATTTCCAGAGTAACAACACTTAGGGATTTAAAAGCTGCCAAATTTGATAACACCTTTCTTATTCTTGTAGCAATTGTAGTTTAGTTTTTTTTATGTTTAGACAGCACTTAGCAAAAGATTACCCCACAACTCTTTATGATCTGCCTGTCTACAAATCACTACTGTAAATCAATTACTATGAAAGAGATCAAACAATAATGCTAACATATTACCTAATGAATGGCGGTTGGGTCCGCAGTACTGGAAACATCAGAGATTTTTTGTTTGTTCCATTTTGTAGCTCCGAGCGGTTAGAGTATTTGCCCATCTTCAGGATGTCTGCTAAACAATGGAAGATCATGGACTAGCTGAATGCAATATATGCTCATTTGCGGTCGCTATCTATGTCGATGAACGCTAGTCAACGATCTCATACTATTAACTTTGACATCCTAAAGATGAACTAACATCCAAATCCGGTCGATTACTATAAAAAAGGTTGGTTTTCGCGGAAAAACTCTCTGAAAATATATTATCAATTAATGTTACTTAAAAAAAATGGAAACTATAAAAATAATTTTACATTAAATTTTAGTTGATGGCCGTTAGGTTTCAAATGGTGATGGTGATGGTGCCTAGCTTATTGGCAAGGCAGTTTGCAGGGTAAAATAAACATAAAATATTTTTATGTGTTTTATTTCATTCAAACGCGACGTTTCGGCAAACATTGTTTGCCATCTTCAGAGGCTCTCTTAAAATATGGGAAGATAGAAAATTATTGCAGCATTTTGGTTGTGTTAATACTTGTGAGAGGGTAACCAAAATGTTGCAATAATTTTCTACCTTCACATATTTTAAGAAAGCCTCTGGGTCGGGTTTGAATTAAAAAAAACAACAAATATTTTGTTTTTTTACCCTTCAAACAGCCTGGCCGATAAGCAGACAATTACCATAATTTTACATTTAAAAAAAAATGAGTAAGAGGAGACTTAAATAATATCTGATACAAGAGAAAATAAAAATGGCTACCTTATAGATAACACAAATTTACATAGAGCGTTTAATAGTTCATTAAATTTATTATTTTTATTGTAAATTTCTCTTTACATTTATTGCAACAATGTCAAAATATGTATTATAACTAAATAATGTATAATTTGGTTTTCACGATTATTGGTTAGGCTTATTTGTTCACAAAATTCACAGCCTAAATAAAAAATAAATAAATACAATAAAATAATTACACATGAATTATGTTTTGAAAACATGCTATGATATTATACCAAAATATAAAAATATATTTACAGAAATATTTACATTATCTCAGTGGTAAATAATATTTATCAAAAAACTATCCTAAGTGCTTTGGATTCATGTATTGTAGAAAACAAATAATAATAATTCCATAATTTAATAAAATAATTATTTTATTATTTATTTTAAGGATCTACTACAATAGCTTGCAATATTTACATCAATCGATTATTTCTTTAATTTATCCATTCAATTTTTTTTTTTATTATTATTCTTTATTTTATATACTTAGTATTTGCACAAAAAAAAAAAAAGAAAAAGAAAAAAGGAATTAAATGAAATAATGACTATGTCTAAATTACTGTTTCTGATTCATTTCACTAATTTTTTTTTTTTTATGCTCTTGAAGAAATCAAATTATGAATAACCTTTCCAAAATTTGAAATTACATTTTTTAGATGTCTGATTTATTAATTTCAATAAAGAATTACATTTTTAATTTGAAATTATTTTTACCTTATGCAATAAATATCTGATTTAAAAGTGAAATATAAGTGTTTACCATAGCAGATTTAAAATGGAGTTTGGTCACTTTTAAAAAGACTAGTACTTTTTTCCGTTTAATAATGTGTATAACATAAATTAATTTATTTTTCTAAATTTTTTGAAGAAAGTCTGTTCAAATGGTGGACAACGGCTTCAAATCTGTTACCTTACGTTACCCCACGTTAACAAAATAATCATTCGGTTTTAATAACTACTGTTACAAATTGTACAGACCAAATTTTCTTACAATTTTAATAAATTCTTTAAATAAATCTCGATAAACAGTTCTTAAGTTTTCTTATTTTCTTCTTGGGCAGTATGAAAAATGTTTTCTTTTTTTTTAACCGCAGGCTCTTTATGGATATTAACCATATGCCTGCCTAAATTTCTAGAATGATAAAATCTTTTATGACATTTTGCGCATTCAAAAAGTGGTTCGTTTGAACATTCCCTGAAATGAGCGCGTAAATGAAACTGATGTTTATAAGATCTTCCGCAGGTATGGCATTCATACCTTTCAGAGACTGGATCGTAAGCGTTATCATTTAGTATTTTAGCTGAATGCACGGAATTAATGGATTTTGTTGTTTTTGGTGCTGAAGATTCTTCATTATCCTTAATACTATCCATTACTATTTCTACGAGAGGACTGATACTATGGTTGTACTCCAAACCGTTGTTATCCTTATCCGCTGGGACGCGGTATAATCTGAATCCTGCATACAAATACCCAAGAAAATAAAAAAAATATAATGTAATTGTACTTTTATAATAAATGCTTTAGAACATGCATGAAGAAAATAAAGATTAAGGAATGAAATATAAAGTGAGACAGAGTATGTATACTTTTACTTCAATAAAAAACAATTACAATATATTTGTTACACAGGTGCAAAATAATTTAATAATATTCATTTGATATACACTATTAATCCGTCAAATAATTTTGATAACATCCTTATCATGACGCAATACCGCATTCTATAAAGTCCTAAATTTAATATATTAATTTCAGTTAAAGAAAAATTATTATAACTGAGAAATAATTAATTCAAAAAATATTATGGCATGTAAAACATTTATGAGAAGCAATAAAAGTTTTTCATATTGTAAATCTATTAGCTAATATGGACTAAGTCTTATCACACATTACTTTGAATAGTTTCAAAAAATCTCAACTTACATGTTTTATTAGGAAAAGAAGCTGAAAGAACCAAAAAGAGCAATTCAGTTCCCCCAAGATACTCATATTTATTTGATAACGCTTCCTCACTTTGTAATTCAAAAAAACTTATTTAATCCAGTTCAAATGCTTAAAGAGAGTTCATGTAATCCTTTAATTCATTAACTGTATAATCACACGGCGATATTGCTCCAAATTTATCGTGTAGCGTATAATATTTAATCCAAGTAAGTCACACCAAGCTTTATGATGAGGAAAAATGACCATTGAAAAAAAAGAAGTTCTACTAATGTCAGAGATAACTTAAATAATATACAGAAAATTCCTGACAAGTAATAATCTGAATTACTAAAAAATTAAAAAGTTCACCAAGATTAAGTTAAATAAAATAGAAGATGATGAAAAATTATATGCAAATATTATGAAATTAATATTTGGTTATGGTTTCCGATAAGAGTAAAATGCGTTTAAGAATGCAATTCAGTTGAGTTAGAATTGATACATTCTCTTGATTTTGTAATTGATACTTATGTCGATTTTTTGGCAATTTCTGTAAGAAATAAAAGAAATATTAAGTATTCACTTAGAAAAAGCCATATTTGGATAATATGAGTCTTACAAGTGGAGTTTAAAAATTCTAATGAAGTTTCCAGAAACTTGAAGTTTTCCATTCTTTTATTCAACTCCACCTGTGAATGAAAGATTACCAAGTTATTTTGAATTAAATGATGAATTGAAATTAATAAAAAGATATTAACTTACCTTAATTGTTTATAACTATGAATTAATACCTAATATTTTTATAAGCGCCTTGAACTCCACATCGTATTAGAGCAGACTCGAGCCAATCCTGTTAAATACCAAGTTCCATTACATAAAACCCTTATAAATAACATTAATATTTTTATAGAAACAAGATACATTTTTATTTTTATGTTATGAAATATAACTCAAAATTAAATAAAAATCTGGTGTGAAACACTCACACTTTCACTCACGACTTTCTCTTACTGCTGTTTACAAAATTTTAGGCAAATTTAATGCAATTCATCGGTGATTTTATGGAGAAAATCGCGGAAACTGACAAACTGTTCAGTAAAAATGAACTTCTGGTTTACTAATTTTCTTGAAACTCGGAATTCTGGCAATCTATTCATTTCTAATTAATTTGTTTAGATGTCAGTACTGGAAACATCGAGATTTTTGTCACTCAATCAAGTGAAATAGCAGTTGTGGTTGTGTCCGCAGAGTTGGAAAGTATCAGAGATATTTTCTGCAATAGCCTATTTCTTTTTGTGGTCATTGACCGGTTTCGGGCGTTCGCCCATCATGAAGATGTTTTGTCAAAATAGTGTGATAAAAAAGGCTTGCACAGAGCAAATTTAGTTTATACACTGAGTTTCTGGAAAAATATTTCAAATAAAAGTAACAGGCATTTATATCCACAGATGCTGTAGGAAGGTTAAAAATTCTGGTGTGAAACAATAACTCGACTTTCCCTTAAATTAATTAATACAAATTAATCACGAAACATTTAGCTGGGCTGGCTATAATAATGGTGGTGGGTCAGGTATCCAAGTAAATGCACCCCTTATGTGGAGTACTCAATGTCAAAATCAGAAGCGCCTACATATTTAAATTTAAACTAACTGACAGACCTTCGATATCTCTCTAATACCAAGTTTTTAGAAAAATCGTTTCTGATAAGAGTGATACGTTTCCTTTTTATGCAGCGAGCATTCCAAGGTTAAAGAAAATCGTTGTAAACATTTTCGAGAAAATTCCAAAAACTGAAAAACCTATTCTGTAAAATATTTCCGGTAAACCGATTTTCCGGTAAATCTGTAGTACTTCCGGTAAACCGATTTTCTTCAAAACTAGATTATATCAATGCTTCTAATGTGTATTAACTATTCCCCCAAAATCAATTTTCCCTGGAAAATATTCCAATAAAAGTATATTTATAAAGCATATGTCAACTAAACACTATTTATGCGTGTAGTTGATATATGAAGTTTAAAGAAAATCGCTGGTGCGGTTTTCGAGAAAATCAAGAAAAAATGAAAAAAAAAAAATATTGGATTCTTCCCCAAATCGGAATAAACAGAATACAAAGTTTGAGGTTTCTGCGACTTCTCACAGTTATTGGATATTCATTGGTTTACCGAACTTATTAAGCAATAATCAGACATAACTAAACCTAATCTAACACCCAGTGACTAACGCACGATATCAAGCGCTATATAAACACTACGTACCGCCAGACTATTTATGGACCAATGCCGATTGCTCTAAGCCAAGAGGGAATTTCAGTTTATGTAGAACATGGTATTAGAAGGCCAACGAATTATGGATGGTCCAATCCATTACATCTGGTAAACAATAAAGATGGACTACGCCGGTCACTGGAGATTATAGAAGGCTATAAATAATTGCACAGTGCCTGATAGATATCCATTCCCGAGAACTGAAGGTTTTACCTACATTTTAAAAGTAGCAAACATTTTTCAAAAATCTATCTATTCAAAGCTTACAAATATCAGTAGCAGATGGAAATAAAAAGAAAACTGCAATTATTATTACGCTATTCAGACTAGTGAGTTTAACGTCATGAGTTTCGGACTGCACAATATTTTAGAGTTATCAATACTGTTCTCTAGACTGGATTTCGTGTTTCCACTGGACGATATTCTGATAGCGTCAACATTCACAGAACATTATAATCATCTAAAATTAGCTTTAGAAAGATTAACTAAATATAAATATGGTCTCCGAATTTATATAACTAAATCAAGAACGGACAAAATTAAAAGGCAGTAGTACCCCTTTGAAGGCCCATTTTCACTTTCTCATAGTAAGAGGAAGTATTGTAATCGTGACAAATTTTCGATTACGAGTTTTCACGGGAAATATCCGTTTTTGGTCCCCTGAGGCCAAAATAGTGGTTTTTAGCACTTGGTCTGGTTGGGGGGGGGGGGTCATTTCTCATAAACGAAAAATTGCAGAATGTTCAAACTTAATATTTCGTTAAAGTGCTACCAGGAGACCTGAGAATAAACATTTCGTAAAAATCGTTGAACCGGAAATACCTTGTTGAATGATATTTTTCAGTTTTTTGAGATTTTCTCGAAAACGGCTCCAACGAGTTTGTTAAAACTTTATTTATCAACTACACATACAAAGAGCTACAAATTTTATTTGAAACATTTCTCCGGAAAAATTCATTTAAGGGTACTTTTGGAGGAGGGGTGGGAACGCCCTATAAAGTGCTATTTCAGCTTATTACACAATTCTATCATCTAATATCTAAATAGTATTAATTAGAATTAAGTATTGTCGAAATTCCGAGTTTGAAGAAAATCGGTTGAGCAAAGGCGTGTTTTTACTGAAAAGTTATGTTCATTTTTCTGCTATTTTCTCTAAAAGGCTCCAACAATTTTCTTTAAACTAAGCATGTAAACTAAACATATATAGAGCTACATCTTTTATTTGAAACATTTCTACCGGTAAACTTTCTCTCGGAGGAGTGATGGGTTATGTATTCCTCTAAAGTGTACTTAGTTGATTATACAATTCTAACATTTAACAAAATTAATTAGAAATAAAAAGACTTCCAAAATTCGAGTTTCAAGAAAATTAGTAAACCGGAAGTGCATTTACTAAGCCTTTTTTTGAGTTTTCGCGAGTTTCTCCATAAAAATATCGACGAATTTCATTAAATTTTGTATGCTAACTATAAAAATTTATCAATTACAATCTTGTAAACTGCAGTAAGAGAAAGTTGTATGAGTGTTTCCACCTTTTTTTTGTTATTTTGTATAGGAGCACAACAGCTAAGGTCCTTTGCACTTACTGTACTTATTCATTTATTCTTGTCTTTTTTTTTAACATAACTAATTTACATTGAACTATTAAAATTTAAAACCTAATCCACATACACAAAGTTTCACTCAACGATCATTCTTCCTATTTACACAAGTGCCGAGGTACCAATCCCCGGCTGCAGGCCCGCCTTTCCAAGAATTACAGTGACTCCCAAGTGCAGTAGACTTATTAACGATTTTACCACTCCTGACTGGTATTGGTCCCTGCACTTCATTCGTAACCAACTCTAAACCTACGTTATTCATACTAGTTAATAAATACATTCATCCAAATAAATACTATCACTCCATCTAAAAGAACCTAACCATACAAAACTGACCACACTAACTTTTATACTTATATACATTATAGAGTAGAGTACTTGATATTCCTGTATTCCAGTTTACCCTAATCCTACTATGTACAATAAAAATAATTTAATCGTCTGTATAAAAAGCAACCTACTAACAATATTTTAATTCAAAAAGAGCCATTTAAAAATGCTGAAATAAGACACTTTGTGTAGACACCCGATGTTTAGTTAAAGAAAGACATGACAATATTATAAGATTAATGTAGAAGGAAAAGCTGTGATTGTGTCTACAGATCGATTGAAACCGATCTATCTTCTAGCAAGAAAGAAACAAAGAAGAGAGTTTACCGCCAAGTCAGTCCTCACTCTGCCTCATTCTCCTCAAAATTTAGACAAATCTCCGAGAAGATTGCAAAGACACTAGCGAGGGCATTCAATCCTCCACAGATGACCTTGCTGCATACCGGCTCGAGATGACTTGCAGTGTACAATGACTGTGTACTATTATAATTTAATTAGGTATTTAGTTGACTGATATAATTGAATTTGTTTTAAATATTTCATTTTGTTTTAGTTCGGTCATTTGAATTTAATTTTGTATTAATTTAATAATTTCATTTTAACGTGACACGAGAGGGAGTAGTATAGGAGCGCCCAACTCTGAATGTAAAAAAATTTATTTAGTTGTTATAAAAATGCGATCAAAGTATTATAAGTTCATATTGCAATAATTAATGAAAGTTTTATAGGAAATAATTTTTTTTTTTTTAATTTAAGGCGCGTCAACATCTTGGCCATTTGCGCCTGGAGTCTTTTCAGTGCACTGCCAGCCTCCGGACAGTGTTCTCTCGTTACAGACAACATTGCCCATCGCCGGCCAGTAAGCTGTATTTATCAAATAAAAGAGATATTTATATTTGTGTAAGAAAATCATTAGAGCCGTTTTGGAGAAAATTTCAAAAATCAGAAAAATTTTAACAGATCTACGCCTACCTCTTAGTTTCTCTGTTAATAAGTATATTAATAATCAAGTTCGAGCTTCATGGTTTTATTTTATGCTGTTAAAGCACACACACTACCGTAATCACACACGCACACATATGTATACATACAGGAATATAATTCAGAAAACACCCCACCACTCCTACCGGTCTCAAGAAAATTTGGTGTCAAATGATGCAAACCGCTTGAAATTCCATCCAGCAGAATTTGCAAAATTAACGCATTTCACGAAGGCTCAGCCCCCTCACCACTCCTAAATCATCAAGAAAACTAAGTATCAAGTGGGGCAAACCGCTTGAAAATCCGTCTGATATAATTCTATTATATTCTAATCACTATAGCTGCTAATTCGGCAGCTTTAGTCTCCAATTCTCTGGCGTCATTGGAGCCCGACCCTCACTCCTCTTATATTCTCAAGAAAATTCTGTGTTATATGATGCAACCCACTTGAAAATCTGTCCCAGTCGAATTTGCAATATTAACGATTTAACAAAAACATGACCGTTAACGGGACAAAAATTAGCTAGTTTTTTGTAGATACAGAATAGACATAGGTATACTAGATTATTATAATATAAGAAAAATACTGAGTTTGAGCTTTCTATATTTTTTTTTAAAGGTATTTCCGATAAAAAACCAATTTGGATAATGTGATATGATTGCAATAAATCTTCCCAAAGCTCTAAGAGAAATTAAATTAGTGATTTTAACGCCAATCTTTATATTCGGTTAAAAATTTTATGTTATTTAACATGCTTCATGCTACAATATGTACTGGTGTTTAATGCAGCTTCCACTGTGATGAAGTTATACTTATTGGTGAAATGAGGTAAAACTGTATATATTTAGCACAAATGATCATTCATTTATACTGTTGGTAAATTAGAAACAATTTTCCGAACATCAGCCAAACAATAATAAAGGCCCTTTTATTGAAGAATGGTTAATATGAAGCTGTTATCGTGTAGGGTAAGAAGAGAGCTAATTTCTTACTCCTTTTTTAAAAACTTTTTACAGGCGGCTCCTAGTTATGAATAATTTATGTAAATATGGTGGAATTTCATTCTTAGAATTTAATTTTCTCTCAAAATATTTCTGAAATAAAAATTGAAGTGTTTGGCTTCTGTCGCTTCAAATCGTTCACTACAACGTTCAAAATTCTGTATTGCTCTTTATGAAGTGTACTATTATAGTCAACTCGGTGTTAGGGATCCAAAAAAAGTTTGGCCTCTCGAGGAGTTTGTTTTATTTTCTGTTTGTAAACTTTAAGAAGTCTCCTACTTATTTACACCTATAATTCAACAAGAAATGGTTCTTACCTCTGTTCAGAAATAATGAAGCAAAAATCAAAAAACACTCAAGAATCATTTATTGTAATTTAACGTAAATCGTCACTTGATTCGGTTACGAGGCTCATCTATTTCGAGCATTTTGTTCCTCAACTTGCTCAATTCGATTCCTCAAAGTTGCAAAATGCTATAGATACTATTACATCATGGGAAATTCGCACTCTCACTGTAAGTGCACTTGCACATACTTAAAATTACCATTTTCTATTAAGACAAAAATCTCTGGTAAAAAATATTCAATACATAACATTAGTATAAATTTAAATTTATTCAGAAAAAACATCTGCGACCACTGTCGTTTGAGCTTCTATGGCGAAAATCCTAATTCAATGATTCAAATTAATTGTAGCATATAATCTACAAGCGGTAATAATCGCAGCACATAAACAAAAAAGGAATCAAATGTATACATATCAAATAATGTATTTAAATGAAAATTTGTTGTCTATGGTTTACCTCAAGAATCCTATTAAAGCAATAACCATAATAAAAACATCCTAATAATAAAAAGAAAAAACATTATTTAAAACATTCTACAACACAAGACATTTTTGGACAAATATTCCATTTCATGCAATCTTATTGAGGAAAACGTACAATACCGGAGTGAAAAGCTAGAATTACCAAAATAGAAGTTACTGAAAACTGCCAAAAACAACCTAAAAGCTAAAGACCAAATCATGTATCTTCAGTCTTAACTTTCATTTCTCAAGAAGACAATTCTTTTCAAATCTACACGGGTTTTTCATCCTTTTTCTCCGATATATATATTTTTTTATTTTAAATAGTATTAACATTAATTATCTAAAGGAAAAGATTTATTTTTGAACTGGTACTCTTAATTTTATACTTGCAAGCTATATATGTTTTTGGAAGTTAAATAAATCTTATTTGAAAAGTCCTTATCAAAATAATAAGCATCGAAAACTCCCCGCAAATCCCCATAATTTCAATTCAGATAAACCACTCGAGTTCAATTTCGCACTGAGAGCTACTCAGTTTTCAATTGAGGAGTGATAAGAACAAAAAAAAATTGCGAAAAGGAGACTATGATTTCTGAATATATGTTGACTTTCAATTCACCACTAGTTACTATGTTCCGTAGATCTTTTATTTCATTGTAACGTAGCTGTAACAGTTTTGTTACATTATGAATATCTTACAATAAAGCAAATGTGCTTATACTGTGTTACAGAAAATTTTAGAAGGAAAGCTTTTTCCCACGTAAATTTCGTTGGACCTAACTAAAATTCTTGAAAATTTAAAGTATTTTGTTTTAATATTTAATTTACTGTAATTTTCAATGTTCTACAATAATAATAATAATAATAATAATAATAATAATAATAATAATAATAATAATAATAAAACATAAGAAATATCCATTGAGTTAAATATACTTGTAATATACATAATCTTATACAACAAAAGAGCTAGAATGCTACTTTTCGCTATTATCTGCAGAATACACTACTTGTTGCGCTATACGCTCATTAATGATTAATACCCCTGACTTATTCACACTATTCTTCCTTGACATCATACCAAAAAATCTTACCTATAAAAGAAACAACAAATTAGACAACTACACTTAAAAATGGGTACAAGATACTAATCGGGTTACTACAAAAATTATTTACCTTGTAAATGAAGTTATTAACATTTTTAATTTTCTGCTTTTGTGGTCTAACTCCAGGTTAAAATCTCATTAAAGATCATCAATTTCATAATACAAGAAACGATAATTAAGAATTGAAGATATTAAAAATACTACTTTTATTCTGCCTCATCGGATATTCCGATTCACATTGCTCCACAACTTTTGCCTTTTTTTCATTTTATAAGGCAACTTTTGCCTTTTTAATTTACACTATAGATTACTACACAATCAAAACACAGAAACTAGGCATAACAGGACTAGGATCATTCACATAACCACATAACTGTTCTGCCACTGCCAACGTTACATGTGACCTACTTCACAGCCATGCTGCCAAGATAATAAAATCAATCTACAAGATTAACAAATTCAGAAATTAAACAAAACATTATTACAGTAGAAAATAGAGTAGCCTCAATTTTAGGTTCATAATTCATAATAGTTGTTGTATCCATGAACGTTTTTATTATATTAAACAATAATTAAGTTTTAACTCTAATTTTATTAATTTTTTTGAAATGTAAAAGATTTTAATCTTTATTCTTTAATTTTGAATGTCTGAATCATGATTTTTTTTTTAGTCATTTAAAAATTATGATTACAATTATAATGTTATTTCATCACTGTATTGGTTATGTTATCATATTTGTCCAATGTCTTGTGTTTTGTGTCCATTAAGTCGTTCTAGTGCATATTGCATAATGTAAAGTTAAATTTTTACCAGCTAATTTAAGAAAAATCCTTAAAGTACTTTCATTATAATGGCCGAGAGCTTAGCTAACTCTAGTGACAAAAGAGTATACAATACAAGAAGTAGAAAAAGATCTCTTGAAACTCAAGAGAAAGACGAACTCCCAAAGTGTGTGAATTTAGAAAAGGAAGAAGTATCAGCAAAAAATGAAAGTATGAACGAAAATTTGAATTTTTAAATATTTCCTTATTTCTTTTTCTGCTTAAAAGATTTAATAACTAAGGAGTAAAAGCAGTTAAAAAATTATAATTTCGTAAATCTTTTAATCGTTAGGCAAATGTAAATTAAATATTTATGATTTCAGGCGATCGGTTAATTTCTTGAGAAACTGCATTTTTGAACCTTAAATTCAAAAAGAGATCATCGCGGTGGACAAAAAGTCGTAAATGCTTTTTAAAAAATTCTAAAATAGGGGAAAAAATGGATAATTCACTAAGATATACTATTGTTAATCTACTAATCTTGATGGTCTCTCATTCTGTCTATAAATAGAGGTTATGAAAGAAGTAACTTTTTTTTTGTACACTTTAACAAACTTATGAATGTCTGCGAACAGACAGTCTTGCTCCAGATCCTCCAATCTTACAGTGGATGATCCTAATGTGTTTACTAATCTACGCAAACCCAAACTTGTATGGTGGTTGCCTTTATCGTATTACAATAGATTGTTTAGGGTCTTAGTGGCCTACTGCTAGGGGAAAATCTATCCTGATTACTTCGGAGCCGCAGAAGTTTCGCAATCATGAAGTGAGAACTATTTGTCCAGGCACCGCTTAACATTATTTTTTTTTCATATTAAATAACGTTTAATGCATTTATTAATGTTTGCTGAATTCACTGCGAACCAGAGAGTAAAAAATAATTAAATTTGAATTTTATGGAAAACTATAATACCTATGTCCCCGCCTTTGACGACACTTCGTAGTTTTCTTAAAATTATTATAAAAACATTAAGCTGTCGAATAAAGAAAGTAAATAAGACAAATTTTTTGGGCTCTCTAAAAAGTTTGTAAAGGAGGACTTATTCCCATTTTGAACTGGACGACTCATATTGAGTTAAGTCGGATTAATACGACAAACTGCAACTGTTGAACAAAAAGGCGTTGCACACAAAAAGTCAGATATTCTTTCTATCATCTAGTTCTAGAAGACCACTAAATCATTGATATTTGCTTTGATCTTCAGATTTTTTTTTCTCTTCTAGGCGAAGATAACGGCGTACCTGATTGTGCGATTTGTTTGCAAACATGCGTACACCCAGCACGGCTGCCTTGTGGACACATATTTTGTTTTCTTTGTGTAAAAGGGGTTGTGCACAGTGGTTGGCGATGCGCAATGTGCCGTGCACCAATTCCACATGATTATTTGGATTCTCCTCAGCTTTTGGTAGCTCCTAAACTAGTAGGAGGTCTTGAGAAAAAAAACTCACAAGATGATGTTGAAGAGGAGTACCAGTGGTTTTATGAAGGGCGGCATGGTAAGGATATTTATTCCTTTATTCGAATTTTGTCATTTAAGAAAAAAAAAAAAATTTTACGGTAGTTCATGTCTTGCAAAGTAATTCAAATCCGAAAGATGTTTTCCTTTCTTTATTCAAAAATTCATTCAGGAATGATTACTTTGCACTTCTAGTTTTAAATAATTTTTGTAAATAGAATTTTCAAATATACTACATTGGGCAAATTAGGGGGCGGGTGTTGGTGTATTGGTTATGAGCATGGACTTGTAAGTGGGAGGACCCCAGTTCGAGTCCAGCGTATAACTAAATTTTATATTTGTTTAAAAAATGTTA
Organism: Triatoma infestans; assembly: GCA_011037195.1. Classification (NCBI taxonomy): domain Eukaryota; kingdom Metazoa; phylum Arthropoda; class Insecta; order Hemiptera; family Reduviidae; genus Triatoma; species Triatoma infestans. The sequence continues at coordinate 66,034 of JAAEAF010000389.1, forward strand.
ATAGTAAAGTAGGTGCTTCCGCCCCCGTCCACGACACCTAATTTGGTAGTTGGACGTTAAGCCCGCCTGAAAAATAGGCATTACTTTACTTTACTTTTTGTGCAAATTAGTTTAAGGTTCAGAGTAGGCTATAAACTGAGAACTATTAATTGTAACAAAAGCCTTAAGTTTTTTCTTTTGAGAAAACTGCGTTCATAGTTTCTACATGAATATACATTACTTTATTGTAATATCATTCAACAAGTGTAAATAAATTCAGTAGTTAGTATGTATTAACAAAAGTAAAGCATTTCCTGAAGGCAATTGGGATATTTGATTTTGTAATTGTATGTCCATTATGTGATATTTACAAAGTATTGTGGCAAAAAAAAAATCAGAATAATGTAATTATCTGCATTTTATAGAAATGAGACAATTGAAACATTTGTGGATCTTGTCATGCAAAGCTTTGAAGCTTGTCATGAAAGTTGAAATTGAAGCTTTGAGAATGTTACTTATTCCAAGACATAGAATTTTTTTAAATCAGAATATTTGCCTTTTTTTTATGCAAAACGTATGATTTTTTTTTCTATAAAAATGTCTTTAACTTAAAAATTTAAAACACAACTTAGTTCTAGTTAACTTCCATTAATCCCAAACCTATTTGTAGGATTGAATTGAAAATATCATATTTGTTACTACTTTTTTGTACTCAGAATGTTTCTTTCATTTTGTTGTTAAAATTGGAAGTATTTATATAAAATTAAACCATATACATTTTATTATTCTACCTTAAAATTGGCTCGTCTTTGTTGCTTGTTTGTTTATTTATCCTAGGGGGGTGGTGGCAGTTCGAAGAGCGTACCGCTAGTGAACTAGAAACTTCTGCTATATCTGGCGTGGCGCAATTTGATACTCTCATATGTGGGTCTATATACACACTTGATCTGAGCAATATGATACAGTTCAAGAAAGATCGCCCTTGGCAGGCTCGGAAGCTACTAAGAGAACTCCCTTCAAAGGTAGAAAGAAGAGGAATTGCCGGAATCAAATGAAAAATGATGATTATGGTGATTGAAGATCAAATACTTTATGATACAGAATAATACTTTTGAATTATAATTTTTTCCTTTCTTACCATTGGATCTTTTGTTCACGTTGAATTTGAAATGTAAATAATTTTTTATACATATCTGTAATTGTGAAGGCTCGTCGTTTAATTTTTGGCCGGTTGTTTAAAATAGCCAGTATTGGTTAGATTCTTTACGAGGTACATATGTGCTCCTCCAGTGTTCGTAAACTATCTAATGTTCTTTCCACAATTTGGCGTCAAAAAATTAATAAAAAGCGCTATTACTTAATTGTGAGTGTTGTGTGAAAAAGTTTTCTCTCAAAAAGTAGTCAAGAAATGCTTAAGGAATTCTTCGTTGGGAAAAAAAAATATTTAGTAACTTTTTATTTTCTGTTGAAAAAATATATTTCTGTACGTTGTTTTTCTTATAAATATATATATAAAACTGTGATAACAATAAGTACTATGCAAATTTTATAAATAATGTTGCACAGTATTTAATTAAATTGTATTATAATCTTTACAAAAAATGTATTTGCAGCGAAACAGAAAAAGGTTTGCATAAAACACATAGATGTGCTTTAATTATTTTTATTCTGAATGAATTGCTTTTTGAACATCAGTATCCACTAATGTAAATTTAATTGAGGTACTTACATTACACACGAGAACATAAAAAATGAAAGTAATGGCAATATTTTTAAAGGTACAATCACAGACAATATGTATTTATCATATGTATTGTTTTTCATTAAGGTTTAAATATTTTTGTACTTTTCTTTAAACTGCAATAATATTAATAATTAGCAATAAGTCTCACAATAAAAAAAAATCTAAGAACAATATGCTAAACGTTCATCTAGTAGTACAAACCTCCTTCTAATAAAAACTATTGAGAATTGTAATCCACAAATGTATCAAGAAATTTTGTTGTATTAAGGTGCATGTATTTTTTGCAACTTCTTATCTTTATAGCACATAGAGAATGAAACATATTTTTGTTTTCTTATTTACAGTCTTATTTACGTTACAGTACCATATTTTTTACCCCTGTTTTAAATGGATTGGCTTGATGAAATCATATTGTATAGGGTGGTGGCGTTATGATGAAAGAGCCAATGCTGAACTGGAAGCTGCATATACTAAATCTGAAGATAGTGTTACATTGCTGATTGCTGGTTATCTGTATGAGGTAGATTTAATCGATTTGGTTCAAATAAGGAAATCTGAACCGAATAGAAGGCGGAGAATCAAACGAGATTTAATGACAGCACCAAGTAAAGGTGTAGCAGGACTTAGAGAAGATGCAACAGATCTTACTACAACATTCTCTCGAGTGACAATCAGTGATCCGTCAACTTTACCTTCTATCAGTGACCGATGAGAGTGTATGAACATTGCAGCGATGTAAATTAACGCATTTCTTTGTATTAAAAATAAAATACTGTATATCTGAAGATTACTACTTTTACAATTATAGTGCAATATTGTTTATCATAAGCTTTTAAAATAAGTTTACTTTAAAAAATTAAAATAGCAGCAAATATTTTAATCATGCTATGTTCAAAATATGTTCAGATGTCTAAAATTCTATATTATCCTTTAAAAATAAACAATATTATAACTGCTTTGATAGTTATAAGTCGGTTAGATTATAATCTTTAAATTATACTTCATCGTAAACAGAAAAAATAATGTATGAGTCATGTTAATAAATTTGATATACAGTATTTGATTCCTTTAAATCGTTTTTATAAAAAAAAGGTACCTAGATATAATTATGTTTTCACCTACAGAATTGGAATCTTCTGTACGCAAAAAAATTAATCTTATTGCCGATCATCAATTTAATGTCATTTGCGTAACAATAAAATTAATATTAGTAAATCTAAATTAATATTGCTTCAGTCAAACGTCCACAAGCTTCATATATGAAAAGAATGAATTGTTTCTGAAAAATCTTAATTACCAGTTGCAAAAAGTGATTGGATTTGCAGTTTCTTATATACCAATCGTAACTTTAAATATAGATTTGAAAAATAATTAACAAAGTAAAGTCTTTTATTGTTATATATAAATTGGCTTAATAAAGTGATGTTAAGGCTAAGATAATTCAACAAGTGATCTCGTGGCCATTGGCGCCTAAGCCATCGGCAGGTTAAGGATGAAAGAAGTTAAAGTGGAATAAATAGAAAAGGGTTTTATTCACAAAAAAGGAAATTAAAAAACGCAACACTTCAAGAGAATGGACAAACATGATGTCCGCCTGTCAAGTTAGCTTTGCGTAATAACATATTTACATCTGTTACTTATACATTGCATTTATATACAGATCTGTTTATTTTTGTATAAAGTAATTATTACATATAATTATTTTTTCTATTTAGAGTAGATTAGAATAAAGAGTGTAGAATACAATAAACATCTTAAGTTATTATCTCCCAAGCAATAAAAAAACTTTATAGCCTCGCAACAGACTGATATATATATATATAATCTCCTTCGTAATTCAGCAAGTCAGTTATTTTCTTTTATGCACACTGCACTCTCCCTAAAAATCTTCTTACTCTTTTAGAATTAGGCATACTTTTTGAAAATTGAACCCATCCTCTCTTTCCTGGATATTACATAATGTACAGATTTCACTGCTCTCTGTTGAATAGGTTTTATAATTTTACTCCAACAATGGCATATTTTTAGAAACAAAACCATCATAAAATAATTCCTAGAGTCGTGTGACATGGCGAATGATGTTACGAAAGAGAGGCTATAGCGTCACCAGTTTCATTCATACCAAGTATCTTCACTCCTAATTAGTCTCTCCACAAATCTATCGTACCCACACTTTACTCTTTATACTATACAACTTTTTTTAGTCGTAGCATGCCTTTCTTTTTCCTGGACAGTTTTGGATTCTCATCCATCGTCAAGAGTATGCTTTCATTGATGTAGAGAATATAATTATTAAATCAACTGTGGTGCGTGACAGAAACATAGGTCAACTCTCTACACAATTAATAGCCTTACTTTGATGATGGATGAAAATTCAAAACCGGCCAGGAAAAATAAGCATGCTACGAAAATAAAATCCCAGATTTTTGTTTGTTTTCAATTTAAGGCGCGACAACATCTCTGGTCATTGCGCCCGGAGCCTTCTCAATGCCCTACCGGCTTCAGAGCAGTCTTCTCTAGCTACAGACAACATTGTCCATCAGTGGATAAGTGAGGTGTAAAGGCTCATAGAAAGAGAAACTCTAAGGGAAGCACAGCTGGACTCGAACCCGGAACCTCCGCATTGCTTGTAGTCTAGCGCGCTACCATTGAGCTAATATCTTTTCTCCCAATTGTTATCCAGCATTGTGGACCCATCCACATATTCAATAATTTTTCCTTTCACGTTTTTTGATGATACAGAAGAGCAATCGATTTTTAGGCAAATTTAAAATTTGAGAATATATTTAAGATGCAGCTGGAACTATGCAAAAAAAAAAGGAAGTATGAAGAATCCGATCCGTACCGGGCACAGAAGATGGGAATCTAAACAATTTAATAAATATCGCTTTTATAATAATATAATATTTAATAAAGTTTTTCAACTTGATCGAACTCTATAAATCCCCAAATTGTGCACTTTATTACATTACATTCTTAGATACAGAATCGAGAAAAGTACTTTGCCAACAGCGGAATTTCATTATTTAATGTAGGCAAAATTTATCCATGTATTTATACCTATTTTAGCATTAGACAGAATTTGATGGAAATGTTTTTTTGGGGTGAGCTTAGTTAGGTGATACACAAATTTCTAAGATATTAACTAATACCATGAGTGCCTTTTCTCAGGTCCAACGTTTCTTTCGGAGGGATGAAAGAAGTTAGGCGAGATGATTGAGGTAATCTGAGATTTTAATGGAAGTTGATGTAAGAGACTGAGCGAGATCGGCTGCAAATGGCATTTTTATTTCAGTAGATTTGATACATAGAAGGTAATGATAGCTAAAGACTAAGGAGTTTTGACTGCCGTTTTTTATCGGTTGAGATTAGATTTTTTTGGCAGTGCCATAACATTCTAATTCGTAAGGTGAACATTTCTATTATAACTTATTATTTTCTATAATATATATCTGATATGTTTATAATTACCTAATCGATTATGAACTAGATTTCTTAATTAGTTTTCTGAAGGGTATGCTAGAATGGTTTGAGAATGGAATATTATCTAGGTTGCCTCGCAGTTCGAGACCCGCACATAATTGGTAAAACTTATACTGTTGATAGATAGGTGAAACTATTGATAATAAGTATGTTCTGTCTTTCTTGATACCTAATTGTAAATGGACGTAAAACCCACTGGCGGCCCGTGAAGTGCCAATTGGGGGTGCTACTTGAGTAAAACGGAACATGTCTAAATTCAACTCAATTTAATTAAAAATAAATTCACATAGATATTTTCTGTTATACAAAAGATGATTTTTCAAATAACTAATATTAAAAAAAAATTATTTGAATATAAAATCCATTGATCGAGTTTTAGCTTCACAAAATTTTTGAATAACTTCTTCATTAAAATTATATACTTAAGAAATCATGTAATAACAGCTATTTGCTGAATTATAATGTTAGGAATGGAGCTACCTTTGTTTTTTATTTTAATTTTTTTAGGTAATGACTAAGGAACGGATTTTTATGTATTTAAAAATGCCAAATATTTAATTAAAATATGCATTTATTTTCGTCAATTATGTGGAAAATATGTGATTTTCTTAAAATATTTTCTGGAATATTTAAGTAAAATGGACATTTTTTTTTATGAAAATGGAATTTTTTTTTGGGGCAAGTTATAATTATTTATACAAGAAAAGAACATTTTTACAATTTATAATAATTTATTAGGAACAAAATAATTTGTTTTTACAAGTTATAATGATTTATACAACAAAGAACATTTTTACTATTTATAAAAAGATGTGTTAAATTTTCAATTTTGAAAACTTCACTCTTCGAAATTGTTTGCAACCACATGAAATTTCAAATGTTGGAACGTAAAGTGACGACGATCTGGGCGTAAGATGGACTTGTAACGACTAAAAGATCGTTCAACATCTACAGATGTTATAGGTGCCTTGCTGAAAGAAGTTATCTCGTTGGTTGTAAAGGGTACACGATGTTCTGAGGTGACTTCTGTTCCACTGATAATATCAGAAATCTGGCAGATGGTCTCCCACCCTTTGTTCTTGCTCAGTACTTCTACCAGTTTTGATCTGATCAGATCTCCCTTACTCCCAGGTATTCCTTCCACCTTTTCGATGACTTTTTTAACGTTGGACACGTTTTCTGTGAGTCGAACATTTTGGGACTCAAGTTGGATAATGGCTTCTGCAAGAAATACGCAATTGTCAGAAATGAATGCAAGGTCGTTCCTTAAATTAGGTTTCTCGAATAAAGACTTGGCTGTATTTATCGCTACTGCTTCGCCTTCGAGATGTGAAAGGACATTCTTGATTTTATTGTAGTTTTCATAGTAATACTGAGCTGCTTCCAGCCAAGTACCCCATCTTGTCAATATTGGTTCTGGTGGAAGGCACAAGTCTGGATAGAGATCTTTTAGCATTTTAATGCGACTTGGTGCTTTTAAGAACACTTTTTTAACCGAGGAGATTAAGGAATCTACGTCACTGAACAAAGATCGGACAGTTTCTGCTACTCGATGCAAGGCATGAGCAATACACGTCACATGAATTATCTTAGGATAAAATACCTGAATAGATTGCCCAGCCTTGACCATGTTGGGGGCAGCATCAGAGAGAAACAAAAGAACTTTTTCGTTCAAAACTCCACTGGGCCATAGGATATGCATTGAGGCATCGAAGAATCGTGAAATGGTGGAATGATTGCATTTTTCGAGAACCTCACAGTTCAAAAGGAATGGCTTTGAATCCACATCAGCATCACTGTCAAGTTTTCCAATAACTGCATTGGCAATATACCTGCCCTCAACGTCAGTGGTTTCATCAATTGACACCCAAATCGCTCCATCTTTGATATGCTCTCGAATTTTGGTTAGTGTATCTTTATAGATATCTTCCAGATAGTTTTTCCGCAGAGTGCTCTCGTCAGGCATTTTTTTCCCAATATAGGTCTCTAAGAATCCTTTGAAATGAGGGTTTTTAAGTTTGTGGAAAGGGATATCTGCTCTAACCAAAGCCCGACACAGATCTGTACTCAGAGTAGACTTACTTGATGATGGAGATGTAAGGAAGGCTTGATAGGACATCCTCTCTTTCTTTCTGTTTTTATTCTCTATGTGCGATCTGGTGGCAATATGTTGGGTGACTTGGGAACGTTGAGAGCAAGAAACGCGCTTGTCACAAGCTGTGCAGTACAAAATATCTCCATCACTTCGAAAAAGTTCTGCTGGAAACTCGCGAAGATATTTAGCAACCAGTTGTCTGTTTGAGGCCGATGTTCGTGGCATTTCACCCAAAAAAGAATACACTAAGTGACCGAACGAAATGAATTGGACACTTCAACGAACGAGCTGAAAGAACAGACAACGTCAGACAACTTCAAAGAACTAACAAGTGCCCGTCACTGTTTAGCAGCATTCTGTGTAAATTACAATAACCATTGTACCCACTGTGATTCACAGCCCTACAGTCTGTGGTTCACAGTTCCTGTCAACCACCTCCCAATTATGAAAATATGCCCAAAATGAAAAATATGTACATATTTTGATTAAATATGTAGAAATATTTATTTATTTTGATCAAATATGTATAAATATGCGATAACATCCAAATATGTGGAAATATGTGAAATAAAAGTAGACTCAAACGGCTTAAAAAGTGTCAGTATGAATACTTCTAGTTGAAAAACGTCTGTAAATTGCCTAGAAAAAAATATGTAAATACATACGAATCCGTTCCCTAGTAATGACAAATGAGAAAATTAAATTTTTTTCAAGTATTCAGCATTACCACCCATCTTGATAAACCTATAAAATAATATTTATTTTATCCTATATTTCTATTCTAAAAAAAATGATATTGAATAAAAAATTTTTTTTTTGCCGTTAAAACTTGCAACAATAACCCTTCTTGCAGGCGCGTCCCAGCTTAACCACAGAAAACTTTGCGCACCCTGACAGAAAGCTATGCGCCCTGACTAACCTGAAACCTACACAAACTACACTGAAACTCTTGGGCATCCCAACAGTAACCTATGCGCGTTCCAAACCGAAACATGTACGCATCCCAACCGAGCTGCAGCTGTCCCCTCACAGCTGGGAATCTCTTAGTAGACTGTGTCAGAAACCCGCAAGACACAGCAAGGTTAATTATTACTTCCTATGTAACCCAGTTTCAGGAAGGCGCCGATATAATACAGCCTATGTTATGCCCTGGCTGCAAACCTCTATGGGCACAGTACGCTTGACACCCTGTTTTGCGAGGGTGTGTCTCTGAGGTTACCCCTGGGGACTCTACCATAGAGATCAGCGGGTACACTCGTTCCGCTGGGAACTTTTAATGACGTGGAAGTCTAGAGCCGCCGAGTAGAGGGACGAAACAGGACCATCTCGTGAAAGATGCAGTAATACTAAATGCTGTGCTCGGAAGGTCTTGATGAATAGGAGGTGAATTTACCCTGAGGGCTTCCCACTCTAAACTGGAAACGATCCCTTGGCCCCAACCGTCATTCTAGCGCGCCCTCGTACTAGAGGAGAAATGCCGATTCTGGCGCACCTAAAATACATAATGGCGACCATCCCATTATGCACTTGGCCAAAACCACCTACCCCCACCTCTCATTTTAGCCTCGCCCACTGACCAATCATCGAACTCAGCGAGTACTTAGGCCACACCTACTTATCCCCACCCCTCACACAAACCGCGCCTACCGACCGATCATCGAACTCGACGAGCACTTGGCCACGCCCATCTAACCACTCCTCGAGCATTAGACCACGCCCACCTAACCACTCCTCCTTTTAGCCACGCCCGCCGACCAATCATCGTACTCGGCGAGCACTTAGGCCACGCCGCTCTAAGTCATGCCTGCTTACCTCTACCAGCGACCAATCGTTGATTTCGGCAACCTGCCTAAACCACGCCTACTTACCCCCACTCCTTAAGCTATCTCATCCAAACCGATGACTCCATTTTCTTTCTGCCCCCACCCCTTAACTTAGCATCCCATCTGATGATTCTATTTCCCCCCATTACTCCCACTACTTAACTTCATCTAACCCATGACACCATTTCTTTCATCCCGACCCATTCACCTAGCATCCAAATTGATGACTCCATTTTCTTACTGCCCCCTCCCTAATCTGCATCCAAATCGATGACTCCATTTCTTTCCACCCCCCACTCCTTAATCTGGAATCCAAATCGATGACTCCATTTTCTTTCTCCCCCTCACTCATGCTAAATGAAAGCTCCTCCATCCACAATAAGGTGGCGGAAGTTAACCGAAGCAACTCTAACACCGCTTCCCCCTCTCACCATACTCTGATAATTATTTTTTATTTTATAAAAAAAAACTTTTCTTACCTGCGATTCGATCCTAGAATATTAGGTTGGAAGTCTATTACCATAACCAGCGGGCCACAATGGTCCTCTCACTAGCTATATTTTTCAACGCACACTTGCATTTTAACTCAATCCCCCTCTCCTGCACTATCATAATTTTATTCTTCTCACCCAATTCACAAAAAATAAAAAAATTAATGGTAGAAAAAAATATGGCGGAATAGAATTCAACTTTCACACATATAATAATAATAGAAAAGAAATATTTACTTACCCCTTTTCCAGGACTGTCGTAGTAACTACAGTAGTAACGTAGTTCACATACCGAACACGCACTTAGAACTGACAGTTTCTGACAGTTCAACTTAATACTAGTAACACTATCCCCACTCCTATGACGTCACAGCCAACAGCATTGCCACTGCCTTATTGATTAAAAATAAATTAAATATTTAATTTCATATATATAACAAAACCACTGCCTTCTAGACTATTCCCACTCTTATGACGTCACACAGCCAATGTTAATACTTAACTATAATAAAAAAAAAATCTATTATCTTATTTCAAAAAGATTTTTGGGCGGAATGGGAGGCAATCTCAAATCTTTGTAAATCACCTTTAAAACTGGGTCAGCAAAATTGACAACAGATAAGCCAGCCTTAAAACTGCTATCATATTTTACGTTACAGAGATGGGGATATTGCTATTTTTTGAAGAAAACCTCCCTATGCAGTGAGTTAGGTAAATTTCGCAGCACTTATCAGCTCTTCAAACCGCTATCCAATCTATATTTTCACTATTAAATACCCACTCTCTAAAAACCAAATAATTTTGCATTCAACAAGATTAACCATTAGATTCTATAACTCGCAAATAATAAACAAATTTATCAATTATTTTCTGTAGAAGATGAGGTTCATCTTAATACAATGTCATCAGCTTAAAATAAATAAATACTTTTATTGGTTTCAATAATAATACTTTTTTTTACCACTGAATAAAAAGGGTTCTCGAGATATTTTAAACAAATTAAATTACTAAATTAATAGCAAACATTTGAAAACCTAAATAAGTATTCTTGAAAACAGGCCCATTAGAAACGTATCACTTTTATTTGAATATTTTTCTGAAAAAATTGATTTTGGAGGGGTTTTGGTTTAAATTTCAATTTGAATAAGCTTTGTTGATTTTGATATATAGCGCTCCACATAAGAATGCTCAGGTAAGAATGCTCCACAAGAATGCCCACCATTGTTTTATGGCCAACCCTACTAAACATTGTGACTTTGCAATTTTAAAGACAAATTCTTGATTAAATTGTGTAAATTGGAATAAGAAAAAGTCGTGTGAGTGTTTCACACCAGAGATTTTTTCCACGATAGTTTGCCTCATTTTACGATCAACGACCAGATATGATATCAAATGTTTATTATATTAAGTCCATGAAGCAGGTTATCACGAGATAAAAATCGCTGATCTTTCTTGAAATAATTATTGTAAACTTAGCTGCTGGTTATGTCAGATAATGTTTCTAATTAGCCGGAGATAAATATGAAAATTATTGAAGTTTCTGCCCGCAAGGAGTAACTGTTGCATGCACCCTTATACCCTTATACTACATACACTCTACTACTGGATAAGGACAAACGCAGTTCACAAACTTGGGTCTTCCTCCCTAGTAAATTGGCGTAAGCTAAGCGAAAGGATGGATAAACTCAGTGGCAACGCGCTGGACTAGAATGCGAAACCCCGCGGATCTTCATCTGTTTCATTTTCTCTTATTGTTAATATCATTTTATTTTACTGTCACTTCTGTGTTATAATTTCTTCTGTTAATATTTCTTCAATTTAAATATTTTTTTTTTTTGTTATAAATCTATACATTTTTTGGTAACTACATACTGTACAATATTCTATTTTCTCCAATAAATTTTACAGAGCTCCTGAAGAAGGGCACCAATAGTACCCGTAACGTAGAGCAACAAAGAATTCTTTTTCTTTAAAACTCCTCTGGCCATTGCCGTACAACAAACATCTCATTTAAAAATTTCCTTTCCTAAAATTACGTTAACTTATTATTTCTTCCGAACGAGAATTTTTTAGGTAGGTGTAAAAATATTGTTTCAGAGATATTTTCCGGATAGCCTGCTTCTTTTTGTGGTCATCGACCGTTTCCAGCTTTCGCCCATCATCAGGATGTTTTTGTCAAAACATTGTGATAACATAGACTTGCACAGAACATCTAGTTCATATACTCAACTAAATGAGTGTGTCAAATTTCTAGTAAGTTTGGGGTAAATCAAATGGTGGTGTCCTTGCCTCGTCCTGGCAATCGCATTATCTCTCTCCATTAATTCAATTTATCTCTCTCCATAATTTCAGAAAGGCTTCCAAATTACTTTTCCATGTATTACAATTACTGAAATCAAATAGTGGGACTTTCCAAACACATATATTCCCATACCTGATACCACGAAATCCTTTAAACAATAATTTCTCGAGCTACTAATTTTGGCAACAACTATCTGGAAGTTGAAGTATCTGGAAATTAAATATGTGATCCATATGTAACTTTATTGTATACCAAAACAAATTGTTTAAATCAGTTTCTAAGTCAATGATATAATTAGCCGTATTACTTGGTAATTTAAATAATTTTTTAATAAAAGTCCTTTCGATTTTTCTGTTTCGTATTGTTTGAACCTCCACTCCTGGGCCACATAACACATCACCGAGCATGAGGTTAGATTTTAAAATATAGATTTTTTATGATCTTTGATGGAATTGCATTTTTAATTTATTTTTATGTTTTCAGTTTTTATTTTTGCTGTTTTTATAAAGGTTTATGCCCCATTTTATATTAATACAGTTATTTAGATAAGAGGAAAGGAGTTTATAAATTTTTTAATGTAAAAGGATCAACTGGGCTAATGGACAAAAGTCCAGTCCTTTAGGTTTATTTCAGAATGATTGATATATCAGTTTCTTCTTGTAATTTTTTGTTTTTTAACGTTGAACGTTTCCAATATCTGGGAACAGTTACATCAATAGCACACTTATCAGAGAACAGTTACATCAATAGCAAATAACTGAACGTATCGGTGTAGCAAACATGATGTTTAACGACATTAAAAAGAGGGTTTCTAAGCCGGAACTCAATACTCTTCTGAGTCCTGAACTGAAAAAGATAAATCAGATCTAGGGCAACAAAGATGAGATTTCTGACTATGTAGAAAGAAAAAAATAAAAGATGACAATAAGATCTATCACGAAGTACTGCCCACCATAGAAGTAACAGAGCAGAGTAGGCTAGATTGGCCACATACTACACAAAAGAACTAAGCCATCCATTGCTAGTTACTCTTAACAATGTGTGAGAAAACAAGAAGCAGGTAGGCTGAAGCGTTTGCAAGAAAAAAGTTGGTCTACAGCAAAAGAGATTAAGTTTGCACTAATTATTTCAAGATCAGCGATTTTTATCTCGTGATGGTCTGCTTCATTGACTTAATTAACAGTTGATATCATATCTGGTCGTTGATCGTAAAATGAGCAAGTTCCCAGGACAGAGGGATCAATGGGATTAAAGAAGCTCCACAAAATAACTTGAATACTGAATTTAAAGAACTAGTAGATCTAGTGCATCTTCTGGATTGTTATTGGGGCTTGTATTCCTAGAATGGATAATATTTAGTAACCCCCATTTCGTATAAATGAAGTAAGAACTGCATAACTGGAGTATATATACATACTTATCTAAATAGCTACCTAAAGCAGCCATAATATTCTTACCAAATCAGGACTTTATGCTGTTTAATAAATAATTTACAAGTATTAGTGTTTGAGGTGTCAAACAATACATTTAGCAAAATCAATAGTTAAATTCGCCGTTTTAGAAGCTATGAGACATGGTCATGGTTTATGATTGTCCCATTTTTTTTCCAATCAGTCATATAAAATTAATAGTTTTTTAATTCTTCTAATAGAATATTATTTAGTAATCTCAAACATTAAAATAAGATCAGAACAAAATTTAAAATGATTTCAATATGTTCAAATGTGGTAGAGATAATAATTCCTATTTACAAATGTTAAATATCTTAGAGCTTTTTTCTCCAATAGTATTCTGTCATTTTATACTTCAATTAAAAGCCAAAACTAGTATATATAGTAGTGTATAGTAGTCAGATATATAGTAGTGGGGAGATAATTTCTTGTGTTTAGTAAATTTGTCAAGATTGCAGGCTGCAGGTTAAAGTGGTTTTTTTTAATGATTCTTTTTGCCTATAAATAAGTTTAAATTCCCAAGGTGAAATGCGGAATGTGTTCGAGTTATCAAACAACCTACTTATATAGATTGATTGATTGTTTATTTTGTTTAACAAAATATTATTTATTTATCTATAATATCTTACGATCATTCAGCTCATATTTATTTCTAGTCAGTAACTATTTCACAGCAGTCCACGGCTGACACAGTGTTATTTCGCACTGTTATAAATAGTGGTAGCGCGCTGGACTAGCAATGCGGCGGTCCCGGGTTCGAGTCCAGCTGCTGCCCTTAGATTTTTTCTTCCTAGGAGCCTCTTACAGCTCACTGTCCGGTGATGGACAGTGTTGTCTGTAACGAGAGAACACTGTCCGGAGGCCGGCAGTGCACTGAAAAGGCTCCGAACTTTGGGGTAGCTATATGGGCCCTGAAGGGCTTTGGATAGCATAGGGGCTTGGTCCCTCCCCACAGACAATAAAAAATAAAAAAAAAAGATAGTATGGCTAATTAATTATAAAGTAAATCTCATTCAAACAGCGTAGTTTAAGTTTTACACCCGCACGTGTTGGATGTTTCCATTTTTAAAGGGTACAATATGCCCCCTTTAAAGACCGAAACATGTGTTTTTTCCCACTCAGGTACCATCCCCCCGTCGTAACCTAGTCAGCCCTAACAAAAACATTTAAAGACCAGTCAGTGTGTCAACTAAATTTGCTCTGTGCAAATCTATGTTATCACACTGTTTGACAAATGCATACTGAGGATTGGCGAACGCCCTAAACCGGTTGATGACCACTAAAAGAAGCAGGCTATAACGGAAAATATCTCTGATGTTTCAATAGTGTTTGGATAGAATTTCTGTAAAAATTAATCCGTAACTATCTGAATATCTGAAAACTAAGATAATTAGCCTCGCATTTGAAGGCTGATCTAATTTAAGTTTAAATTTTATCTAAGTGATGGTTTCTAAGTATTAATAAATTACCAGATTATTTGTCATGAAGTTTCAGGACTTGGTCAGAAAATGTTTCATTGTCATTTTTCTTTAGTGGCTAAGTTTTATTACTTCCCTATCTTTTTTTGCAGAAATGGAAATCTAAAAATATTATTCAGCAATTTATAATTGCAGGTGTATTTAAAGGTGAGAGATGATGTTGGCTGCTAAACCCATTCATTGGTAAGTTATAATTTCTGTAAAAAATATTGTTCATGTGATCTCAATTCACAAAATATGTGCTCCAGTTCTAATCGCACTTCTGAAAGACGCTGAGCTACAATCTTATTGCCAGTAGATTTTAATGAGTGAACTTCTGAGACAATCTCAGCACGTTAAGAAGCGTAATTTTCTTTATATTTTACTTGGGGCAGATTAGCCCTCAACAGAGAATATACACTAATTGTCCAAACGAGACAAAAGCAATATAGAAAATATGCTTAAAAATAAAATAAAAAAATCTGGTGTGAGCCACACCCAACTTTCTTTTAATACAGTTTTGTAAATTGTATTTGAAACTTTTAGTTAGTATACCAAATTTAATGAAATTCATCGGTGTTTTATGGAGAAAATAAAAAAAAATTGTTCAGTAAAAGCCCATTTCCAGTTTACTAATTGTTTGAAATTCGGAATTTTGATAATCTATTTATTTCTAGTTAATTTTGTCTAGAGGGTACAATCATATAATCAACTAAGATAGCACTTTAGAGAAAACATAATCCCACCCCTACCGTAAAAGCCTCCTTAAATGACTTTAGCCAGAGAAATGTTTCAAAAAAAGTTGTAGCTCTTTATGTGTGTAGTTCACATACTTGGTTTAAAGAAAATCACTAGAAAAATACCGAAAATAGCGAAACATTGAAAAATACTTTTAAGTAAAAAGGGACTTCCGGTCATCTGATTTTCTTAAACTCGGAATTTCAACAACATATTTAATGCTAAATAATATTATTTAGATGACAAAATCGTGTAATAAGCTGAAATAGCACTTTAAGAGGATAACTCTTAAATCTTTTCCCAATAGATTTTCCCGGAGAAATGATTCAAATAAAAATTTTACTAGATTGTTGTAGGGGATTATTGCACTGCGACCTGAAAGATCTATTGTGCTCCCCGACGCCCTCTCCAATGCACAGCCGGCCTCCAAGCAGTGTTCTCTAACTACAGACAGCACTTAATCACCGGACAGTAAGTTGTAGAGGCTCCTAGGAAGAGAAAAACTACGGGCAGCATGCTGGCTTCGAACCCGAGACCTCCGCGTTGCGGGTCCAGCACGCTTACCACTGAGCTAATCCCTTCCTTCATCCTTGGCTTTCGCCAATTAACTAGGGACGGAGACCCTAGTTTATGTACTATGTTTGTCCTTGTCTGCAAAGTGTAGAGTGTATGTAGTTTAGTGTATTGTGTTCTGACGGATCTCATGGTGACACCCAAACGGAATATCAAGTTTGAACTTTCTGAGATTTTTCGTTTTTGAGCTAGGCTATACACATACATACATAACATACACACACACACACACAGATAGACTATTTTCTGAAAATCACTTTTTTCGACTCAGGGGACCTCAAAACGGATATCTCGGGTAAAAAATCATATCGAAAATTTGGCACGATCACAATACTTCCTCTTACTAGCAGTAAAGAGAAAGTAATAAATATAATTAGAAATATATATATAAAAAAAAAATAAAAATTGACACGATTACAGAAATATAAGTATAATAGGGAATATAAATTATACACAACAATAAAATTTGTATGGATCAATATTATTATTGCTTTCATATTTTATATTAACATAAAGCTTAACGTTCATTGTTTTTTCTCTTTAAAAAAAAAAATAGTGTATGTTCCCTGAGAATGAAAGCAGTAAACCACCGATAAAGCTTGGATAATGAACAAAATTTAATAGTTCTTGCAAAAAATAGACTGCATAATGCATAAATCAATTTCAAAATATGTTCCATGTTTTTGATTACCTACTTCTTATTTATTCGTAAACATTTTTTAATTCACTTTCTATTAAGCGAACTTTGAAATTACAAAATATATAAAGGTGATTTCCGAAAATTAAGAAGGAAACTAATTCAGGAAATGTTACATTACCTTAATATTATACGGGAATTTGATCAGCAAAAACAAGCATGCTATGATGATAAATTGCTGAAAATCAAATCATATACTAATATTATTAGTAATTAATGTTGTTAGTAATGTATTACAAGACTGGTTGGGCTTAAAAAAGAAAGTGGTTTAATTCTGCAGTTAATTTTATTAAAATAACATCGATATTTCTGTGATTAAAAGGGTCATGAACAAATAACAAATTTTGAGCCTAATAGGATTACATCCTTGGTTATCTATAACAAAACCATTGTTGGCATGCTATTATAAAATGAGCTGAGGGATCAACATCTGTTAAAATATTTAATAGTGTTTCAGAACTGAATAACCAATTATTTCTGTTCAAAAGTTTTTTTTGTAAAAATATTTTTATTAATTAGATTACAGTTGTAAAATTAAAACGATTTTCCTCAACATGAAGATAGCACTCAGACAATATTTCTACTGTGCGCAGCTCGAGTACTTAGTATTTTCATTACCACATATTTACAGACCTTATTTTGGATATTCAACTATGCAAAGTTAATATTTGAACTGAAGGCATATTCTAGAAATTTTCTAGTCACTTAATTGTCTTCTAAGCCCTTAAAAGCATCGGCTCAGAATAGGTACTATTACTTACAAAGTTTTGTCTCTTAAAAATTAATTGCAAAGTAATAGGGATTCCTTTCTTGTCTAAGACTCCAAAAGGAAGAAATAACATTATAAAGGTCCCCCAATTTATTTGCAGAGATATGTACTCCCGTCATGTTGATAATACTGTCTTATATTCTAAGAGAGCGTTAGGACTAATCTTTTAAACCACGACAGAATTATTAAACGTCACAAATTTTACATATTATGCAATGATTTCTACAAATTTGGAAATTGGGCCACCATAAATGGAGAAGTTACTTAGCAACCGCGTTGCTTATAATTTTAAAACTTTTGTTTCATCTGAATAATGTCAATATATTTTGTAAACGAGGAAAATCCCTTAAACAAATGCACTTTCAGTTTTTCGATTCTTTAGGGAGGATGTTCCTACATTTTATGGGACAATGCAACAAAATAATTACTTAAGGAAACTAAATTTATTCTGAATACAGACACGTAATATTATTTTCTATAAAGAAAGTTATTTTTCACAGTGATAAAGCAGTTAAATTAGCTGACCTAAATAAAAGATTACTCTTGTTTACGAAGTCAAATAAAAATAAAAAAAAAGTAAAAAAAATAACCTTAGGAGCTATTGTAATTTTCGAGTGGGGCACATAACATGCGCAGTGTACATTACGGTATTCACATGAGTTGGTATTTATGCCGGCATTATTATAGAAGCAAACCGGTTCTAGTTGGGTTCTATCAAAGGTACTGTTATATCCATCGTCACAAAATACGTGTCAGTAGTACAAGTTTAGTTAGAGGTGGCAGTAACTTAGCAGTGCTGCCTAAACCAACCTTACTAAACTGTAGCCAACCTCTACTTCAGTGCGCTGAGTTTACAACTAGCAACGGTTGTATTAATCTGCAAATTGTTAAGTCATTAGGAAAAACGATGCCTGAGAAAAAACAGTTTGAAAGACTTCCTAAAACAGTGAAACCTATGCATTATGATCTTTTTTTGAAGCCTAATTTGAAAACATTCGTGTTCGAAGGACGGGAAACCATACAAGTACAGGTAATAAAATAACCTTTCTGGTGAAACTTAGTAGTATAATGCATTTCAATAGTATTAATTATTTTTTCTCTGCACAAGGTACTCAAACAAACAACCACAATTGTATTGAATTCTTTAGATTTGAAAATAAGTAGGGCTACATTAAAACAAAAAGGGAAACATTTCATTCCAAAATTAAACATCTGCCCTGAAGATGAAACAGTTACACTGGTTTTTGACGAAGCAATCGCCCAAGGTGCAGCTACTATTGAATTTGAGTTTAACGGTGAATTAAATGATAAAATGAAAGGATTTTATCGAAGTAATATTTCCAGGTATGCGTGTAGTGAAAAGAATTTTACCTACGATTTGAGATGTGGAATTAGCTTTTAACATGTGTTTGTTTTTGTGAATTGTATATTTTCAGTGCAGATGGGGAACAAATTTATGCTGCAGTTACCCAGTTTGAACCAACGGATGCAAGGAGATGTTTTCCATGCTGGGATGAGCCAGCTATCAAAGCCGTTTTTGAAGTTACTGTTTCAGCCCCGAAAGAAAAAGTGGCCTTATCCAACATGGTTTGTGATTATATAATTATTTTTTTATATTGCATGTTTTAAAATAAATTTGAAACAAATAGTTTTGTTTAAATATTCTCAAGTATCTGAAAACGTATTTTATCGATTCGTTAATCTTTTCTGCATCCTTGTTTGTATCAGCATCTCATTGTATGTAAATTAAAGGTTATTTATGTTATATTAAACATTTTTTGTTTGTGCAATTTTGCTTATGGTTGATAAAAATGCAGCTGTGGCTAACTTATAGGTGTCATTTAACTTCCTTGAAAAATGCTGATAAAGAAGTTTTTCATTTTTAGGAAAAATTTCAAAGGAGAAAGATACTTATCTTTATTTTGATATTTAAGCACCTTTCCTAATAAAAGTACTGCTAATTTAATAACATTTAGTGTATATTCATGTTAAAGAAATGTAGATTTTCCGTTTTAATATTCCGATCAAGAAAAGACTATCGAATCATATCTTTATTTTTATTTTCGCCAAATTGTTCTTCACAATTAGATAAAGTGCTAATAAAATTAATAACGAAAAATAATTATACAACTTTAAAATACGTGTAAGTCTGTACGTTGCTTCTTTCTATTTTTTGATACCCTAAACAATTATCTTTGTTAACTATCAAACATAATGACAGTTAAACTTAGAACGGATGCTAAAGGAGCTAATAATAAATAGTGGAAATGTGTTTGGAATATATTTAACAATTATTTTATTCATAGAAAGTTAAAGATATCATTTATTATTGAATATTAGGCAAATACTGAATGGAGAAAATGAGCATTTTGGTATTATGAAAGGCACCGTTTTACTTGTATTAAACGGCCAATAAGGGAAGGGATTAGCTCAGTGGTTAGAGCACTGGACTCCCACGCGGAGGACCCGGGTTCTAGTACAGCTGTGCTGCCCTTAGATTTTTCTTTCTAGGAGCCCCTACAGCTCACTGTCCGGTGATGGGCAGTGTTATCTGTAACGAGAGAACACTGTCCGGAAGCCGGCAGTGCACTGAGTAGGCTCCGGGTGCCAATGACCATAGATGTTGACGCGCCTTAAATTAAAAAAAAAAACTCCAAACGTTATCTATTATTTATATTAATTTTTAAATTTAAGGTTCCTGTATTTGGGTTATAAATATAATAAGAAGTAAATATATAAGATCAAGTTAAAAGCCATTACTTTTATAGTAACCTCTTATGCAATTTTTCCTTGTATACAGTAACTAAGTTATTTAAAAAAAAATCATTGTTGATAAGAAGTTAATGCTTTATCATTAAAGTAGATGATGCTACCCCACGATGTTTACAAGGTAATAATTTATCGAATGTTACATAATATTCGGTATTTCAAGTAGTTGAAATTAAAAATATTTGCGAGAGAATTTAATTGACAGAGTTTGTCGGTGACATTATTATTACTATTATAAAAATGATTAACTTGTTAAACCGTACACTCATAAATTCTGTTTTACTGGAAGATTATGTTTGTAAAAATGGATATTAATTTTTTGTCACAATCTTATTGATTCTTAAGAAATAATACATTTCATTTCCATGTACAAATATCTAAATAAACAGAAACCTAAATATTCAAATAAATTTTGTATCCAATAAAACCAAAAACGCATTATATGTACTATTATATATGATATATATACGACTAATGTATCTATGCATTATATATGACTATTGTCCAGTTTTGTAAGGATTGTGTGTTGTCTAGTTGAGTTTGGCTAGATATGTTATGCACAAATAGTGGCACAATCTCCATACGACCAGTTTACAAGAAATGCCAGTCGCACTTTCTAATAGAAGGTTAAGGTCTAAACATAAGGGACCAATATTAAAGGGATGTTGCAAAAATCATACCTTCTATGCTTTCTTTATATACTGACTTGTTTTTTTCTGTAAATAACATTCTTACTACAATTTCTTTTTTTTAGCCGGTTGCTAGTGAGTCAGTGGATGGAGATAATAAAGTCGTGAGATTTGCCCCAACCCCTATCATGTCTACGTATTTAGTTGCAGTGGTAGTGGGCGACTTCGATCATGTTGAAGATAAGTCTGAAGATGGTGTATTAGTCAGCGTATACACACCTGTTGGAGTGAAGGATCAAGGAAGATTTGCACTTTATGTTGCAACAAAAGTCTTACCTTTTTACAAAGATTACTTTCAGATTGCTTATCCGTTGCCCAAGATTGATCTAGTCGCCATTGCCGATTTTTCTGCAGGTCAGTGACAAAGAAAAAAACAATAAGTTTCAGTAATTAATATATTTAATAAAAAGAATTACACATATTTTTGCGAAGAAATAGAAGTTATGGTTCAAAGCAGAATTAGTATTACAAAATGATCAGATAAATTAACTAATAAATTTGGAGATATTCCAACAGTATGTTTTAAACATTTTATCACTTTCTCTTACAGCCATAAGAAGTATAATGTGTCAAATTTTTGAAATTGTTTTTTTATCGGTTTAAGATATTCGAAATACGACTCTTTTTTTTCTTCTTTCTTTTTTATAAATACTTTCATTACATTAATAAGAAGCGATGGAATGCAGGGAGCTCATTTACCTTCCGTTAGTTAGCGCCCGAAGATCTGATCCCAAATTCGTCCACCAGTGCTGCGATGATAGCAGCTGACACAGCGTTGAAGTGTTACGGCCCAAATATTTCTTTTAGCTTGGAGTATACAAACTACGCACATATCGACCTACTCTTTTATTTTAAGCTTTTATCTGGAAAAATTGATTTTACTCGTATAAGGGTTCTGAAGCCTGAACTAGCTGTGAATTGTACGTTAATACCATCTATTGTATAAAAAAATATTAAGGGTAACTAAACGTTTAGTTGACATATATATTTAAGTATATTTTTAGGAAAACTTAACGAACTATGAAATTAGAAGTAAGAAAAAGTGTTATTGTTGTTACATATCAATTTTATTTATTTCATAATTTACATAGAAGTCGTTAGAGTTAATCTAGATCTTCCTAATTTATTTATTTATTTTTATATTTTGTAGTATTTTTATTCATTTGTTTTATTATTACTTATTTTTATTTTTGGTATTAAGTTTGATTTACATAAAGGAAGTGAATAAAAATATTTTTTGGTACATTTTTTAAAGCGAATCTATCGCAATTTTAGGAGCAATGGAAAACTGGGGTCTGGTGACTTATAGACAGTCATGTCTACTAGTAGATTCAGAAAATACATCTGCTTCAAGAAAGCAATGGATTGCTATTGTTGTTGGGCATGAGCTTGCCCATCAGTGGTTCGGAAATCTTGTAACCATGGTAATAATTCGCATCTCTTCTATTTACTTGTTATTTTTATATAAATTTGACAATCATGTTGCTATTTTAATTTAGGAATGGTGGACGCATTTATGGCTAAATGAGGGTTATGCAACATTTGTTGAAAATCTTTGTGTGGCTCACCTTTTCCCGGAATATGACATTTGGACACAGTTCGTTTCAGATATGTATATAAGAGCCCTGGAACTGGATTGTCTCAAGAACAGTCATCCTATAGAGGTAAAATGACATTTTTGTGGGTTTTTTTTACTTTCTCCGAGTTTTCCCCGGAAATTCAAGTTGAAGTCCTCTGTTCATGGAAAAAAAGATTTTTTTAGTGAATTGTGAGTATGTGTACATATGAATGTGGAGAGTGTGTAAACAACTATATATCGTAATCAAAAAGTTACAGGAAGCTCACTCTTTATATTCCATTCGTCTAACAAAGCATTCGGACATTTAGTTTTGGACAAAATCCATCAACCGGATTTGCGACTTTGTTTTTTTTTAGCTATTTTCTTTAAGTTTACAAAGTAAGTACATAAATATAGCCCATTACTTCTATCAGGAACATTTTTCTGGGGTCATTCTAAGGCTTCAGGAAGATTCTGGGGGTTTTTCAAAGTTAGCTTTCCTCTGAAGTTCACTTCAATACAGTGTACAAGCTGTACATTATTAAGGTACATTAATGCATTGCAATAATCCAAATATGAAACACATCAATTAACTTTAAGAGATCTTTCCAAATATGTTGCTGAGTTTTACGGATTTTTCCAAAAATGGCTCAAGATATTTTCGTAAACTTTGAATGCAAACTCATTTATATTGCACTTACATGACTATCACTTTTATTGTAAAGTTTTTCCGAATAATTGATTTGACAACTTCTGGGAATCTTAGTTTGATATTGGCGATGCCAACCAGTCACATTCGTAAATACCTTATAAGTCATAACTCTATAAAATAACAAGTATAATCCGCAGCAGCGAGTTTTTCTTACTTGTAGTAAATTTTCGAAATTGAGATTTCACCGGAAATTTATGTTTTGAGGTCCTCTGAGGTCTTTGTTGTGTGTAAACGCAAAATATCTCAAAAACGAAAAATCGCTCATACTTCTTATTTCGTTCAGTACTACACCGTCCATCGCATGTCACGAACATTTTCGGGGAAAATCCATCAACCGGAAGTGCCTTTTTACTGATGTGCAGTTTTCCTTCGATTGTGATGTTTTAACCTTCGTATATTATCTATACAGATGAATACCTATCACTTTTAATTGGAATATTTTCATTTTGGGGGTCCTGAGGGAACGGTAGCGTCATGTGCCTTTATAATAATAAGAAATATTACTAGAATTCCAAATCGAAGAAAAGTGACTTCTTTAGAAAATGGGATTTTTGAGTTTTTTGGGATTTTCTTGAAAACGGCTAAAATGATTTTCTTTAATATTTGAATGCTGACTGCACAGATAAAATTCTATACAAGTTTTTTCGGAAAAATTTCTTTTCCTTTGCGGAATTTGTGGCGTTAAATTTCAAATGTTATTTCGAGTTTTTTCCGTGTATTTAAGTTGTTTTCTGGCAACAGTGTAGTTACAGTAAAATGACTGTAGCGGAGGGTGCATTACAGCATGTAATCTTCACCTTGCAATATTTATGTAAGAACTTTGAACAAAAATTTCAAAGTTTAAAGTAAATTTCTCAATTTTTAAAGTTGATTTAACTGTTTGACGCCAGATTTTTCTATTGCCTTGGCTAACTAAATCTGTAGTAAAAATTCCAAGTTTGAAGAAAATTTGTCAATTAAAATTTAATAAGTGCAGTAAGATAGTTTGTGAATGTTGCACACAATGTTTTTGTTTCTTATTTTTACCCAATTTTTAAAGGATTGTATATTACTGAATTCCGATATCGTGATTGCTTCATCTGTTGATACGGAATGCTCTATTTTTTTTAAAGATTTAATGTTTTTCTTAAACAGGTACCAGTCGGACATCCTTCAGAAATAGATGAAATATTTGATGATATCTCATACAACAAAGGTGCTTCTGTAATACGGATGTTGCATAGATACATTGGCGACAATGTAAGTGTTTGATTTGGCTAATAAAGTGAATGCAAACCTATTGTTCTATCTTGCTAATTTTTTTCAACCGTTGTCTTTTCATTTCTTCTGTTCTTCGTTACTTTCAAGTTCGGTCTATATGAATAATTTGTTATAGGATTTCCGCAAAGGCATGAATATGTACCTGACAAGACACCAGTATGCTAATACGTTTACAGAAGATTTGTGGTCTGCGCTTGAAGAAGCTTCTTCTAAACCTGTGAGGGCTGTCATGTCTACATGGACTAAACAGATGGGTTTTCCGGTAATCAGTGTTATTAGTAGCGAACAGGAAGGCGACACTAGGGTTCTAGAAGTAGAGCAAGAAAAATTCTGTGCAGATGCTAAAAATAAAGGTAATTATTTCATGTATATGTATTTTTTTTTGTAAATAAAATTTAGAGGCAAAACAGATGAGATACTTGAAAATATAATAGGATTATTCCGCCCCAGTTTTATTGTAGAGGAGAAATGTCCAAAATGATGCCTCCCCAAGATATCTGAATAATTTTAATAATAATTACAGGAGATCCAACTCTTTGGATGGTACCATTGACTTTCTCAGTAAAGGGGCACGCAGCTGAAGTTGTCCATTCGGTAATGCTTGAAGGGAAGTCAGCAAGAGTGACTGTTCCTAATGTTGAAGAGGGTGCCTGGGTTAAATTGAATCCAGGAACTGTTGGGTTTTATCGAGTTCGCTATCTTCCTGACATGCTTGCCCAACTTATACCCGCTATTCAGGATAAATCTTTACCGCCCCTTGATAGACTTGGAATTTTGGATGATCTCTTTGCTCTTGTAAGTAAAATAAGAACAACTCAAGTATAAATAATTAATAGTAAGTAAAGGAAACATTATTACCTGGGGAATATGTGATCAAGTTACGTCTATAATTAAATAGATTGGACTATTTTAGGTCTTAGATTTCAGGTTTTCCAATCTTTGGCCCAGATAAATTTTTTATATAATTTTAG
This sequence comes from Triatoma infestans, assembly GCA_011037195.1. Classification (NCBI taxonomy): domain Eukaryota; kingdom Metazoa; phylum Arthropoda; class Insecta; order Hemiptera; family Reduviidae; genus Triatoma; species Triatoma infestans. Next base: position 91,595 of record JAAEAF010000389.1, read on the forward strand.
GATGATATAGTATTCGGAAAAGGATATGGCCAATAAAAGTTGCAGCCATATTTGGCCATCTTTGCTTTTCCAACGAGGATAACATTGATCTGCAATTTACTTAATGATCTAAATTGCTGAAAGGGTAATTTAATATCAATAATCACCATCGCAATAAGTATAAGAGAGACTCTACTCTAAAATTGTTATTGTATTCTTTCTCTAATTAAGCTCAAAAAAGAAAATTTCATTTATGATTTGACATTTATAAGTAAGGACATTCTTGCTTATAAGCAAAAACTGAAATAATTTATGGCAAAGGAACGGAATTAATAGAAACGTGCTGGACTCACACAGGAGACCCGAATTCAAGTTCTAGCCCCACCTTGTAACAAAGATACCTTAACAGGACACCTGCGGCAAAACAGTCTACAATTCCGGCAATTTGCAACCAAATCAAGATTCAAAATGGAACAGGCAATGGGATCGGTACCGTGTAGGAGTGCATGATTGCTGGCAAATGCAAGTATAACGGAGGTGCTAGTGAGTTGTAACAATACCAGGCAGGAGATAGCATGGAAAAAGTTTTTCCTGGTAATCTTTCTCGACGAATATTCACTGCAAATTTTGAAATGTGTACTTAACATGACTGTCTCACCAAGCGCTTACAAGTGACAAGAAAGGCCGAATGCCCTTTGTAAAACAATAGCAATTGAATGTTGGAATCTTACCGTATTCCAGGCTCTATTTGAACAACGTAAGGACATCGCCAATCAACTCCTTAATTTACACAAGCTCATTAATATTGGGTCTCCAGAAACGAAATGGCTAAATTGCCAACAATTGACGTTGGTTAACAAAACAAAGTCCAGGCAATGCTGGCTCTCAGATTTTCTTTTCCCTAGAAGCTTTTACAGCTCAATGCCCACTGTTAGGCAGAGTTGTGTCTTGAACGAAAGAGCAGTCCCCCCAGAACCTGACATTGCACTGAAAATGTTCCAGATGCCAATTATACAGATGTTGGGGCGCAATAGAGAAATTTGTTGCGAAACACTCATATGATTTTCTCTTACTGCAGTTAACACAGTGATTGAATTGAAATTTTCTTTTATAGTTAGAGAAAGTAAAACAAAGATAACATAATGACACAATAACTTTCTTATAACATTAACTCTTTACCTCTTCTTGACGTTCCTGAGGAAGGACACCAAAGGTGTCCGAAACGTCGTTAGAATAAACTTTTAAAGTTAGAACTTTTTTTGTTTGGCCGTAGCCAACCAACATTTTGCTTGTTAAAAAAAAATTGAACCTATCTGATTAAAAAGTTGGTATTTAATTTATGTAAAACAGTGTGTACAAGCTCAATGTTTTGTATTTAATACATAGATTTACTTTTCAATATATGATAAATTTAATTTTTTAATTTTTTTTATATATCATTTTGTCTGTAAAGGTCATATGTAGCTTTAAATTTAATAATAGTCAATAACGTGTTTTTAGGTGCAAGCAGGGCATTGTGACACCGTTCAAGTACTCAAAGTGATAGCTGCTATGAAAGATGAAGATAACTACACCGTATGGAGTATTATTGCCAACTGTTTGGGAAAGTTGGACGTACTAATATCCAATACACAATACGTGGACGCTTTCAAAAGGTTTGGACTCCAGGTTTTCAAACCAATTGGGGAGAAACTTGGCTGGGAGCAGAAACCTAATGAGAGTGAGTTCGTTTTTCTGACGTTATAAGACTAATTATAAAGGCAAACTACTATAAGTTGTCCTAAATTTTAAATCTATGTGTATATCTCAAATTACTACTATTCTTGGAAAGATATGAATTTTTTTTTTTTTTTTACTCTGTTGGTAGCTGAAGTAGTCTAATTTCAATGTAGGTAAGCTAATTCTCACTCTCTCCTTTGTGTGCATAACTCAAAATCGCAGAACGTTAAAACTTTATATTTCGTTTAGATGCTAACAGCGAACCTGAAGCGATTCCAATGAAATACTACTTTAATGAATGGGGGCTTTTGGTTTTCCCAATTTTCGTGAAAATAACTCGAAACGATTTTCTTTAAATTTGGTATGTTGACTATAGATATAAAGATCTAGATATAAAACTTTTAATTGTTGAAACATTTTTCAGAAAATATTCATTTTAGGGTTTGATTTTTTTTTTTTTTGGCTCAGCATTCCGACATCAGTATTCAGATGTATTTACGACTCTTGTGTATATGATTCGATTATCTTTTCACGTTAGTTTTCTATAGCTCAGCAACTTAGTTCTGAAACCTGTGGATGGAGTTAAATGACGTCACAGTTACTAGAAAGCTTTGGTACTTTAACAGCCATTTAGGTACCACGACTAAATTGCCGAGCCATACATATTACTCACCTTGTCATTACCATCATTAACCCTTGAACGATATCGCCATTTCTGCTAGGGCAGTCAAGATATTGTTAGAAGACATAATGTCTTCATCGTACCGAATGGGTACCGCTAAGTATCTGTATAACGAAAAACACTTGAGTTTTCGGGATGAGGCCGCCGCGTCAGTGGTTGCTTTGCTAGAAACCTACGTTTTGCCCATATTGGAATGAGCCAATTGAGGGAGCTCTGTAGGTGAACTTCTAGGTTTCTATCAAACCACTGATGCGACCTCAACCCGAAAACTCAAGTGTTTTCATGAATTTGGCGCGTAAACCTAAAAGATAATTTCTATATTACTTCAGAGTGCTGATTCGTCCATCTATATTCCAAGTTGGACAAAAATTAGTCAACCGGAATTACTAATTACTTAATGAATTTTTAAATTTTCTCAGCTCGATTCGATTTTCTTAAATATAGTTTAGCAATTAGAAATTTTATTTAAAAAAAAAATGCGGGAAAATTCATTTAAGGTGTTATGGGGGAGCTACGATTTTTACTCTGTTGGTAGCTGAAGTAGTTCAGTTTTTCATAGTATTATCGAAAATGAGTCGAACGATTTTCTTTAAAATTATACTTCACAAATAAATGCCTATTACTTTTATTTGAAATAAGTTTCTAGGAAACCTGATTTATGGAGGGTTCTGGGGGGTTCTGCGTTCTTAAGTTTACTGTCACTATAGTATAATGTACCATCTATTTAATTTTAGAGTCACTAAAAGAATTGGTGAAGTCACTGGAAGAATTCCAAATTTTTAGGAAATCGGTTAACCGGAATGCGACCTTACAGAATAGTTTACTGTGTTTTTTGGAATTTTTCGAAAAAAATGTTTCAACAATTTATTTAACTATGCTGACTGCTGAGGTGTGAAACCTTATCACATTTATTGATATATTTTTTCCAACAAAATTTTTAGGAGATTCTGTTATGTTAGATTTAGCTAACGTGTCGAATTACACTATTATCCGCCTTTTTTGGATTGATCAAATTTATTAAAAGTATGTATCTTCATTTCAAACAACCAATTAGCCAATAAATTTTGAAGTAATATAAAATGGGAATTTTTACAATCTAAAAATGAACCAATATAAAAATAAAACTACATTTGAAAGACAGTAATGGCCACCGTATGTGATATTACGGATGGGAAAAACTAACAAGTATTACAAAAAAAAATTAATATTAAATATTTCGGAGGCTTGAAAATTTCTCTATCTGTAGAAAGTCGTGTAGTGTTTCATACTAGATTTTTTGCTTATAAATTTAAAAAATCATTACAAAGGCATCTTACTAGTATACTCATTATCATATTAATACAGCAAGACCAAACCTTTTTCCTGGATTGCCAGCTTCATTTTGTGGTAGTCGGCCGGTTCGGGTATTTGCCCATCATCAGCATATCTTGATAAACAGTGCGTTACACAGACTTGCACAGAGCAAACTCAATTTACATCCAATTTTGAGAGGTGTTGTTATGACCTAACCGGCTGTTTTGTAATGTAATGTAATACGTTGTTTCCATTTTTAAAAGACATTGTATTTTTGTTTATTTGCAAAAGGAAACACCAATGAGTGAAAATATGAAGTTTATAAATTACATTAAGGAGTGAATTTACATAATTATTTGTTTACTGAAAGAGGAGAGGCATAACTTTTTGCCCGCGTTATGTCGACTCTTTCCTCACCAGGAAACTGGAAACAAACTGGAATTCCAATAAATGTACTGATTATTTGTCTCTATTTTCAAGTTGAGTTCACATGATATGATAACTCAGCAAAAACAAAAATGAAAAACATCTGATATTAGTAATAAAAGAATGAGTCACTCTATTTTTAAGAAGTGACTATATTTTTCTCGAATATTCAATTGATTTGTACATTGCTTCAGGCCACTTGGATACATTATTGAGATCGTTGGTGCTCTCCAGGCTAGGATGGTACGGTGATGCTGAAGTTATAGCTGAAGCTAAAAAGAGATTTAAAGCTCATGTTTCAGGTGAATGTATAATACCAGCAGATTTACGAGCTGCTGTTTATAAAGCTGTTTTAAGCGTAGGTGATGAGGATACTTACAACACTATGATTAAGGTAAGGTAATTCCTAATATTATTAAGTTTAAAGTCGCGATCCTCTGAAGCTATTGATTGTTCGCTGCTCTGTAATCTGTAGTCATTCTGCACTGTAGTTATTTATTTGACAGTCAGAATGAATATTTGTTATTTATTTATTTAATTCATATATTTATTTTGTTTGTACTTTCTTACCAAAAGATTTCAGTCATAATAATTTCAGTATTCAAATAGATAATACATTTTTCTCTTCAGAAATATATCGTGAATTATATAATATCTGTTTTCCAGCTTTATAGAGATGAAAGTTTACAAGAAGAGAAAGACAGAATATATCGAGCCCTCGGTGCGATAGGTGATAGAAAAATTCTTGCCAAAGTTCTTGACTTTGCAATGTCGGTAAGTTTTCGGAGATCTTACTTCTCTCTCTCTCACACACACCACTCTCTCTCTCACCTGACAGAACTTCCCTTACTTCCTATAACTTACGTTATCTTTTAAAGGATGAAGTCCGATCACAGGATAAAGTATTTGTTATAATATCTGTTGCAATGACCAAAGTTGGGCGTGAATTGGCTTGGGAATTTCTGAAAACAAACTGGGTTGAGTTACTTAACAGATATGAGGTAAGAGAATATTTTTCATTTCTTAAAAAAAAAAAATTGCACATTTGTTAACAGTTGTGGTTTCTTCTTATCGATGTAATTAACATGTTCCAAAGTTTGCCAATATGTTACATAAATGCTCGCCTAATTTCGTGTAACTACATACAAATATCCAATAGCGGGGATGGCTTATTCATGGCATTTGTTCGGCCTTGGAGTGGCGTTTGTTAGATATTTTTAGCGGAATAAGTACTATATTCAATGTTTGGAACGTAGTTTATCTGTTGATTGCCTTATGGCAAATATTTCGGCCGATCCTTTGATGGTTTTATACCTTTCTCAGAAAAACTTTTGCAGAAAGGGGTGGAATCAGCACAATGGCAGCATCTAGATTTAGAAAGAAGAATGCTAATTATTAAACATATGTAGACTTATATCTCATATTTGAGATATTTTTCTGGAAATATTGGTTTTAAAGGATTTCTGGCTAACTACGACGATACATTTCCCATTAATGTGCCAGTTTACTATTTTATTATAGTGAACAGTTCCTCCGCCCAATATATAAGTATATTAAATGCAAGCCAACAAAGATTTGGGAAAAATTCCAACTTGGAAAAAAAAGTGTCAGAATTGTGAAAGAACAAAAGTCCAAAAGATTTTAAGCTCCTAAGTATATATATTTGTATTTTTTTCTTATTTTTCTTAGGGTGGCTTCTTGCTCGCACGGCTTGTTAAACACACTATGGAGAATTTTGCAAGTGATGAGATGGCTCGTGAAATCGAGGAATTCTTCGCTAATAAAGATACATCCGCAGCAGAACGAAGTATTCAGCAATCTGTAGAATCTATCCGCCTTAATGCCGCCTGGCTTAATCGTGATCGTATAGCTATTCAACAATTTTTGGATAAGTACTGATATTTATCTACAGAATCACAGTCAACTGTGGTGTAGTTGTAAAATAGGACACCAACTACCCTACTCAGTGCCGCAAAGTAACTGACAGGAGCGTGGCGCGTCTGACCATGATGCCATGATTGTATTTTACAACATTATTATTATTAATTATCACCATTATAATTATTATTATGATTATTATTATTACTATTATTACTGTCATAAGTATTACATATAAGTACAGTCAACAAAGGATAGAAGATGGCTCTTCAATCCATTTGATTTTGGTTTGTTTATTATTTTTTTTTTTTATCAAAATTAACTTATAAATTTTTATGAAATAGCTTAACAATACCAAATATACAGTTATTTTTTTACCAACTTGAGTTCGAATAAATATTACCGTTACCAAGCAAATGGCGATTGCCGTTATAATTGTTTAAGTTTGTGACCAGTTATTGCTTTTCCCTTAGTTACCTGGTATTCATAATTTATAAAACGTTTGTAGTTACACTTAATCATTGTATCAAATTTTCTTTCTTTTTTTTTGTTTGTGCAAAATTGTAAGTATATTACAAATTGTTTACTATAATGAATTACAAATTTTAAACAAGATTTGTTTTTGTTATTACTTCCTTGTCATTTATTGATTTTAGTTCTCTGATTCTCTAGTCTGGTCCTTCTTCAACATCTAAGTGCTGAAAGATAAGTTTTCATATCTTGTCGATATGCATAATTGAGTTTTTAATCGTAAATATACGTTCTGTAGACTATGAATGAACTGCAAAATTAAAAAACGAAAAGCCACAAGGTGTTCAAAGTGAAATTCCGTGGTTATTCTCTACACGGATCGGACACAAAGATTTAGCGCAAGTTGGAGCTAACGTATAGAACAGTTACCCTACTCTACGTCTTTTTCATATTTCCTTTTTGGAATAATGAATTTTTTTCACAGATGTCACACAATATGTATATTCACTTCAAACAGTTTTTGAAGTAATACTATAGTTATTTTTACAAACAAAAAAATGCACCAGTAAAGTTAGGTTTGAAAAATTGTAATAGGTATTATGTGTATATGGCGAAGAATACTGACAGCATTTTTTTTTAAATGAGGAATGCATCAAGAATAGCATGAGTTCCAATTAAAAACTAATGTATGTATAACGTATATACATATGTAAAAACTTATTTTTGTATTCGTTTATTTTCAATTTAAGGTATTGTGAATTTAAGAAAGTACATGTATAAGAAGCCTATCCTAGTTGCCACCAGCTCGGAATATCTTTTTTTTTGTGAGTAATGCACAAGAATTTAATGATGGGTGATCAAGGTAGATGCCTTATTTTTTTGTATTTTAAGGAATTTGGAGGGCCGGGTAACGATAGACGATGTATGATTGCTTCCGAAAGAGAACATGAGGAATTTTTCTCATTGCCACAGTGAGGGTACTGGGCCTCCGTATCTCCGGAAAAGAAGTGCGAGGCGAAGTCCCCGATCAACATTGCCTTTTATGTTATTTTCGGTTTTTATTTTTTTATTAAATTATTGCGTATTTTGCCTGCAATTGATAGAGTGACGAGCGGCTCTCATTTGGATTACAGAGAAAATGCAAAATTTTAATTAACAGAATTGAAATGAAAAGCATAACATAGTGTTAGTGAAGGGTTACAGTTTACAAAAACCTTTACAATGTTCTCGTGAATCAAGTTTACAAATTCTACGCTACTTCCTAGGTTGGTTAGCCGGAAATACCAGTTTAAGATATTTTTCAATTTCGCGATTTTATATAAACTTTGTTTTCTTAAGTATATATCTAACTTGTAAACAATTGAATTGAAGAAGTAAAATTTTCCTTATAATTATATTGGGGAATTTGAAAATACACATTCAGGTGATAACATTCTTTACATCTCATCAGATAGTATACAGTGTCGCCTGATATTAAATTCCATCTAAAAGTTTGTAATACAAAAAAATTTACATGCCCAAGAAAGGAATCGAAGTAAATAAAATTGAATTTTAATGGAATTGTTTAAAAGTTGAAGGATAAACCAGAAAAAAAAAATATTTCCATTCGCATTTTGTGCAATATAAAATCACCAGTCTTTTTTTCAAGATACATTTACTGGAAGGGCAAAGATTGAATTCAAGTAATATAGAGTTAAATTTTTTTGGAGGACTTTGGAGCTATTTCAGTATGTTGTACGGTTCGACCATTGGAAAATTTGCTGCCCTATTACGTTTATCATTCAAATTTACCTTGTTTTAAATAAAAAGTCTTCAAAGTATAAATTACCAATATATTTTATTTGTCAAAAACAAATATGTTTTTATATGAATAAATTATTTTTCAAATTTTTGGCGTGTAAGTTTCAATTAGATTCTTATAAACTTGTAAGCAGTATATCAATGTCAAATGGTAGATTACTTAGCAACTATGTAATTTTAATTTAAAATTAACCAAAAAAGAAAAACATGTTTTTAACAAAATGGTTAAAGGCGATTATATTATCATCCTGGGTGCATCGTTATCATATTCATTGTGAGGAAATATTGCAGAGTTGCAACTCTGGCTACGACATTACTGAATTTGTATCACAATTAAACCTTCAATTCTGTACATTTGTAGAAGTAGGCCAGGGCTATTGCAGTGTAAGCTAAATAGTAAATTTTTATTCCAATCTTTAAACTAATTTTCATTTGACAATATGCTATTACTTTGTTAAATATTAGTTTTACTGATAATAAAAATAATAAATTGACCAAATGTGTCGAGTTTTCAATAACAATATTTAATGGCATTTAATGAATCCTGGAATGCGTCAGTGCTGCGTTCGGTTCACTGATTTTCCACACGAGAAAGTATTGCGCAGTAGTGAAGAGTGAAGACTTCACATTTGATCGGCTTCATTGTAGTTTATTCAATCAGATGTTTTCATAGCCAAGCAAGCTACAAAAATTGATTGAATCGTCGAATGGCTTCAAAAAAATCTCATTCTATATTACTTAAATTCAATATTTGCCCTTCCAGTAAATTATTTTGAAAAGACTGCTGATATTATTATATTGCACAAAAATCGAATGGAATAAATATTTTTTCTGGTTTATCCTTCAACTTTTAAACAACTCCATTAAAATTCCCATTTTATTTATTTCGTTTCGTTTTTGGGCATGTACATTTTTTTTATTACAAAATTTTAGAAGGCATTTAATATCAGGTGACACTATATACTATCTGATGAGATGTAAAGAATATTATCACCTGAATGTGTATTTTCAAATTTGTTCAAAAGAGTATTTAATTAAATACATTACCATCAGCTAATTTGGGGTATTATGCAAGGAATCAAATTTTTTTTGTCCCCCCAAAAAACTGATGATTTAATTAATTTTAAGAACGAAATGGAAATGATATGTATTAAACAAAGGAAACCAGATTCCTTATATATATAAAAAAATGATCCTAAAAATTCTTTAAAAGCCTTTTATAGTTAAAAGATATCAAAATATCCATTTGTTGAAACAATATGAGAAAATGAATTTAATAGACTGTTGGCAAATTATCTAATTTCTGATTATAATTAAATTCTTTGTACTGATGGAATTGTGATAGTTATTTAAATGCTTCTTTACGTGATTGACCGCAAATTATTGAAAAAAAATGGTAATTTACGAGTACCTTCTGATATAAATAAGGTTTATTTCGTAAATATTTATATCCGAATAAAGTAAGATACAATCCATTTTAGGTATAGAAGAGAGAGCATTATATATTTCTGAGTGATCACAATTTTAATTTTATGTAACAAAGAATGACTTTTTGGCTGTATTCTCACATTTAATATAATTAGGAAGAAATTAGGTGGTGGTTCAGTTGCTATTAAATACTGATCGTGTAATAATAATATTTATTTGTGAAAAATTGCCAATTAGTCATTATTTTTTTGCTAAATCAGTAACAATTTTTTTACCAGAAAATGTAGATTCACTTGTTTCTTTCTTCTCATCAGATGTTCGTGGAATTCCGTAAAGATCCATCCTGTCCCGCAGTGGAACCAAATACAGTAGCGGAAGTTTATATGGGAACTTGCGAATGTTCAACAATGAGAGACTGGGACTTATGTTCCATACCTCTAAGGAAATCTCGCCCATATGAATGTTACTTAGACGATCTAGAACCTAACAGAAGGAATGGGAGTGCCAGAGTACATAGGCGACTTTGTGATCCAACAAAAATGTTTCAAACAGACCAGCCTTGTGATTGTGCTGTACCGTTTGCGCAAAGAACTCTTTATCCTGTGAAAGGTTGGTCAATGTCAATTTTTATTATTATTAAGTTAATAGCGTGAAGCCATAGCTAAGTGGCTAGGAACGCGGATTGATAAACTAAGGCTGTTGCGAGGTTCTGAGTTCAGTTTCCGGGCTTACTTTTTTATTGATATGGAATTAATATGACAAATATATAATAAAATATGTTCACTTTCATCCACGATATATGATCGGAAGTTCATATGTCATTCATTCAAGATTTTGATATAAATTACATTAAGTAATGCAAGGAATATCAGCTTTCATTCCTACCTATATTAGCAGTGAATTAAGTGAGTGAAGTTGAAGCGCGACATAGTTACTAATACAGCAAGTTTAGCATATGAAGATATTAAGATGGCCTATTTATATAATAATATGCATATTATTCACCACATTTAATTGGACATACAAATTCGTAAAGGGCATGTAATGAATAATTCATAATTACTGGAAAGAGAATGTATCTATGAACATAGCACAGGGTTGATCCTAATTTCTCAATGCTACAAGCTTTTTCCTAGTTATTAGAAGAAGGAACCTATTTATGAACATGCTACAAAATTGATCCTATTTTCTCAATGTTACAGGATTTTTGACATGTTATAGAGCACCTTTACCTCGATCGATTTGTTCAACGCATAGTGTTTGTGGAGTATATAATTGTGAGGCAAAGAATTTATTTGGATTAAGCATGGTTTATTGCGATCCTCTATGCCTTGGAAAACAGCCAGTTAGTTTACAAGTTTTTGACAGGATTGAAAAAACATTTTGTTGACAATTAAATTTTGATGTAAATATTACAGTTTTGCGAGGAGCCTGGTTCAGTAACTTCTCGCCCACCTATTGTTACTTCGTTCTGGTCAGAATGGACATGTCCACATAAGGATGACGTTTTGGAGGTATCCGAGTCTATATGTATCGACAAAGAAACGTATGAACATTATTTTTTCATTAATATTGTAGTTTATTAGTGTATTATGTAAAGTTTGGGAATACATGAATTAACTAATGTTTAATAAAGAACCACTGATAATTTAATAATTAATAAATTAATTAATTTTCAAAGTTTGAGAGGAATGAATCCATTAAATTTTGTTTCAATGCTAGAAGAATAAGAGCTAAAAATCAATTACCTTTCCTAACTAACGAATTACATTTAGATTATGTCTAGAAATTGTTCTAGACTTAATATTCAAGTTTAGTATGTAAATATTACAGTATTGCGAGGAACTGGGCTCAGTGACTTCTCTCCCATATATTTATATAATAATATGCATATATTCAGCACATTTAATTGGATGTAGAAATCTATCTAGAACATAGAAATACAATTGATCCTATTTTTGTTTATTAAGACATTGGTCTTAATAAACATAAAAATAAAGAAAGTAGTGCCTATTTTTTAGTGTCCTAAGTCGTAGTCCAACTACCAATGACAGAATTAATAATTTCATTCTCTCAATATACAATAACGTTGAGGGACATTACCTTTATTTTTAAAAATAAACTGTTTTTTTCCAGGAACTCACCGGCATTTGATTGTTTAGGCCCAGGAAGTTTCTGGTAATTTAAAAATTCATTAATATTTGATTACATAATAACATTTAAACTTATTGCTTGATATCTATTGCCCATTTAGTTGTCCCCCGAAAATCAAAGACTGCCGATGTGAAGTATCAACTAGTATGGCCGAAATGAAACTCACAAGATATATTTTCAGTCAAGATATGGATTTAAAAAAAAGACAAGTTGGTGCGTATTTTTCCTTTAGGTTTATAAGTTGTTTTCTGTTAACTAATCAATAGGATAATCTAAGTTTATTAATACTTTATGTAAAAAGACATTTCTCTATTAGAAATATCTTTATTTTAAACTCACTGAATGAGTTCTATACCCTCAATATTTAATTTATTTAAATAGCATTCTTGTTAAATTGAAATTTTTTTTTTATCACTAACATTTTTACTCAAATCAGCTATGCATCATTATGAGTCTATCAATATATCACGTTAATCGAAATAATATGCAGTATAATTTTAAGAGCTTGTTAGAATTGATATTTTAAGATTATTAAAACATCGTAAAAAACTATAGTAAGTAGCGCACATTACAAAAGCATCAGTATAATAAAACCAATTTTCTAATTTTGTTATTTAAAAACTCTAGTCCCGATATAGCGAGCCAAATCTTCAGAAACATGACTTTCCTGAGGTAATTCAGCCTAAACATGAATACTTCCACTGACTCAGGAACATAAACAACACTTACCGACTCGTAATCTCACAAAATACACATAGGACCTGATGTAAAACTAGTTAATGTGTGCAATTGCTTGGGTTTAGCGTACCCACAACAACTCCTGCTCATCACCGCGACACACACTCACTCACACTTATAATTTTACACTATACAGGCTACATTCTAGGACAGACACAGAGATCCAAAGGGACCAGTTGATATCCCAATAGGCACGGGCGAAACCTTTAGAAGAAGTGCTTTTTTACTTTACGCTCTTTATTAATGGCATAGGGCATATTGCTGATCTTTTACTTCCTTGTCAGGTATTTAATGTATACCTGAAGAAATGCAAATTCACTTACAAGTTCCCTGGTTAGGAAGTCATTTTGTGGTTTGTTTTAGTTAACAGTATTTCAAAAAAATAATTTTACTTTTCATTGTTATTACATTTGTCTTATCAGTTTTATTTTCAATGCTGTCAGGCGATCAGATAGACCATTGACATATTGTTTTTATTAGAAACCTAATATATAAATATTTGTACATATGTATATCTGTTTAAATAAATAAAAACTTCTTTTTCTTCTTTATTTTCGATGGATATATTTTTATTTAACAATTATAATGTAATTTTATTTTCTCAAATTGCACTTAATTTTATGTGTCATATTTAATGATAACACAGCAATCTTCTGCAGACGGCTCAATATTGCCTGGACTACTTTTATCAATTTATTTGTCTCAAATTTTTTACAAATAAAGTAATATTATTATAATTATTTTCTAAAACTGTCGGTAAATATCATTAGATTACAGATTGATCATTTACTAAAGATTATTTCAGCATAATAAATTCATCAAGTGAAGTTGGTAAGTGTCGAAAGGATGTCTGTGGGCCTTCTTACTGGCTATTGCAGGCTTAACAAGTACATCGCATTGTAGGCTTAACAAGTGCATCGCATGGGTCTGTCAACGGATAGCCCGGGTAGGTTTTGTCAGGAAGAAGAAGAAATAGCACTGCACGTAGTGTGTCAGTGAAACGGGACTTGTATGGCTGAAGTTTCTCCTCTTTGGAGAGAAGAAATTGATACCTGCAACCTTCACACAAGAGTCCTTCTCAAGAGTCAGGACTCCTAAGTCTAATAAAACTGACAGACCTTGAGAGAGTACCCTGACTGGTGAGTGCTCTCAAGGATCACCCAGGAGTCTCTCTCCAGATTCCAAAGTCTAATTAAACAGACAGGACTGCGAGGGAACTCTAACTTGTAGTGTCATAATATATCCAGGGGTCGCGGTGGCGTAAGCTGGATAGTCAACCCCCACAGAATCTAATCTAAGTGATAATATTAAATTTTTTAACAATAATAGCAAAAGAGTCAACTGAAGACATACAGATTACGCAAAATGTATTTGAAATTTTTTATTTAATGATAACAAATTCTCCTTTTTTTAAATACTGATACAATTTTTTTTTTTTAAATAGTTCGATCAGCGGTTTTAGCAACCCGTGAGAAAAGAGGATCTAAGAAATTATGGGAGAAACTCAAGCATGGACTATATCTTTTTGGAAAGAAAAACCATTTTGATGACGATATTACGCGCACAAAATGTAAGACTACAGGAGGGACACCAAAGGCGTCGAATCTATCGTCTAATAAAGAAGATTTCAACGTTTTATCTTTACAGGAGGTTTGTGGAATCGTTATATCCAATCAGAATTAATTCACATTATAGATATTCATAGAAATATGGGTAGAGTCAAGTCCTGTTCAAAACTATTCTAGTCCCCTGATTCACTTTTTGGGTTCATTGTATGAGGTCGTCAGTAAAAGTGTAAGGAAATAATGTGGAAAGTGCAAGGATGCGTACGCTAAACTCAGTAAATGCATGCTTCAACTAGCTTTGTAGGTGTCATAAAAATTAAATGAACTTTCTATATTAAACATTAATCAAGACATAAATAAAAAATTTAATCATTCAAAGGTAAAAATTTAATAATCGAAAAGTTTGTATGTGTATGTGTTTTTCAACAAAATATCTCAAAACCACTAGTCGCAGGAAGCTCAAACTTGGTATTCCGTATAGGTACTCCCACCGCATCAGACACAAACATTTCAGCCGAAATCCATCAATCGGAAGTACGACTTTACCGAATGTTTTTTTCAGTTTTTCGTCATTTTCTCGAAAGCGGCTCCAACGATTTTCTTTAAATTTCGTATACTGTCAAATCACAAGAATACCCATCACTTTTATTTGTAAAATTATTATTATTATTCACAAAAGGGGAGGGAAGTAAACCCTACGCTATCCAAAGCCCCCTCGGGCCCATATAGCGACCCTAAAGAATACCTACCACTGGGAATAGAAGAAAAATCCAGGACCAGGGTTTAACCATCTAAGTTTCACAACAGCCGAACACAATCGGACCAAAACCTTAACAGGACACTAGCTGAAGATCCTCTACCGAAACACATCCTATTCCGGCCGAAGGGTCCTAAACGCTAATCTCCTCACAACCCAAACAATTCGTCATCAAATGCGATGGGTGTTGCTCCTAGGTGTCTCAAACTCTACAAAAAGGGTCAGGCACAAGTCCCATTTTTATTTGTAAAATTTTTTCGGAAATTTGATTTTTTGGGGATTCTACGGGAACAGTAGTGTTATGCTTTCCAAATGCGAAGGCAAACCGAAAATACGATTTTACAGAATAGTTTGTTATTTAGAGCTTTCTCTAAAACGACTATAACGATTTTCTCTAAAGTTAAAATGCTCACTGAACAGAAAAAACATTTATGACAATTCTATTACAGACATAATTAAAATTTAGAATGTTTTGGAAATTCCTTTTGAGAGTTGGAATTTTGGAATCAACATTGGAATTTTTAATCAACATTTAGTCCCTAACATTCACTAAAATGTAGGTGGTGGAGCCACCATAAATTTTATTTGTTGGTCCTTAGGATAAATGGAGAATCTGAGGGTTGAGGTATATCCTGAAAATGACTTAATAGACCACTAGGCAGTGCCTCTATCATTCCCAACAAAACTTGAATCGACAGTTTACAGTTAACCGCAAGGGCGCAGATTTTCCTAAAATCAAAAATTTTCTCGGGAAAATTATTTTCCAAATTTTTAGAAATTGGTGCTGCCATGTTTGAGGTACTTCACCCAGAAATAATTCTTTTCTTCAACTTAGAATTCTAGCAAAGGACTTTAATAGATTAAAGTCCTGCGCGAGCGTGTATATATATATATATATATGTGTGTGTGTGTGTGTAGTTGGTAAGCTAATTTAAAGAATATCTTCGAGCATTTTTGAGAAAAAAGTGTAAGACGTTTAATATGCTGTCCAGGATTTTGGCCGAAATCGTCCTGGTTAAGTCCATAATGGTACCTAAATATAATAATTAGTTTGATCTTTCTAGGCCTTTTGTTTTGAGATATTTTGTACACCATCACATATTGAGAGTAATCGCTAAAACCTTTTTTTCATACCTAGGGAAACTCAAAACATGTGTTTGAGGTCAATTTAGAAAATTTGACAAACGTCATACTTCTTTTTATAGCAGTAAGGGAAAGTAAAACCTAAGGATAAGTCAATTAGGTGCTCAACTCCTCATATTATGGAGTGGCTATTGAGAGATTTGTAACATAAATCTGCTAGAACTTGCAATACAAACCAAAATTTTAATTAATTGTAATGGATCATTCTAAATTTTCTGCAATTATTAATTAATTCATTTTTATTAAACATAAAGCTACAATAGAGTAATTACTTCTATTGTACAGGGCAAAAATTTTAACGGAAAACACGAAATATTTAGCTCCAATGTGAAGAAAACTCCAAATATGAAATCGTCCTTTGCCCGTTCACACTGGAAGGAAAGTGCTACCATGCAAGCGATAATTGCGAAACCTTCCAAACAAGTAGAAGCATCCTACATGGTAATAAATTATAAGCCAGTACGACCTATTACTAGACCTGACTTTGTGCCTGAAGAAGAAGAAGGAAATGAAAGCCCTTGGCGACATTCTAGATACATTATAGGAAACAATTCCAAATATAATTATTTACAAGAATTCAATTTTTTCGCGCCGGGAAGATGAAGTTGATAAATATACCATTTTTTTCATGCTTTTGTAACCAATTCTATTAAATTTGCTGTAAAATTATTTGATGAGAAAGATATGCGGTAAGTCTGAAAATGATTAGTTTTTATCATTTCACTGTTTTTTCAGGTTTTTTTTTCTTGTTTTAATATATTCTTTCGAGCTCTAAGAAGGCCAATTATTTTATTAGGTCGATCTCATAAGTCTATGATAGTAACTTTGATGTATAGATTTGTTTTTTTAGGCCAGCATTAGGAAACAGTACACTTTATTAGTTATAAGAGAGAGGGATTAAAAAAAAAAAACTCAATTTGGATTTATATTTTAGCAACAATTTGTAAATATTTAAATCTCACCAGGGTCTCCTGCGACCAAGTAACAAATAATCGTGGTTTTGAATTGGTAGAAACTTTCCAACAACTTGGTTTATTTCTTCTGAATGGTCGAACACCTAGTGATAGACCCGCTAATTTCACTTTTGTTGGTGATCGTGGCTGTAGCGTAATTGATATGGTGTGGGCCTCATTTGAATCTATCTCATTAATCAATGATTTAAAAGTAGTTAATATTTCTAACTTGTCAGATCATTTAGCATGCCATCTTCAGCTTGAACTTAATTTATTTAACAATGTATCTGAAAACATTCCCTACGTTAAACAAGAATCTTATAGTATCCTCAGAGATCCGTATCATTTAGTTAAATTTTCTGAATGTTTAAAGAATTGTAATGATATCTATTATTATAACGAAGATGTTGAAAAACTATACTCCAATTTTCAGAACGCAATGATACGGTGTATGAATAGATGTGGTATGTTGAAAAAGAAAATTGTAAATTTACATAAGTTTAACAATAAACCCTGGTTTACACTACAGTGTTACACTGCCAAAAAATCTGCCACTTATTTTCTAAAAATGTGCCGTAAGGCTAATTTTTCACAAGAGTCTGTCAGCCAGTACCAATATTATAAGAAAGAATATAGGAAATTATTAAAATCTTGTAAAGCAAGCTACTTTGACAGCATTAAACAATCAATCAGGAATGTAAAAAACCCCGTTGAGTTCTGGACTACCGTTAATAAATTTAAGAAGCGAACATTCTTTGTCTGTCCTATAAATTTAAAGACATGGGAAGAATTTTTTATCTCCGTTTCTCCGAGACCAACTTCTAGTGATGTAACATATTTTAGCCCTTATAACCCGGAATTAGACTTTGATATTACACTCAGTGAATTACTGTTCTCTATCTCTAAATGTAAAAATGAAAAGGCTAAAGGATTAGACTTGATTTCTAATGAATGCCTAAAGTCACTAACGCCGGAATGGACACATTACTTGTTGGATTTGTTTAATAGGGTCTGGACTAATGAATCTGTGCCGACAGCGTGGGGGAAAATTAAACTAAACTTGATTTTTAAAAATGGAGATCCCTCCGACCCTCTTAATTACAGGGGCATCGCACTTTTTAATTCGACTGTTAAATTGTTTACTAACATAATATATCATAGGTTAGTAAAATGGGCGGAAAGTCGTAACTTGATACCTGAGGAGCAGTTTGGCTTTAGAGCTGGTAGAGGGTGCAGAGATAGCGTTTTTTCTCTAATTTCAATCATTAACATCCATCTTAGATTAAAACGACGTAAGGTGTTCACCACTTTCGTGGACTTTAAAAGAGCTTTCGACTCTATTAATCACTCCCTACTGTGGCAAAAATTGCATAAGCTTGGAATCAGTTCAAAAATTTTAAGAATTATAATGAATTTATATAAAATTTCTTCCTTTGTCATTGACCAAAATAATGAAACTTCTTCTGAAATTCCGATCACTGAAGGTGTACTTCAATGAGAAGTTTTGAGTCCGCTCCTATTCTCACTTTTTATTTCAAATATTGTAAGTTTCTTCAGAGAACATGGTGCACAGGGTATTAATATAAATAAGGATAAAGATCTTATCATGTTGCTATATGCGGACGACATTGCTATTTTGGCTTCAACGTGGCACCAAACTCAAATTAATTTAAACATATTACATAAATATTGTTCAGAAAATGGCTTAACAGTTAATGCCAATAAAACGAAAATACTTCCTTTTCAAAAAGGTGGGCTAATGTCTAAACTGAAGCCTTTTAAATTAGATAAATCGGAAATTAGTGTTGTTGGTAATTTTAATTATCTTGGTGTGCCTTTTTATAAATCTGGAAAATTTTATAAAGCTGGAAACTATTTTCTGTCAAGAGGTAGTGCAGCCAGTTCGGTCGTCATGAATTTATTAAGAGCTTGTAAGTCTGATTCCTGGAAAGCTAACTGCTATCTATTTGATTCGTTGGCTCAAAGTACATTACTGTATATGGCTGAAATTTGGGCTTGTCAGTATACGCATATTCTGGAACGTGGGCAGCTGGGCTTTATAAAGAGATTGCTCCATCTTTCTTTAAATACGCCAGATGCTTATGTAAGATTGGAAACAGGCCGGTGCCATACCCAAGTCAAAGTTTTCAAAAAAATGCTTAAATGGTGGATATGCTTGCTAAAAATGTGTGATGAAAGTATCCCCAAATCATGTTACATGAGATTAGTATCTTTGGCAGACAGGGTCTCAGTGCCATTTAACTGGGCTTGTGAAATGCGGTCATATCTTTCAATGATTTGGGCGGATCACCTGTGGCAATCTCAGGACAGTTCACTTGCGGAATCGCATTTCTACCGTTTGATTACAGCCTTTAATAACAATGCCATTAGCTGTGATACAGATAAAGTAATCAATTCTACCTTCAATCTTTTCTATAGAAATTTATGTACTTTCGATTTAAATACTTTTTATTTAAATTCCAATGTTCATATTAATAAAATTAGGATTATTTGTCAAATGCGCTTGGCATTTAAAAGAGATACCCGCCTTTATTTCAAGGGCTCTAAGTACAATTTAAATAACGATGTCTGTAAATACTGTAATTCCGGCGAAAGAGACAATGTTGTTCATTTCCTGTTGTCATGTCCTCATAATCAGCAATATAGAAATCAATTCATTTCACCGTATATTACACACAGAGAAGACGCAAACTTTCAAATTGCCTCCATACTAGACATTGACTCTATAGATAAATTGAATTGTGTTTATCTTTATATTGTAAATTGCTTAAGGCAAAGAATCAGTACTTAATTGGTTGAGTCTAAATTATTTATGCTCTGTAAATGACTATTGCAACTTTAGGAGTGAGTATTAAGTGTAATTTTGTATAATTAAGTATAATTTTTCTTTTTCTTCTGTTTGTTACTGGAGTTATTATTATAGTTACTCTGTTTTATTTTGGTATATATAGATGTTTGTTATAATGTATTCCCCACTCCCTACAACAAGCTGATAGCTTAAATGTATGTACCCCTAATAAATAAATAAATTACACAATATTTAAATCTCACCGATTTACATTAAGTAATTAAATATATTTAATACATAAATTCAAAATTTAATTCATAATAAACAAATTAAGAATATATAATAAGGTATTATGTTTAAATGTAGCGTTTCTATCTTATACTTCTCTTACTATACTTTTAGTATATTGAAACCTTGGATGCATATTCTTGAGAAGTAACCAATGAAAGAGCCACTACAGACATGCATGGTGGTGCCTCATTTGTGCTTGGCATAACTACTAGTCGTGCTGATGTTTTTTTAAGAAGAAATTTCCATTTTAATTCAACTATCTGCGCTTCAGACAACTGAATAAAGTCATTAGCCTGAAAGATATTCAAAATAATTACTATGAAAAAGACGTATATATTAAATAAGAGAAAATATCAGAAATTAATTAAGGGAATTTATTTATGAAAATTGTGTAACATATTTGCTTTTTCAAAGTATGATTTACAAAAAATGGAATATCTAGCTATTTATTACTTCCAAGAGTTAGATGATTTATGGTGAAGTATGTCAATAAAGAGAAATTAAGACGTGAGACTGACAATTTCAGGCGAAAAGGTTTTAAGCGCGAAAAGGTGTCGCAGACGGAGATAGTTAGCGTTCTTTACTTCTATTATTATTATGTTAGTTCACCATGTGTACATGGCGAAGGGTCCTATAAATATATAAGCAATACCGCAATATATCTTAGGCTATAAGTCCGCTCCTCTAAGAAATAACCTACTACGGCCTTAAACGATGTTAAAGTTTATTGAATTTAATGAAGTATTACAATTATGGTTTTGTTTTTCATTATTTCCCTCCATAAACATTAAATGTGTAGTTCACTAATGATGAATATATTTATAATTTTTAAGAAATATACTATACCTCTAATCCTAAAATCGAATTCGCCACATTGGCTGGTACTCTACAATTTATTAATTTTGCTGTATGATCCATTAATGATATTCGCAAATTGTAATTCGATATCACTTTTGCTCCTTTCTTATTACAGTCAATATTGTCACATTTGTTAGTGTTCAAAACCTCACTACATATACTACTGTTAAATTAAAAAAAGAAATTTCTCTTACATAAGTGTAACATTATACATTATATCTTAAAATTTGAAAAATTAGTCCATCGAATGGCATTGTATAAAGTGGAAGGGAATGATTAGACTGTCACGTATTAGTAACTCTTGATAAAGCTGAATATGAAAAATCATCAAATGGTAAAGACATATTAGAGAAAAATGACAAATGGATAATATTTTGACTGAATAATACTTTTTATTATATTATATTCGCTAAGACTATGAGAAAGCAGATTCACCTATCATTTTTTAGCAAAGTATGTGTGTCAGTGAACCAAATGAACTAGTCTGCTAATCAATAAAACATCTTTGATCTACAGCAGTAACTAGTAGCCAAAAGTTTATGAAAAGAGATACGCGTAATTTTTATTATTGACAGAAAGTTTTAGCAATGAAAAGTAACATTATCACATATTCATCTCCTATTATTAGTCTCCTCAAGAACTGTAAAGGAAAATTCTCCAAAAGAGATGAAAAATTTAACTCTAATATACTGTAAGATAATCCAACATCGCTCACGAGAAAATTTATTAATGTAATCTTAAATGAACAAAACATTTTACTGAATGCAATTCTTACAATAAAAAGTTGCTGGTAGGTTGGTTGAGATGCAAAAACACAGCATTCTGATCTGATCGCAAGGCAACGGTACTTAGATAATAAAATAAGAAATAAAGAAAGAAAAGAAAAAAGCGAGCGTTACAAGCGTGTCGCATCGAGGAATTATAAGCAAACGAATCTAATCTAATTTAAGCAATCAATTCATAAAAATACATGAATGTTTGAAACATATATAATCAGAATAATAAGATCATACCATTTGGATTGCACAACTGATTGAATACCGTCTAAATCGAACTCATGTATGATTCCGTAGACAAGAGCAGTGAAATGTTCACTAGATTCTCCAGAAAATGCTTGTTGTATTACAGATAAACATGACATCACATTAACTATAGTTTCTGCTGTTAAAAAGTAAAATCAAAATAATCAATCAATTAACTAAAAGAATGTTCGGAACTAATTTACCAAACCTTTATATGTATGAAATTACTTGTACTAGAATAATAGTTGAATTAGTTGTTTTGCAAAATAATGAGTAAAATAGTTAAAAGAGAATAAATAATAGAGAATAAATGTATAGCACAATAAATACATTTTTAGAGGTCTCTTGACTGATTAATGTAACGCTAATAGTAATTATTATTAAAGAAGCAATTCATTCTAGTATTACTATGTCAGCTGTAAAAGGCAGACTCATTAAATTTAATTTGCTAAGGCAAGTTTACTATTTTATCTAGGAATATTTGCAATTTACGTTGTGGCATGTTTGCAGCCATGTTATCAATAATATCTTGATTTTGTAATGGTGCAGAAATAGCAAAATTGACCAAAATTTTCGCTTCCCTTGTGCTTGGATTTTCTGTTATAATGCTTTTGTTCATTACAGTGGCGCTCATACAACGTTTGAAAGTATTCCAGTTTACTCTTATATCTGACATAAAAAGTACTGTAACAAACAAAGATGGAAAATAAAATCAATGAAAGTTTGTAATTAAAGATTATTGATTGTCAGAACAACTTTATAGACCAGACAAGAATAATTAATCATTGATGACTTTATTGGAAGTCAGGATAACCAGTTTGAAATTAACGAAATTAGGTACTACTAACGAAGATAATCTCAAAAAAAGAGTTCGAGATTATGACCATATAAAATGTAAACAATGATAAATAACATTTAAAAAAGATTTTTAAGAAAGCAGGCTGAGGTCTTGCCGGTTTGTCTCGGTTTCCAGTGAATTGCTCTCTGAATCATATCTTCATCCCATATTTGCACAGAAAAACCTGCACTGGTCTTGTCCATGACAGTTATTTCTAGTGCTTTTAATAATTTATCTTCCTTTGAGATTTCTCTAACTTCACCAATCTGTTAGTTAAATAAGGAAGATTTGCAATAAATACTAAGTTCTAAAAAATATTTGTATACATATATAAAGTTTGTATTTTTATTTTACTAAACTCACTTTTTGTACAGCTACTAGGAGATTCACATATTGTCCAGACAGAAGTTTACCATTTACCTTAAAATATGAATATAATTTAATCACTAATTTTCGTATATTATTATTATTGCAAGATATTTCTTGTTTTTAGGATATTACTGATTTATCTTATTGTATTACTAATTGCTAAAACTATCTAGCATACCGTCGAATAGGATTATTCAAATAGAAATGATTGAATGAGATTTATCTTTTTGCTTTTTAAGCTAGAAAACAATTTTCCAACGCGCAAAATATTAAATATGAACTCCACTTTTTTTTCTGTTACAATCGTTACACTCGGCAGTTAATTTGGCGTTGTTAATTACACATTTTTATTTCTGATCTATCTTCCTTATAGATCATTAATTTTAAAGCTACGATGAAACTAATGTCAGATGCATACAGTATAGATTGAGACACAATTTTCAAGAATGAGAAAAAGATGAATTTAATGATGGAAAGATGAATGATGATTTTGTGTGTATATGCATAGATATCCCGTCTACGATAAATAATTTGGTAGTTGGACGTTAAGCCCGCCTGAAAATAGGCATACTTTACTTTTTACATATATGTATATGGGGGTATGCATATACTATTTATATTTTGGAGTACATAGTATTATTTATGTAGTGTACAAATAGAATTTTAATTAATCGTAATTGTATGGAATGATAAATAAATATGTTCTAAGAACCAGAAGAGAAAATACTATTAAAGAATGGAACAAAACCTAAATCGGATAACTTAAACGAATTCTGATGCCCAATCTAAGTAAGTAGTTATTTAATTCGAACTTGAACACATTTTGGATCTTATTGTTTCTAAAATAATTTAAGTACTTGATCATAAATAAAATGAAATGTTCTAGTCTTTAAACAAGCAAAAATATTGTTTACAGTTCTAGTCTTTATTGTCAAATGTTAAAAAGTTTAATTATCTTAAATATTAAAATACCTTAATATCCGAAAGGTTTAGGTAATTACTAGGAGGTTTAGTTGGTAAATGGAGCAAAATTGTAAAGCCTTCCCAATCTTCTTCATCATGCAAACAAATTTCAGAGCTATTTTCATTAAATACCAATTCCATACAACTGAAAACAAGCAACAAAAACATTAATTGAAGTATATGAAGAAAATGATATCTAAAGAATTTTCATATTCCGCTGCATCTAATATAATGTAATGTAATCTAGGTCTCGGGGCCTCTTTAGAGTAAAAGATGTTTAATCCCAAATCAACCTTGTATTATTTAAAAACGCCAGATCTGAACGTGAAAGAAAACTTTTTGGGATTGTACCAAGTCTCAAGAATTGTTTAGCTAATGCTTACACTCCCCAGGAAGATGAAAAATTGTATTTCATCTTTCTGGCCAAATTCTCTAGAGAAAGTTTATTTCAAAATCAGTTCACTATTTCAGGAAGTGCTTTTAATAAAGGAAAAATTTTAAATCCAAAAATTTTATCTGCATGTTTCAAGAGATAAGAGGCTCCTAAATGGTCTTATTCACATTTACGCTCAACACTTTAGTTATAAAGAAAACAAAGGTCTCTCTGCTTTAAGCCGCTTATCCCAAATTAATGTAAATAAATACAACTTTTGGTGTATTTGTATAAAAGAGTTGTATTTTTTATCGCACTTTATAACAGAATTTAACAAATAACAAAATTTAAAAAAAAAGCAAAGTTGTGGTTTCAGATGTTTTATGTATAATTTTCGAGATTATTTTCCTTTGATTAAGAAATCTACATGAGATTACCCGTTTAAACCTGGGGTTGTTTAATTTTACGATATTGAATTAGAAAAAATCCTGATCTAATATAATTAAGTGTAATGCGAAATTCAATTCTAACAAGGTTGTCTTTAAAAGGAATAGATTAAAACTAAAATGAAATTGACCAAAACTTGCAAAGTATGTCTTCAATGCAATGGTATTTTAATGGTAATGGACTAATCCGTATCTACTATTATATTTGAGCATTTCCTTAGCGTTCAATTCATTGTGATCGTCAGCAGGCTACCATGTAAAATATCTCTGATGCTTTTCACTTCTGCGGAACCAACAACAACAAAAGCATAGGACTTCAAATAATTGGTTGAAGATGCTGATGCCGTATCGAGAAAATCACGGAAACACAAAAAAAAAATCGACTAGAAATGTGAATAAGGTTTTTTTCAGGAAAACATACATTTCCTGTCAATCCATCTCCTTTAAACTCTGAATTTTAGCAACATATTCAATTCTTATTAACACTACACAAGTGGAAGACCGTGAAATGGTACTTTTGAGGAAATCCCTTCCCCAGAATCTTTCTAAAATAATATTTCCAGAAAATTGTTTAAGATAAAAGTCATAGAAAATTGCAAAAAACTAAAAAATCCATTCAGTAAAGTGGTAGATAATTTTAACACTTCCTGTCGGATCCTATTGTGGTTCACAAACTGAATATCAAGATTGAATTTCCCGCGCCAAATGGTTTTTGAGCTGTTATTCACATAGCTAATATAACAGAATATAAATATAAACTTATATAAAGACCAATTTCTAAAAAAACCACGTATTCGGACTTAGGCGATCTCGAAACGTGTATTTTAGGGAAGAAACTCAATTTCGAAAATTTGACATAATCGCATATTACCACTTGCCAGAAGTAAAATCTCAGATTCCTCGGATCATCTATTTGGGGGGGGGGATGTTTTAAATAAAAGTGGCACGTTTATACTGTGCAGTTGGTTTCAATCTAAAGGAAACCATTTTCGGGAAAATTACCAAAAACTCTGAAACCAATTCTGGAAGTCACATATCCGGTTAACCGATTGTTTACATATTTGGGATTCCAGAAATGCTTCTATGTACATATCAAAAATTGATATAGGTGATGGACCACACATTTTATTGAAATGTTACTTTAGATGAAAGCATATCGTTCCTGCTCCTAATACAATTAATTTTCCTGAAAAAATGTATATTATATGAAGTACAGTTTATTTATAATAATATGAAGCACTTAAGCCATTTTTGAGTAAAACTGAAAAATCTAATCAGGAAAGTTGCAGGTACTTCTGTTTGATGAATTTTGAACAAAATCTTCAGGTCAGAGCGATGGTCACATACTTAAGTCGAATATCAAGAGTCTGAGCTTCCTGCAATTTTTCGTTTTTGAGTTTTTATTTCACTCACTCACCCACTCAGAAAAACAAACATTCAGACACACAAAGTAGTATATAGTAGACATTCGGTAAAAACTTTTTTTGTTCGTACCAAGGGATCGATCTCAAAACATGTATTCCCTGGAAAAAACCAATTTTCCAAAAATGAACACCATCAAAATAATTCCTCTTTAGGCAGGAATAGAAAATAAAAAAAACTGGTATGAAACACTCATACACATTTTAAACAAACAATAAATGGAAGAACACTAAAAAATAATAAGAAGTTAAAAACAAACTGATATTGAATTGTAATAGTACAAAATAATATTTATTATATTCGTGAAAATAATAATAAAAATTACTCATGAAAATAGTGATAAAAATTACTCATTGTTTAAAGATATTATTAATTCAAAAACAAACATATCGATTGGCTAAATATCAAATAGAACTGGTTCAAAATTTTTCACTAAACATAATAAAACTTGTACAAGATATTATTTTCGTTGTATGGTTAGAAAATTTGTTTAAGTAAGGTTATTAAAACGGAACAGAATTTCACTTGTTATATTCCATTCTCAACAATACAAAATGAAATATATACTACAAGTCTCGGTTTTGATCTCACCCATAAAACTTTAATAAACGTCTTTTATTTACAATAGGGCTTTTGTGGTTGCAGATATGAAGTAGTGTAAATGGCTATAAAGTCCAATCCCCTACCTTCTAAGAGAACTAGTGTGGATGTATGAGTGTCTCCTTTTGTACACTGTAAATAGTGTAGGAATAAGGGAGTGTGTTGCGTGTGTACTTTACAGTTTATCTGTGGGTAAGCCTAAGTAGTTAGATAGCATATATCAAGTGCTTCTGTAAGCCCTATATGTATTGTTCAAGTGAGTATTGTTTCTTGGAATACCCTCAAAGACATCAATCAAAATTCTTTAAGAGTAGCTAGGGTTTTCTCATTTAGGTTTATATGAAATTTTCCAAAATAAAATCTTATGTTACATAATGTGTTGGATGGAATTGTACATAATGTATTTAAAGTATTACTGTAACAGGAGTATAGCTCTGTTTTGTAATCTCATTTTACTAAGTTTAATTCCACAATTTTTTAAGGCGGCTCCGCAAAAATTATTTGCCTAGAGCCACCCGCTTCCTAAAGCCATCCCTACCACAGAACGTACTAAAAGTTTCAAATAAAAGTGGTACTTTTATATCTAGACAAGTTGCTTCCAGGTTAAACGAAATTTTTGCAGCGGGTTTTAAGAAAATTCCCAAAAACTCAAAAATAAATTCTTTAAAGTCCGTTTAACCGATTTTCTTCACATTCAAATAAAGCTTTTAATGTGCTTCAATATTTCAAATGTTGTAGTACCATATATCGTAAAGTGATACTTTAAAGAAAGCTTAACGTTGCTCCTTCACCAGAAACGCAAAATATAAATTATTCTAAAAAAAAGAAGTTTCAAATAAAAATGATAAGCAGTTATAGTGTAAATAGTATAACGAATTTTAATCGCTGGAGCGTTTTTTATTGAAAAAATAAAGTAACATCCTGCAAACTTTTATCTACCTTGTAACAGTGGGCTGAAAATGATCATCATTATTTCTAGTCACAACTCTGGTATTAATAAGATCAACTGAAAAGAAAAACAAAGACAAAATAATTGTATACTTCTTTAAAACTAGATGAATATGATATAAGTAACCTACCTACGTCCCCTACTCTATAAGTCATTGCTAAATATTCAGTATATTCAGGAGTTCCCCAAGCAGTTACATTAATATAATCTGCAGGTGAGTCCCGGAGTGTAAAACCCCATACTCCCCGCGCGCTGCCATCTATTTAACAAATTAACGATATACATACATAAATTTAACTATCTTTACTATAGTAAACGATCATCATTTAGTTTTGTTTATTAGTTTGTTAATTCATAGAATACCTCTCCTACTAAAAAATGCTTTTGGTGCTCTTTTGGCAATTATTACTCCTACAATCAAAAAATCCTGGGTATTAGGTGTTAAATTGTTTAATGTAATTCTTTTAATACCACTTGAGAACATTTTCTGTATAGCGAAGAGAGTTGTATTATAAGAACAGTTTTTAATAAAAGAAACAAGTTTATGCATAGGACTATACGTTATACAAAGTGGAAATATGTGGTGGAGTGTTCTTCCGATTTGGCTGATGAATCTGATTTTTTTTTTTTTTATAAAAACATCAGTTACTTTAGAAATTATATCCCTCTAATAGTTTCTGTTAATTTTGTCCAACTTTAAATTATTTATTAATTAATATTTCAAATTGTAACAAATCTTTCTCTCAATATTTGTTGCTTATTTAGTTAACACAGGCAAATGGGACCCACAATATTTGTTTATAGATAATCTCCTCTAAAGGTTAAATGTGATTGAAAGGTTATAGTCATCAGTTATGAGGGATGTAAAATCCTTAAATTTAAGTACTTAAAGCATTCATTTTCGTTCGTCTGGCTTTGGAAAATATCTGCTTTCATCTTTATTATTTTAGGTAAAACATAATGGGAAGGCGATCTATAAGCACCACGAAAAGTGGTAAATATATGAATCCGACTGATCAAGCAAGTGAGTATTATTAGATGTTTGTTTTATTTTTGCTTTATACTCCATGTGCATGCCTTATAAGTGATATCAATCAAGAATAAGTATTATAAAGAATTATTATTTTAGGAAAAGAAGCTAGAAAAAAAGAACTGAAAAAGAACAAGCGGCAAAGACAACTTGTAAGACAAGCGGTTCTAAAAGGGAAAGATCCGTTTATGTTAATTAGTGAAATGGAGAAAATTGATAACATGGGTAAATTTAATCAATATTTAAGTATTAAAGCGATCTTTCTTAAAGATTTATGATAATTTTGTTTTTTCTTTTGAATAGAGTATAACGTTTTGCAACCTTCTCCTCTCAACGAAAAAGTTCTCAAAGATAAAAGAAGGAAACTGAGAGAAACTTTAGACAGGGTTTTAAAGATGTATGTAAGTATACAAGTTTTACTATTATTGAGTTAATTTGTTTCATTTTTGTTTATTTCATCATTTATTAACAAGAATTTTTTTTTTGTTATTAACACATTTTCAGATAAAAGAAGATCCTGAAAAATGGGAGGAATTAAAACGAGCAGAAGCGGAATATGAAAAAAGAAGAGTAACTATGGCAACATATTCTGAAGCTGTTAGACATGCACAGCAGGTGAAAATATATATTAGCTTTCAAAGGATAATCTAGGAAAAGTATAGCTAAATGGTAGCGCGCTGGACTCTCACGAGGAGGTCCCGAGTTCGAGTCCAGTGCGGTCTTTAGACTTTTCTTCCTACGAGCCTTTACAGCTCACTGTTAGGTGAGGGACAGTGTTGTATGTAGTAACGACACTGACAATGAAAAACAGAATATTTTGTTCTTTACACTACTCATACTCTCCAATTTACGATTTGTTTTTTTGTAAATTTTTTCTTTTTTTCGGTTTTATTGATTTTATATAACCATACTATTATATTAATCTCAGGAGGAGGCCAAACACCCAGATATAAAGTATTCAACCTATTTTATAGCTTACAGGCAGAACAGAGTTTAAGCTCACTAATTAATAGTATAGTATGAGGTTTTTTAACATTTATTTATTCGTCATAGGTTATCTTACAGTTCAGTGTTTAAATTTTGTTTATTTGTATATTTTGATATAGTTGTCTTATTTTATGATATAATCAATCGCCTGTTTATAAATCCAATTCTGATTGCAGGTACAAGTCGATGAAATTCCTTTGCCTATTTCTCAGTTAAATCCAGAAAATATGTTGGCTTTGGGATTAACTTCTCAAATTCCTCTGCCAGAAATGCCGATGGGATTGCTTATACCACCAACGAGTATATTAAGGAAAAGATCAGCTTATAGGTTAATTACTATTTAAATTATATAATTATTTGGTAATTACGAAGTATCATAGAGAGGGGATTAGCTCAGTGGTTAACGCACTGGGCACCACGCGGAGATCCCATGTTCGAGTCCAGCACTACTGCCTTTAGATTTACTCTTCCTAGGAGCCTCTACTGCTGCCTGTTCGGTGATGGGCAGTGTTGTTTGTAACGAGAGAACTCTGTTCGGAGGCCAGCAGCGCACTGAAAAAGTTCCGGGCGTCAATGACCAGAGATTAAAAAAAAAGGATGGCTGACCACACCCTTCCAACAGCTGATACTACTTAATTTTATTATTTAGTTTCTCTTATATATATATATTTTAATACATGCATATATAACATATTTTTAGAATCTTTAAATACATATATTATTCTTATTTATTTATTTAATATTAATTATTATAATTATGCTCTGACATTAATATCTTTCTGTAACTGTTCTCTGGACATTGTTATTTAATTTATACAGTCTATTATCTTTATTAGTACATCTATTATATTCCTGCCACACCATCGTTTCTTCCCAAAATACCTGAAAGTGGCTAGTCTTTTCCTCCTGCGGGGAAACCCAGTTTATTAGACGAAACTTAATTAATGTCTAGCTATAAGTCAAAGAAATCGCTACTAGCGTTACTCACATATGCGTAAGCTACCTACCTTTCTTTTTCAAAAGTCCGTAAACGTCAAATAAGACGAAAAACACTCTTACATTGATGGCATTTGAGTTGAAGGCACAGCAATTTATTGTTAATTGTTTTCAGCCCACCTAGAAACAAAATTCCTCCAGGTGTACCTCCAGGGCCACCCCCAGAACTTAGTAGTGACGAAGACGACGATAAAGATGGTAAAAGCAATACTCATCAGTGTATAATAATTTTACAATTTGAATTTTATATATACACATATATATGAAAATTTAAATTATAAGCATTATATATAAATAATTTTTACTTATAGGACTACCTCTTGAGGATAAACAAAGACCTAGAACAATCAGATTTGCAGATAAGGACAGTGATTCCGAAGGTGAAGATGGGATAAAAAGGAATCCAGAGGTTCATATTCTTTAAATTATTTATTTTTAATTAAAAAACTACTAAGTTGAAAAATAAAACAATTGCTGATTTGTAGTCTTTTATATTTATGCCTTTAGAGTGAAAAAGCGGTAGATACTAATCAAATGTTACCAAACCCATCTGGACAACTCCCCATAGGAATACCTCCAGGTAAGACATTATTGTAAATTCCAAGTTTGATTATTGTTACATTATATTTTCTCATTTGATTGTTTATGGTATGATGAAATAATTAAACATTTTATTTGGAAAAAGTGAATGTTACCATTTATATGATTAGTAAAAAAACAAGTATAAAAAATTAAATAATGAAACTGGTTGAAGGAAAGTTATATTGTATACTATGAAGATATAATGAAACCATTTCGCTAATAAAATGAAACCACTTCGCTAATAAAATGACACAAATAAAAAAACTAATGGGTATGCTGGAAAGGAGTTGGACTGATTCTTTTCTCTCTGCTGCTTGTAGAAAAAGCCACTTGGCTATGCTTCTTTTCTTTGTTTGTATATAGCTGCGTATATGAAGTAACAAAAGTAGTTTTCTTTTTAAAGTTATTACTGAACATCAATTTTAATAATTGCACTTTTATACTACTAAATGCTATTGATGAATGTTTTTTGTTTGTAAACACATATACATATGAACTTAGTAGTGACAAAGACGACGAAGGAACCACTAATCAGTGTATAAGAATTTTATACACAAATCAAATAAATCCATCATAAGAGTTTGAGAGGTAAACCATCTTAAAGCACCAAATCACGGGGGATATAAATAAGTTGCTTATATTATAATTTTTATCGAATAATAAGTTTCTAAAAATAAAATTACAATTGTTCCAGCACCTCCTCTCACAGGTCTAATGGTAGGAATGAGGCCACCAGGTCCTCCTCCAGGTCTGCCTCCTAGACTTATGGGCATACGATTACCTCCAGGTCCGCCACCAGGTAAAGCAGTTTCGAATTCTAAAACTTTATTTTCTAAGATATATTTGATTTTTTTCCCTTCATTCCTCATCACTTATCAGTTTGAGGAGTGAATCAGTAGTCGTTCATAGGGAAACTAAAATTTATGTTTTTCTTTAGGTCTGCCTCCAAGGTTGTTGCCCCCAAGACTTCCTAACAATATGCCAACACCTAACGTGCTTAGTGCTGCACCTCAACTTATTAGGAAGGATGGACAAAAACAAGGACCAACAATCGAAGCCAAAGCCCAAATAAGGTTGATATTGTCTAAATAAATATTAATTATTTTAACATAAGATCTATCAAATTTTATAGGAACGGGTTCCCGAGAAAATGTATTTTAGGAATTCTTGGCGACTTATGATGTTAGGCTGCTCCTAATTCCAGTAATATTATATTTTAATTTTATCTGTCATAGCACGCTTCTTTTTAATAATTCTGACTAGTTTCGGATTTTCATCCATCATAAGATTATGGTTCTACAAATTCGTATAGAGAGTTGACTTCAATTTAAAGTTTCTGTCACATACCTTACTGATTAATTTTATTGTAGAGGTTATATTATATATCTCTTCTTTTAATAATTCTGACCATTACGAATTTTCATACATTGTAGAGTATATGATGCATCAAATTCGTGTGGAGATTGACTCAACTTAAAGTTTCTGTCATTCACCTCATTGATTGTATGGGGATAACCATAGATAATCTATCTTATATAATAATCAATATGTGTGGCATAATGTTGTAGTTGAAGTAACTCCTTATATGAATTTGATGAACCATACTCTGATGATGATGAAAATCCGAAACAGTCAGAATTATTAAAAAGAAATTATTATTTATAAAAATCTCGGATATTATGCAGCAAGTCCTTTGAGTGTTCACACCAGATTTTTTAAAAAGATTGTCCACCAACAAATTGGATTTTCTTTAAATTAATTCAAATGTATATTTGGGGCAAGAGAGCATTCACTAATGCATTACTAATTATGTAATCGGTACTGCCTCTGAAAAGTTTTAATAATTTAGTGCTTTAATAAAAACTGTAATGTTCATTTTAGAAATTTAACTGCGGATGTAACAAGATTTGTGCCAACCGCGTTGCGAGTGAAGAGAACGGACGATAAACCTTCAAGAAAACAAGAGCAGGCACCTAAAGTTGACATGCCGAAGCCGCAAGCCACCAAAGATGATGCCTATTCACAATTCATGCGTGAAATGGAAGGTTTACTGTAGCAATGTAGTTTACTGCATGTTGTAAGGATTTATAGACCTAAATACAGCTTTTTTTTTTTATAAAAAAAACTATCATCTTTACATACAGTTTAATAATGTCATATGTTAAGGAATGTAAATAATATGCTAAATAAATAATTGTATTTTTATTTTTAATATATTCCTGCAAAGTTTCTTTATTTTTAAAAAAAGATGTAATTCGTAAAATTATATTTATAAAGTTGGTATGCTTCGACCAAAATAAAAATAAAATTTCGCCTTTTCGAGAATTTTATCGTTTTCTACACGCATATAATGCTAATACTGATTTTTCCGCATTTATTGAGGTTTGGTAGAATTCGAATTGGAAGATAAGGATAATAAATTTTACGTTTTATTATGGTTTGGAATCCCGTTTGGGTGGCTGGCATTCAATGTAGAAGGTTGTTCAAGGGCCTTGTCGATTCTTTGCAGCACCAGAAAGGGTGCACAAAAATATCGATAGTGGGGCAGACCCCAACGAATCAAATCCAGATCAGAGGCAGGTGAAGAAATTTAATTATCTATTTGCTTAGATTTACTCAGCACACTGCAGTAAATGCAATCTCTTAAGATGATTGCAGCCTTAAGAAGCATATGCCTCATATGGTCCTAACAGGAAACAGCTTTGAAGGTCTGTCAAAAATGAGTTGAAACGGCGCTAAATGTGTTGTGTCAGAGTGAAATACTACGAATTCAAATGCTGAAAGAAAAAACTAACTCCACATATACATATCACCCTAGATGCATACTCCTTTGTCTTACTAAAAAAGTAAGGACTGGGTTAGTGTCCCACCATTAGGTACTACAATAAACCCATCGCACTCGTTGTGGATAGCTGTTTGGTCTCCACTTAACATCAGAGGTTTTCCGAGTTAGATTTTCACTTCATTTTGTGCAATCTTCAGTATGTCTAGTAAAATTGTGAGATTATCGGAGCAGTATGCTCCCAGATCACACATCTTTTCGTGGTTTGATGATCTCCAGGCTGCTTATTAACCCCCAGAGAATGGCGAATATCCGAAACAGGTCATGATCAAAAAATGAAGTACTATAATAGTAAAAATCCCTGATGTTTTCCTGCATTACAGACCATCACTACAAAATGTTGGTTACAAAAAATTGTACTTACTTCAATTCTGAGTCATTAACAACCAAAAATGCGCTCCATGGCAAATATTTTTTTCTGCAGGCTTTAATACCTATTTGATATGACGAATTCAATACAGTTCCACAATCAAATTTCTTAGTGTCAGAGCATCCACAGCTTAATCATCTATGAGAAGAAACGTTTTTTTGATAAATGACCGCCAATTTCCTAAGAAATTAATTTTGCTAATATAGGAATTCGTTAGCGACTTCTAACATATAAATATGTGATGCAAACCTGGATTCAAAACCATCTGAAACGTTACACCAGATTACTCTTATGTTATTACACTAAATATTCATCTAGTGAAGTTACAAATATATACTCGTATTTATTTTTACATGTTCTGGCCAATGTCATCATGGTGCTGGTGAATGAACTGTTTGGGGTACTGCATAAGGCAGTTTTTTTTTTTTTTAAAGAAAATCATCTTTACGTTAAGGATGAAAAAATTAGACTTTTTAGGGGATACACTATTAAGATGAAATGATAATGAAGAGTATTTTGCAGTTTATGGTCTAAGAAATTATGTATGGTGAAAGTTGCATAGCTTGTTATGGTGAACTGAACTTAACAAAAAATTTTTTTATAACATTCTTCAAAACTCTGTTCTTATAAATTGGAATAACCTAATTGGGATAAAGTGGACCTATTACTAATTTATTAATTTTTCGAACTAAATATCCTAAAGATCCATATGTTGACATCAGATAGAACTAACACTGTTTTAATTTATTGCATATCATTAAATTCAAGATTTCAAAAAATATTGGGAAAAACAAAGAAGAAAATGAATGATTTTTTTCTTAATCCAACCTCACGGACTCCAGACTAAGAATCTTTTATTTTTTTTCGCTCATTTAATAAACATATGTAGGTTAATAATGTGGATTGTTCGAAAGGATTTTATGGCATATAAAACGATAATTAATTGCAATTGTCATTTATTGCTATTAACAACTTAAACAGCAGTATTTAAAAAAAAAAAATTCTAAACAACAGGAACAATAAATAATTTTGGGGACAAACTGGAATTACGTTTGTTGTAATTTTTCATAATTATTTCTATAATGAGTTATAATAACGGAAGAAATATCTAATAAAATATTGAAATAAATAATATATTTAAAAAATTAAGGTTACAGAAAATGCAAAAAAGAAAACAACACAAAACCAAATTAATTGAATTAACTAAAAGTTTTAACTATGCTGCTCCAAATTGACTGTACTCTTGTTTCTTTTTTATTTAAAATCTAAACATGTTCATTTTTTTTTTTTTTTTTTATAAATGGGAGTGATTTTTAAAAATTTAATACACGTCCTACTTATATGAATTGACTTAGATCCTTAAACTAGTTTTGTTATATATATAAATTCATCTTAAAACTTTAAATAGGAATGTCCTTTCTTTTTTCTTTGGAATGGTAGGTGCCTTTAACACTTGGACTTCTAATTTTAAAAATGGTGCAATTTTTTTCTTTTTGTATTTATATTATAAAAAATAGTAGATAAATTCTAGCCGGAGAAGTATTTGGGAGAAACATTTCGATTACATGATAAGCTTCCATTTATATCTTTATAAAATTCAAACAGAAAAGAAAATATAAAGTTCCTGCCTTCTTAGGCCGAGATCTGGAAGAGAGGTACTATTTAAAATATGAAATTATCTAGCCAATTACTTCTCCATGCGTACTTGTCAACACTTACAAACTAAACAAAGCCCCACAGCCCAGGGTTACTTAAACAATACAGAATATTGCACGCTTATTCGATTAAACTAGAGAAAACGATTCCATAATAAGCCCCTTTTATTACTTTTGTAGCCAAGTTTATAATTACTTAACTTGATTTTAAAAAAAGGGATATCGGATTTCTTACAACAATATTATAAAGCTATGTAAAGTGTGCGTCTTAACTTACACGTGTAAAAAGGGTTAAAAAAGTTACATACACAGTTTTTCTTAAATTTAGAAATAAAAAGAATTTTTGTTTTTAATTAGCTACAATTTTCAGTAGTGGCTAATTTAAAATGACTTATGTACTTTAAATGAGCACTCATTCCTACTTTAAACCACGTAAATTTTTATGACATTTAACCATCATAAGGTATTCACATTTATCAGGCATACTGCTTATAAAAGTCTGACAATTAAAACGCCTAATTTACAAGACCGACTCTTACAACGTTATTTTTACTAAGGAAATTATAATTATATTCAATTTGTTTATCTAATAAAATTTTGTTAATAAAACCACTGTCCTAATTTTTTGATTGATATTTCAAATTTAGGAACCTAGTGTTTGAACATAGAATATGATTTAACATTATAAATTTAATCTCATTTAATACTTAAAAGCGAAAAATAAAATATTAAATGCATTTTGTGATGTTTATTTTATTTTTTTAATTATTGCTTTAGAGTGGTATTTGACTAACAGATTACTTCCTCATCATTACATACAATCTCTTTCTAACAACTAACCAACTGTAACCATTCTTATAATTAATAAGCAGTCTTAGAAAAGGAGGCCATAATCGTTGTCCTTAAATTGTTTGCTTTTATATTACATTCACCATAAAAGATTGGGTAGACGAAGTTCAAGCAAACAGGCCCATCCTATGCACTTTTGCTGAGAGGAAGTTATGTAGAATGAATACTAGAGGTTTAGGGCAGCATTCTAAATCCAGTTCCTGCAAGCAATAATTTAAAATTACTTGGGAAAACTATTAATTTAAACATAAAAAAACTGAAGCAATATGCAATTGAAATAGGAGTAAGAGAAAGTAAAAATGCTAACTATATCTGGTTGATCGGGGCCAAAATCTAACCATAGCAGCCGTTTACTATCATCCGCCGAGGATCTCAGTTTGTGAAAAGGATATTGCCAAATAGTAGCTCTAGTTACTGATTGTACCAATCTGAAGCCGGTTTCATAATGAAGAATCAATTGACCTGCCTCTCCTTTATACACACATCCTAAAATAAATAATATAGCTTTTAATTTTCAATAGAAAACAAATTAAAGAATGAATTTATTTATGAAGTTAGTTTGGGGGCAGCTATTTACTACACTTTCAATAAAAATTCT
This sequence comes from Triatoma infestans, assembly GCA_011037195.1. NCBI lineage: Eukaryota > Metazoa > Arthropoda > Insecta > Hemiptera > Reduviidae > Triatoma > Triatoma infestans. The sequence goes on from JAAEAF010000389.1 coordinate 129,430, forward strand.
GTTCCAATAAAATACTATTTATTTTCTGGACACACCAATGTTTAGTAAATGAAATTTTAAAAACATATTTATTTAAAAAACATTTTGTTAATATTATTTATATTGTAACAAATAAGTAGGTAAATTTTATTTCTGTTAAAACAAGATTTGTCCTGTTTACAATTACATTAACGATTCTTTAATATTATGGAAGCAATAATTTTTCTGTAAATAGAAAAAGGTAATAAGGTAAAAGAAAAAGGAAAAAGGTAAAGATATAGAAGGCTAGAAAAAGGTTAACTGAAAGTGCGATTTGAAAACATGCTTTTTCAAGTGCTGTGATTTTCTTGAAATCGGCTCTTACTTAAAGAATTTTTTTTGTTAAGTTTTATAATAACAGATATACACATCTAACACTTCTTTAGAGATACTTCAAAAATTGATTTTGGGTGAGATTTGTGAGTTAGATTTACCTTTAAACAACCCAAGTTCTGTTTTTATGGAAGCGCGCAGCATTGTGATCTACAAATATAGTCAAATTCAAGTAACAAATGGGTTTTAAGTACCAACAATAGCACAAAAGTCCATGGAGCACCCGAACAAAACATCGGACCCTCCGAACAAAAAAAAATAAATAAAAAAATACCAAGAATAATGTATTAGGGATACTCTCATTATAATGCAGTAAAAAAAGAAATAAATGTTTAATAAAAATCTCAAGTTTAAAGAAAATTGTCAAAAATAGTTGTAATAAAAAAAAATTATGTATGTTTCACACAAGAGTTTTTTATTTCATTATTAGAGTTGAAAATAAAATGTAGTTTCTTTATTAGGTTGAACTTTTCTATTTTTATTAAATTCTAAAACAAATGTGACCATAAAACATGAAACAATCAGAAGGAAAAATCCATGAAATTGCAACAGGAAGAGAAGATGAATCACACAAAAAACACTTTTGTCATAATGAATTTTTAGAATATTTTCAAGAGCATAATAGAGCACAATATTTGCCAAAAATCCCAGTAAAACAAGCATAAGTGCAACTCACTTCGTATAAGCAAAAGCAGAAATAGAGACAAAAATATTAAACTTCAATGTCTTAGCCTGTTTTGGTGCTCTTAGTTTAAAAAGAGTGTGTTCAAAGCAGCATTTACACCTATAAATCTACTGTCTCATTGTAAGTATACGTATCGTTTGAATTAAAAGAATGTAATAATACATGGTGGGATTTATTTTTAACAGATGTTTATAGTCTATATTCAGAAGTCTGCGTTCTCAGTACATACTCCATATGTAAATAATGAATTTGAACGTCAAGCTATGAGTTTAATATTTAAGTGTAGGGATGAATTAATAAATTTGAATAGCAAACTGTGCCGAATGTGTTCCCTGCACAGTTTTCAACAGAAAAAAGATACCTTGCACTTTATTGGTATATGTCGGGGATTGAGGGAATTAAAGGTACGCTGGTTAGGCAAGGAATCATGTACCAAGGAAGAAGTGCTTGAATTACTTGAGAGAAGTAAACTGGTAATGTTTATACACATGTAATGTAATGTTCGTGCGACATGCCCTAGCTTTTCAAGAGCAATTATTATTATAAAGCATCTATTTTCGATTTCCTCTTTTTTACTTACTTTTTTGTTTATGTATTATTACAATTTGTTTTTATGTATTTTTATTTTATTTTTTATAAGATGAATGACAACACAGACGGATATATTCCATGTCTGTGAGCTTTATACCTTGTTTTACAGAAGTATTTATGTAATTTTTTTTCATTTAATAAACATATTTGTATTCTATTCTAACACATTGAAGTCAAGAAGAATGCAAATATAAACAGAAATCTATAGAAACTTGTTACATTTGTTGAATTTCTTTATAAGCCATGGAACTTGACGCACGACTAATTTTTTCTTTAATATTTTTCTGTCCCCTTTTAGTACCATAAAGCTTAAAAAATCAAATTTTATACTACAGGAATGAACAGAATTGCAGTAATAACTATTTCGAGATTTTAAAAAGAAACCGTTAAAGTTCTCTGAAAGAAAGGATTATGTAAAACCTATGAATACCATTAACGTTTCTATAAAAAATATTGACCGAAAAAATATGATAGGCAAATATTAAATTGTATTATGATTAATTTTTATAAGAAAATAAAGAAGAATTTCTGCAAACTGATACAACTTCCCTCTTCTGCACATTAAATTAAATGAGAACATATTTCCTTAATTTACTAATCCATAATTATTACTAACTGAATGATATTTCCATTTGTTGAGCAACTGCATTGTGGCATCCGAGTACAATAGCCCGAGCCCAAGCGGCTTGATCACGATGGGTTTCAGCTTTTAATACATGTGTCATTACACCGTCGTGACTGCCACAACGTACAGACAATGTGATGGCCTCACTTTCTACTTTGCTACATCCCACCAGCCTGCGTATATAACAGAAAGAGAGTGTAAAAATCAGTTAGATATTTATCTAGAGAAAAGAGTGAGTTAAGAGTTACTTGAGTATCTAGTACACATAACCCTTTGAGACCAAGGTGGTTACACTGTCTGGTCAACCCCCATCACCATTAATAAAATAATCCGGCCTCAGATTTGACTACATTATGCACGCGAAAGGTCGCGCCGATATAAAGCGTAACATTAAGATATTGGTGTTCCTATGCAGCTTCGGACAAAAAAGTTATATAGATCACTAAAACTGCGGGTCACAAGATGCAGAATAAATTTCACCCTACACATATGCAAAAATCTTATTTTCTCAAAATTAACATTTAGTGTAGTCCTTTTTTAAGAAGATGAGAATTCAGGAAAATTACTAATTAAAATTGAGTGCGCTTCATAAAACAAAACATTATCGACCATTAACGCTACTGCGCCTTGCTAGTGGTGCTCATGTTTGACCGAAGAAGCAGGCATAAAGAACAACAAATTGGAAATAAATGATCAATTTATTTGACTCAATGATATTTCTCCCACGCTAATACAACTATTTTTCTTCTCTATAAATTGTTCAAACTCCTAATTCAATATCTCTGTAACGGTTATTTCATGATCATGAAATATGAATCTGAGATTTGTTTACACTTTGATAATTAAAGAACACGTGATTGTTTGAAAAAATAAACCTGCTAATGAAAACAAACAACCTTAAACATTATAGAAAATTTTGTATATTTTTCAACAAATATTTAAAAAATGATATTACTTAAAGTTTATGATGCATGAAATACCTGGTAGAAACTAGCGGGCATACTAAAAACGGGCTAGCCCATACTTCAACAGACCAAGGAGCGCCTTCATATAACCTAAGTTCCCGATCGGTCACCACTCCATATACCGCAACCCATTTTTCTGTTGAGTCCTCACTGCTGTCACAACTACCATTCTAAAACACATTACCAATCAATCAAAATCAAAGAAAAGATACTATTTAAATGGGTACTTGCTTGAGAGATACATTTTAATGAATTACCTAAAATCTATTTTGATGGAGAAATTTCATCCAGTAATGGAGAAATTTTGTTTTAAACTAGTAAAATTTACAAAAATATGTCTACAATTGAGGGAGGATACTATACAGATAATTAGATGTAAAGCTGTCATAAAATAAATCAGTTTTTTAAAACAAAACGAATATTTAGCCATAATCCTTCAGCAGAGCTGTTTGCTGTAGCCATAAGTTTTTTGAAAATTTAGGCAAGGATGAACAATTCATTTTCTTCAAACAAGCAGATCGCTCCTAAGAAATCAATTCAAGGCTAGAAAGGCTACACATCAGGCGAGGATAGGGTAAGGAAATCAGAAAGTTTTCAACTGGTAATCTGACTGAAATCTCTCAGACGTTATCCTCTTTTCGCGGCATTTCAAACTGTCTTTTTTTTTGTATGGAATGCATGTTGGCGCATAATATATCTCAGGATAGGTGGTTGGGTACGCGGACAATTAAATTATAAGTTTCAAGCAATTAAGCAGCTAGTTATTTTATTATTATATAACTTACTTTAGATATAAAGATATTTAAAATGACATATACCTCTAGGGCTGGCAAGTGATATTTCTGCCAAAAAAAGAGGCACATTAAACTTAGAATGAAGGGCTTGCTTAGCCGAGGTTTCAACTTCTGTGACGCTCACAGGCATCATGCAAGAGTCTCCTCAGGCTGCAATAAACAAGACTGGAAAATATACTCTTAAAAAACTGATGCACAATAAATCCCTTGGAGTACGTCCCAAAATTCAATTTAAAACATGTAATATATCAATTTTAATAATTATCTCTTACAGCAGCACGGAAATGAAAAAATGTTTTAATAATTCCATGATTAGTACATTCTACGATTTTTCTGTATTTATTTATTTTCTTTATTACATTTTTTTTATTCGTAGAAGACCGAAATTTAGTAACTGACCTTTGGCCGAATTAAAATAGTTTTGAAGGTGTAAATGTTAAACAATACGATAATATTATAATGTAACCTATAAAGTTATAATATAATATACTTCACCTGTAAATGTGGAAGCCGTGAAAGCCATCCAATATGATGAATTTCACCAGTTAATGATGTGAGCAAAGAATTAGCATGCCTTAATGCAGTCTGAGTGAGCCCTGCTAATACTGCATGTATGCTGTTATACCATGCAGAACACTCAGCTGGGTCAGTAGCACGCAAAATACAATTGTGCACACAATCTGGAGAATGTAACTCGAAGCTCCTTTGTTCTAAAGAAACAAAACAAACAATATATAGATACATATTTATTAGCCATCAGGAATTAATAAAACTAGTTTAAATCACTTTATAATTATTTTTTAAGAACAATTAATTTTTAACTATTAATTATAAGCATTAATTTGCACAAAATATAATACAATAATTAGCAAATATGCAATGTAAAATTTCTGATCCGGCATAACATTTATCTACAGTTGGTAGGATTCAAGACGATTCTTGTAATGTTAAGTGCTTGACAGTTATAACTGCAAATATTTTACATTTGATTCAAGTAGTGGTGTCTTTATTCTAAAGCAATCATAGATAGATCTTAATATTAAAGAAATTTTTACATGATATAAAAGGTGTTGTTTAAAAATGATGCCACGAGAATGCTTTTACCTGGGTCTTGAAAAGCATAATTTCTTGTTAAAAAACAAAGTTGAAGTGGAAGATGCCTTGTATGTGGTCGATGTGGTGACTTGGGAGGTGGTTGGGCAGATGAAAGAAACCCTCTCTGAAGTTCCCATCCAACCTCCGAGATAAGACTGGCTTTCCTAAAGTATGGCGTAACTTCTCGCAAATACTTGACTGAAATTATAAATTAATATATATTAATATATCTATACAATGTTTAATATATCTATGCAATGTTAATATTGCTTTATTAACATTGTAACAAATAAACTTACATCAAGGTTTTCAAAATAAACACATAAAAATTACAGTAGAAATTTTAAGGAAAAAACATAATGAATATTGGAAATATAAATATTTGAAAAAGTTTGCAAGGCAAAAGAGTGTGAATCTGATAAAGAAACTAGGAATATATATCTATATCAAATTTCAATGGGACCTGACTGGTTTTGAACACATGTACAAGTTTATTTTATAAAAACGAATTCTTAAATAGTCTTTATAATTCAAAAACCACAACAAAAACATTGTGGAAGATTATCTGCAAGGCTTACAAGTCAGCTTGCTAATGATTAAATTACCTAATGAAAAGTCATAAGAACTAATAAAATGCGTCTATGGCCAAATATTTTCAATGTTAAGTATCATGAAAGTTAATTTGTGAGAACTGTTTTCTAGAAATGTGTAATAAAAAACAAATTCAACACAGAAAGCTCAATATTAATGAATTTTTTCCTAGACGGAACCAAGGTAAAATTTATTAATAACCTATATAATGTTACTAAGATTTTATAAATATTTACAAAGATTAGTCAATATTTAGAGATAATGAATTTAAGAGTTAACAGTCACTGGTAGCAATTACAATTGTTACTGTGACAACTTTTATTTTAATCTGTTATTTTCGTTTTGCAGACTAATCATATATAATTAATGTATAAACAATAACAACACGATAATAATCATAACAAACGGGGGTATTTTTTCGAATATCTATATTTTAAATGTTTTGGTCAGTCCTTGGAGCGCTTTCAAGACCTACAGTTAGCATCCCAAATTTTTAATTTTATTATTTTAAATGTCGTAAGAACAAAAATGCGATTACGCTCAAATATTTTCAACACAATTAAGTAACATGAAATGGCTGCATTGCATCAAATAATTAATTAATTATATCTGGAATTTTTTAGATTTTAACTGTTTATTACGTTTCCTTTTTAATATTTCGGATAAAAAAATATATATATATGAAAGAACCTTTTATAAGTTAAAAAATGTAATTTTAAGGAACTGAATACCACTTTTATTCCTACCTTCAAGCTGAACTACTTTTCCTGCTCTTTTCAGAGCTTTCACTGCTTCATCATGCGTTGCTTCCCTCAAATCTTCTCCATTGACTGAAAGAATGGCATCTCCCACATATAATTGTTCTGTTTGATCTGCAGCCATTCCTTTAAATATTTTTGATATAAGAATTGGCATTTTATTTTCTTTTCCTCCTTTAATAGAAATACCTAGACCATTGTTATCAGATTTCACTACTCTAACGACTCTTTTGGTATTTGCCACAGAATCAGGTACTTCAATATTCTCTAAAGTACCACTAGCTGAATCTAATGTGTTATTATTATTTAGTGTTCCATTCAAAGCTGTGGAATTTTCGTAACTGTCGTCGAGGCTAATGCTTAAATACTCCTCTTCAAGGGTTACAATGACCCGATACCACTGCCCGCGCACCTGGGTTTCTAATACCCCAGAACGTCCAAATCCAGTTTCCATCATAGGTTTAATGAATAAATTTGCGTAAAACTCTGGAAAGAATTCATTACTCAACAAAGTCTTCGTTCAAAAACAGAAAAACATTTCATTATCTTCAATATATTACTTTCAAGAGACACTATTTAAAAATAAATTTTCCAGTTTGATCCGCAGAAAAACTATCACATAATATTCAACAATGTTCTTGACACCTTTGTTTCCGTGAACTTTGTTACAAGCGCAGACAAATAATCATATCGTATAGTGGATAAATCGCCAACTAACACAACACACAAAATCGTAGCCATTAACTACCCTTGATAGCTTCCTTATAAACCTACATTACTATTGTGCAAGTTTTCACCAACTTGGGATGTTGCTAATTTTTCCCAGAATCTGCTTGCAAGCAAGATGAATATTACCTAAAATATAATAGATGAACTTCCCTAGAACTTGAATTTGCAAAATATTTCTATGAGGTAGGGTTCAATTAAATTATGAATTTATTGGGAAAATGTAGTTTGGTATTTATATTTAAAATAAATGCGGCATCTTTACGCAAATAAAAATTTAATTAGACTTACTTCTCTGTCACAAGATCTCTTGAATAATTGAATCAAAGAGGTCAGGATATTATTTTCATATGAAGTTAAATGTTACCCACTAGTTTATCTATAATATTCTAATCTAAACTTTTTTATATTTATAGTTTTCCGAGGCTAATCAGATCGTCCGTGTAGACAATTTTATTAAAAACGGACCTGAAGAAGTATATTGAAATAAGAATTTTTCAGATTGAATTACATGGAGGGGGGTCTTTAAAAAAATATATATGTAGGGATAATACAATTTCTTCCCAAAGATGGGAGCACTGCTCTCTCAGAGTTTATAAACTATAGTTTTGTGTATGTGTATGTTTAAAGGTTATGATTATGAAATAATTTACATTTGGAAATGTTTGATTCTAATACAAAGGGAGTTTTAGAACTTTTGAAGCGTCCTGGAAATGATATGTGTGCTGACTGTGGTGTAAAAGGTAACTTTTCTTTATTTCGTTCAAGTAAAATCAGAATAACTGGATTCTTTTGGTTTTGGAAAGCATGTGCAAACGTGTTGTTCAGTTATGCTTATTCGGTCAAACTGTGATTTTTTAGTGTAATGTATGAAATAGATTTTAATAGATTAAGTTTGCTGGATTTTATCTGAGAGATCCTTGATTGTCCTCGTCAATTTGAATTTGATGTTTTATCCCATTCTTTGATTCTTAATTAATGTGTGATAGGACCTGAATGGGCCTCTTACAATATAGGCATCTTTCTATGTGGACGGTGTGCTGGAATTCATCGTGGTCTGGGAACGCACATATCCAAAGTGAAACATATCCGCCTAGATAAATGGGAAGATTCCCAAGTTCAGCGAATTCGAGAAGTTGGTAACTTAGCCGCTAAGGCCAAATTTGAAAGGAGAGTTCCACCTTGTTATAGAATCCCAACAAATGAAGATCATATGTAAGTTACAGTTAACAGCTTTTTTTATTATGTGAGAATACTTCGTTTCACTACTAATTTTTAAATAAATTGAAGTTCACTTCTGCAAGAGTGGATATGTGCAAAATATCTTCGTGAAGAGTTTTCAAGACCTGACAGGCAAGCATATGTTGCTGGGCACATGGAAGGATTTTTGATGAAGAGAGGTAAAGAAGATCCAAGGTATTATCCTAGAAAGTTTATGCTTTCTGAAGCTGATGATACCTTAAAATATTATGTAGACGAGGTTAGTAAGACATAATGGTTTAACTGTGACTAATTTTTTAATTATGAATTGTAGAAATATATTTGTATACAATATTATTAAAGCTCACTAGTATTTTATTTTTGCAGTCTTATTAAGATTTTAATATTTTTATTAAGCCGTTGTTTTAAACTTCCATATTCTCTTTTTTGCAGAAAAAGGAGCCAAAAGCTATAATGAAAGTGTCTGAAATTAATGTGTCTTTTTCCCCGGACAAAATGGAAAAGAAAAATTCTTTACAGATTTCATTTTTGAAGGATGGAACGACAAGACATCTATATATTTATCATGATGATCCACAAACAATTGTAAATTGGTACAACGCTATACGGTGTACAAAACTGCACCGGCTACAGATAGCATACCCCACTGCCAGTCAAGCCGAGGTGCGTTTAGGATGAAATGTTTATATAGTTTCCTGCTTCCACAGCTTTTTCAGTTGCCTGGGGCACCTAAAACTTATAATTCTAGATAAGTGAAGGTAAAATTCTTTTCCTTTTTCTTTGCCTATAGCCACCCGCTTTGCTTTTTCTATCCTTTATTTATTATTTTGTTTTAATTTTTACTCTTTCTTTGACAACAACCGCACAGTTGCAGTCTCCTTGAGGGAATTAACGAATAATAATTTATTAAATGTTATTTTTCAAAAAACGCGTTGACCCAATAATTTTTCTATTGTATGTAGGCGATTTTTTGTTTTGCTAATGATTCAGGTACCTTATATATAGCGGATTTGAAATTATGTAAGACAGTTTTATCCTTAGCAGTGAAATCTTTGGAAATAATTTTAAACAGCAGTTTCTTCAAGAATTGTTTAAAAATCAGAGATTATTTTGCTTATAATAGGGGATTGGTAATTATAGGTACTATTTTATTGACTTCTTTTTTCCACCTCCTCCCCATTATATATAAATTCTTTTTTGGGCTTCCAGTTCTCTCACCATGTAAGTTAAAAGATTGAGTCTAGATTACTTGCCTATAATATGCTAGGAGGTATATTATAGTTGAAGAATTTTAGACTTCTACTGGGTTAATTTAATAAGGTGAATAAAAACCTACATTTATTATCATTCACAGTTGGTAAATCTCTTGACGAAAGACTTTGTCCATGAAGGATGGTTGTGGAAAACTGGGCCTAGGCCAACAGATGCTTATAAAAAAAGGTGGTTTACTTTAGATCAAAGGAAGCTTATGTATCATGAGGAACCATTGGTAATTTCAAATACATTTGTTTATATTAAATTTGTAGTACGTTCATGATGCAGAAAATCTTATGTAATGAACTCTTTTTTTTTTTAAATGAATAATGAGGGTATTTGTTTGCAATTAATTAGTTGTTGACTTTTTTATGTTTTTAAAATGAGAAATTTACACCTTATCTTTTAGTGTACACATCTTTTACAATTATGTATTAAAATAATGTTTTTCATAATTTTATCTTGATCATTATAGTCAGCACACCCAAAAGGCGAAATTTTTCTTGGGCATTCGCTGGAAGGGTATAGTACCCGTATCGGCACCCCAGCAGGGGTAAGAGATCAAGGTTTTTCTTTTACCTTACGCACTCCTGGAAGATGGTATTATCTGTCTGCTGAACTTTCTCAAGAAAGAGATCGATGGATACAAGCTATCTCTGCGGTGCTAGATGTACCACTTTCACCACAAGATTGCGCAAGTATGTTATAAAATATGTGAAATAATTAAAAAATAATTCTTGGAATTTAATCTTATTATGTGTGTGCTGGGTTTCGTAGTTTCAATGTATCAACAATTTTTGTTTCTGGTATTTATATAATATGATTCATGTAAATTTTCGAAATCAGTTTTCATCAGAAATTTCTATAGTAGGTCCCATAATTAATTTCGAAAACATGTTTAAGGAACAGCCTAAATTTGTGTGTGAGAGAGAAAGAGAAAATGTCTGAAAAAAAAAAATCACAGAAAGCTTGCAATTGACATACTTTTAAGAAAGCTTTAATCAACATATTTAACGGGAAGTGCACCTTCTACTTTTTTTTACAGCTTCTTTATGAGATTTTCTCGAAAATTTTCCTATAATTTTTATTAAATTTGTTTACCGACGTTATATTTGAGAAAATCATATCAATAAAAACTATGAAAATTGCATTATAAGAAAATCAAATAGGTGTTTTCACACTTTTTTCCGGTACTTAAATTATCTTCCCGAAGTTCTCACAGATCTGTTGAAAGATTTTTAAATATTGGAAAAAAAATCAAGATTTTTACTAAAGGTTTAATTTTTTAAATCTTACAATGTTCTGGAAGCGTATATTGTTATGAGGCATTAAGTAGGAAAGTATATATAACGACGCCTTACCTACCTTCATGAACTTAGTTATTCCAGAAAAATGTTGCACATAAAATAGATTTATTTATGTTTAGTATGTGCACTAAGTTTAAGGAAAATTTTTGGGCTGTTTACGAAAGTCTGAAAAATCGACCTGTATAGTCACTCTTCCTTCAAATTTGATATTCTTAAACATTTAGTAAATAAATGCTAGAGCGAGAGCTATATCGAAATACCATATTAGAGGAAAGCATAAGGTCACCGCCAACCCCCTCAAAAAAAAAAATTCCCAGAAAATATTTCAAATACAGTTGAAGACCTATTTATCTATACTTAATCAATCATTTATCTATACTTCTTAATAAAAAAAAAATCATAAAATCGCGAAAAACTGAGGAAAATCAATGTCATATTGTATATATTTACCTTTATATATATATATAGCAAACAGATGTATGTGTGTGCAGGTTGTTAGAAAAATGTTGGTGCTTAAAAACAGTTACATTTAAATATAAATAAAAGCATGCTTATTTGATTTGACATTCGCTCATATTGCAATCATTTACTTGTGTTGACGTACCGCTCTTTGTTTCGAGGGAAAAACTCTTCGCATCCTGATTTGATCCATAGATCGGAAAAGACATAATTAAATGGAACCAAATAGGAGTGTAATTTAAGGCAAAACGCTTACTCCCTCCAACTTTGCTAATTTTACCTGAATCAAACGCGAACGGTGGGCGGAACGTTATCATACTTTCTGTTGCAGAATAGTTTTATTTCGGTTAATAAAAAAGGAGTACCTTGCTTTTAAGAATTCATAAATGATGTTCAGTATAAATGGAAGATTCTTCACCACGTTCTTAAATGGTGGATGAAGATAGTGGAGGTTCGGTCTTTAAAAATAAAAAAAAACATATTTTTGCCAACGTTTCGACAAATATACTGTCTTTAACAAGGAGAATGATCATTCTCTGTGGTGTTGCAGTGTTCCCACCTGCTAATTTTCCAAAAATAAAAGGTAAAGTGTCATGTTTTGAAGTTTAACATTTCTTATTTTTATGCCTTGATAACGACAATGTATTTGTCGAAAGGTTGGCAAGAATATGTTTTTTTTTTTAAATTTTCAAGACCGAATCTCACTATCCTCGTCCATCGTTCAGTATAAAGGTCAGTGTCAACAGTGTTATTGTAAATAAAACATATTGAACAAGTTTTAAAATAATTTCGATAACACTAAAACTCATACCATAATAATTTGAAGTTTCCACTGGTTGTTTGTTTTATATTTGCAAAATAAGAAGTGACAAAACTCAGAAGTGAAAATTTACTTGGGCGTAAAAGTAGAAATTTCAAATTATTGGTAGTTTAAGCAATTGTATTTTTGATATATAATATATATAAATAAAACTTTTGGAAACATTTTTATGTAATTATGTTGTAAAATACATTTCAATAAATTTTTATTTTACAGTTGCTGCACGTCTAGTCCGCAAACGTGGTGTAACAAGCAGCCTTAACATATTCTCGTCCAGATAACTCCAGTCGAACTCATTTTTATTATAATTTTGCATGAATCACTTTTTATTGTTTTCAATGTATTATATTATTTGCGAAAATATTTTGATTTTTTTTTTTTTTTTAACCAGTGAGTGGTAACATTAACTTACGACGACATATTTTATATCTCATTATACATTTTATAATCATCGGTTTTTCATTCCTTTATTTAAAATTATATCTCAGTAGGGTAGTGACCTTTATTTATTGCTTTACTATTATGATAGTTTTTTTTTAATAATTTATTGTTTTTTTTGTGTGTGTTTAGGAGAAAAAGATTTATTTTCATGTTCTTATATATGCATATTCTTTCAATGATCATTTCTTTCTTGTGTCATATTTTAATTGATTTCAGAAATTCTTGGGATTTGGAAGAAGCAAAAGTAAATGTAAAACATTATATAAAGGCCTTTCTGACAATATTGACGTGAACTAAAGGTAATAAATATCCTTTGTAAAAGTAAATATTTATTATATTTATATTAATGTAATTGGAACTGTAATAATAAAAATTTCAACTCCTATGCTGATAAAATAATTTTATGGTAAATTTTCATAGAAATTAAAAAATTTAAATAAATAGATACAGAAATTGTTTATGAGATCGTACCATTTTCACTTGCTTTAATGAATAATATTGTTCTTGCTACCATTTGAGAATATAGAATTATTAAAAAAAAAAAAAAATCAGTTAGTTTAAAAATACAAAATAAACAGGTATGAAGCAAAGGCCTAATTATCATGATAAAAAAAACGCTTAAATATCTGTTATCTTTTATATGCTGATTATTTCTAGTTATAGAACTAATTTTATTATTATTATTTATTGTGGACTATGAGATAATTATGAGCAATGAGGGTTTACACATGTGTTGAACAATGACAGAGCAATATGAGACATAACACATTTGACTTTAAACATATGCTTCACCTTACTTTTGTTTCATTTTACATTTTCAAATTTTTATTTATTGAGGCAAAGGTTCTCTGTTGGATGGTATTCGGTGATGTATTTCAGAAAAATAAAATGAATGCAGAATTATGTTTATTGTAAATATATTTGGGAAACCAAATTCTAAGTATATATTGCGCATTCTTAACACAATTATGGGTTTTACAAGGTGCCGATGCAGCTATTTCCTACTCTCTGAGATTTGTTGACAGTTTTAAAGCATCAACCGTCTTTAAGAAGTCATGAAATTTTGTGTAAACAGATCCGTTACTTTATTTTGCTGCAATGTTATTTACCTAAGCATATCTCTAAATCGCCAAAGAGAGCGGTTCCCGTTCTCTATACATGTTAAAATTATATTAAAAACAAGAAAAACTAAATCATTGAATTACTCACATTTAATTGTATTCTTTAATAATAAAATACTAAACTCCCGAAATCAAAAATTCACATGCCTTAGAATGGTGTAGAATTGCCAAATCCTTTCCGAGTGAGATTTATGTGACCATGATAACATAAATTATTTACTGGATATTTTAGCGGGATGGAGCGTGAATGGAAAATGTCTCAATGAAAAAAAAGTATCACTTCATCCAACATTATTACTTTATTTATTTCAAATAAATATCGCTAACTTTCGGTTGGCGCTCTTTTCAAAATGCTGCAATAAGTATTAGTAACAGTTTAGTTTAGAGACTAAACTGCACTGTATTTCTCTTTTTTTACACTCTTTTCCCAACTTTAAAAAGGCAATCAGTTATTGCGAATTATGAAGGCAGATATTTTTGGAACAGAACATAAATATGTAATGAAGTGGCCGTGAACCAAATCATTTGTGATCTTGAAAATCTTAAGAAGTGATAACTGAGGTGTTCGTGTTTGAATGTAGCCACCGCGTTGGTGTGGGTACATTAGACCAAGTAGTTGCACACTTCAAACAACGTCTACGGCCTTTTGTCCATTGTTTATGAGCTGGGTGTAAGAATAAGTATTGTTCGACTGGGGATAGCCTCTGGAATGCCAATATCCTTAAAGAATACAGTCCACTTCTCCCTATGGGATCTCGGAATGGAATGGAAATTTTGTAAATAGTAACATAATTTTTGGGACAGCGTTTTTGTCCACAACAAACTTAATTTGAAAGTATTAATTTACAAGAAATAAAAATAAATCAGCGGGAACTCCGAAGTGAGGTTAACTGATTTGTCCATTAAAATGCATTAGTAAATTCCCTTTTAAGAAAATAATATATTGAGATAGATATAAGTTTTATAAAAATAATAAATAATCGTAATAATAAATACTAAAAAGTTTCTTTAGAATATAATGTATGAGAGCTATTATGTCAGTCGTGCCTTAACAAGAATTTAAAGCAACACTAGGAACAGCGTAGCCATTCGCATTATTTTTCATTTCATGTTGTCATTAGGAAACATTAGGGATTCATTGGTCCGAGTTACTAAAAAAAAAATTTTTCCATTTATACTTGATGCGAGAATAAAAAATTTTTTTAGACAAATCACTTTTAATAGAAACTACTTGAATGCCCTAATTTGTTGAATGCGCAATATTTATTACTTTTTTTTTTGCATTGCCATAAAAAAAGCTGTTATATGTTGTTTTTCGATCATCCAATATTAAGACAATATGGTCCATATTTAAAATTATTAATTTTTAATAAAATATTAGCTCATTGGTTATGAATATTAAGATTGTAGCCTCGCAGTTCATCATATTTTATTTGGAAAGGAAGTATTTTTCTGTAGCATTCATTAAAATTATTAGTTTCAAATTAATAATTAAAACTAAACGTTTCCTGCATATTAAGTAATTATATTATTTATGGGAATGATACTAAGATTTCATCTTGGTATGAACTAGGAAGTTCCTCTTTGATGATTATTCATTACTAAAAGAAATTACTTTCTTTTTTTTTTGCCGGAGTTGGCGTATTTATATTTTCAGTAGAATAATAATAGGTATTATTTTAAACATATCTTAATAGTTACAGATCTAGAATTGGAACTTTTTATAAAATATCTTTAAAAAAAAGGGGGAACATTAGAATGTAATTTTAAAATAGTATATTGGTACATATACACGGGATCTTTTGCACGTTTTATACTCAATAATAATTTGTTCATTGTGTATATGCACTGATCTGAGAACTGAAACTTAAAAATGTATTACTTAAAAGTTATAAATAGTAGAATTTGTAAAAGTAATCACTTTTGTTAAGTTGCATGTACATATATATATACATATATATAGAATAAACAGTATTTATTTACCATTCAGTGCTTTTCTTTTTTTTTTGTAGAAAAAAAAACCATACTTACTTGCATAGTAATGCAAGATGAATAATTTTGTGGAATTTTTGGAGAATTTCCAATTTATTTTTTGACAAAAAACTAAAGGTCTAAGTATTTTCTTATATTTCAATAAATATGCTAATTATAATTACATTATTGCCTCACAGCAGCCATTTCCTGTAAGGCTTAGGTATCCTCGTTGTTCAAATTTTCAAGGATATACGAGGGTCATTCAGTAAGTAACGAGGCAAATCGCCGTAGCTCAGAAACGGGTTGTTTAACCAATATAATAGTTTCAGTGCGTGAAGTTGGCATCCTTGTACTTAGTTTCTCATCAGCTGTTCGAGAGTATTTGGTAAGCATAACCTCAAATGTATTCCGTTAACAATGGCGAGTCCGCTCGACCATTGCACCTCGGAAAAACAACGCTCAGTGATTAGATTTTTAGTTACAGAGTGCATCAAGAGTACTGAAATCCACGAAAGAATGTTGAAAGTGTACGTGAATAATTGTTTGAACCGTTCAAACGTTTATAAATGGGTAGAACAGTTTAAAGGTTGCCGTGAAAGTGTCTGTGATGAGAACGAAGTGGACGACCGGTTGAATTTGGAACTTCCTCCAACGAATCTCGCATTAACGCGTTAATTCAGGACTACAGGCATATTACTGTTGATCTGATAGCTGAAAAAGTGCACGCGAGTGTTGGAACTGTCCATAACATTATTCAGCATACTGCAGCTTATGACAGAAAACTTGTGCGAGATGGGTTCTAAGATAACTTTCGGATGCCCACAAAGAAAGTGGGGTGAGAGATCCTTCCAATCCCCCCTACTGCCCCGGCCTTGCCCCATCGGACTTCCATTTGTTTGGACCCCTTAAAGAGGCTCTACTTTGGAAACATTTTCAATCCAATGAAGAAGTTAAAAATCAGGTGCAAAAGTGGTTTCGAGATCAACCCAAAGAATTTTATGCCAGAGGCATTCACAAATTAGAAGAACGTTAGGATAAGTGTATAAATGTTGCTGGAGACTCTGTTGAAAAGTAGCCAAAGTTTTGTATTGATTAAATAAATCGTTCGTTGATTAGACAAATCGCTGCGATTTGTCTCGTTACTTATTGAATGACCCCCGTACATTTTAACTGGTTGGAAACTTGCGGGCAACTTCTTGGAGTTTAGGTAGGTACACATAGACAAACTGTAATTCATACATACATAACAGTTTACACTCGACTATATTTTCATGTACAAACTGTATATTTAATGTCAATACTCAAGGGAGTCAATAGGTCACTTAGGTCGCAGTGATTTAGTTGTAAGTCAGTGCGTTTAGGCATCTAATGCTAAGTGTCTATTTGTGACAAAATAGTCTCGAGACTATTGTCACAAATAGATAGGTGCATGAGAGCAGGCTCGGAGACAAGTGCGCGCAAGTCTCCGAGAGCGTAATTGTCACAAGTGGACATGTTCATTTCTGTTCTCGTGTCTCAGTCTCCAGAATTCTGTCAGTGTTTGAAGATTTTTCTCAGCTTTCGGTGACTTGATTTCATTATTGTGTGTATTTTTCATTTTTATTTCGGAATTCTCTATTTTTATTTGTATGTTGGTTAATTCTTTTTTAACCTTCCAATATGCATGCATATAAATGGGACATGAAAAGGCGCAGAGTATCGAGACACACATCAAGTAATTTCAGACGATGATGTTCAGTTAATTCCAAATTTTGACAAATACAGGGGTATGTTAAAAAACAGAAAACGCACCATTATGAATTTCGATGTTTATTTTGTTTTGATGTTAATTTTAAGAGTTTGTGCGCCAAATTTGATGACATTCGTTGGCGTTCGTCGAAAACTGAAAAAAATGTTTAGTAAAAGCGCACTTCTGGTTTACTAATTGTCTTGAAACTCGGTATGTTGGCCTACTATTTATTTCTAGTTAATTTTGTTTGGATGGTAGAATTGTATAATCAACTATGTAGCACTTTAGAGACCCCCCTCTCCCAAAAATGCCCTTAAATATTTTTCCGGAGAAAAGTTTAGAATAATAGTTGTGGCTCTTTGTATGTGTAGTTGATAACCAAGTTTGAAGAAAATCGTCGCAGCCATTTTTGAGAAAATCGCAAAAAAGTAAAAATCCAATTAGTAAAGTGGTACTTCCGGTTGAGGAATTTTGACATAACATAGTGTCAGATCCTATGATGATACCTAAATGGAATATCAAGTTTCTGCTTTCTACGGTTTTTCGTTTTTGAGCTATACTGTTCACATGCACACATGGACAGACCATTTACTAAAAACCAGTTTTTTGGACTCAGAGGACCTCAAAACGGAAATATCCGATTTATAAAACAGCATCCGTAAGTCGAACAATTTGGTATATCATATTTTCTCTAACATTTTTTTTTCCTATGACATTACTTCGGCTATTTAGCCATTCTACGTCACGCAGCCCCAGCACAAATGGTTACGCTGGCGACTGATGTTGTTCCTTTAGTTGGATATCCAGGGAGCACGTGAGAATAATCTCGGACGCGAACAACTTCACCCTCCAAACACATAATCTAGCCGTTTCGCTACTAAGAGCCGCATTCAAACCTTGGTAAGGATCAAAAAGTAAAAAAAAATATATATAAAAAATCTGGGGGCAAATCCTCCCACTAGAAGCTGCCATTTTAAATTAGGAAAAAGTATAAGAGAAGAAGCAAATAAGGAAAATAATTATCCTTGTGCAGTGGTAATCGCTGAGTAGAAAATCCACTTTTCACTAATTCTTTGTATTACCAGGGTTCTAGCACAATGGAGTTTTTCCTTTATTTGTCGTTATAAACTCAGTTTTAGGAAAAAAATTTTTCGTCAATAATTTTTTATAAACATTCACTTCTGCGTGTTTTTATGGAAGTGCAGTCATTTCTTATACATCATCATAAACAGGAATAGTCTAGTCGACAAGGTATGAAACAGAGAATGGATAGATTTATTTTATTTGTTTATTTCGGTTGGAGCTTCTATATACATATCTGTCGAATGTTCGAGGAACTGTAAAAAGTCGGCATCAACTTCTCTTGCTAAAGTTAGTTCGTTAAATACACTGCTTTCACAAACCTATATAAACATACCAATATAAAATTTCTAAGTTTAACTTTCTTCATTCTGATGTAGAGAGTTAGATAAAAAATGTTTATTTCACCTAACAAACTACTGAACCAGAAATTAATGTACCTTACTGAAAGTCAATTTATGGAACATTCCAATGCTTTTAGAATTGTCCAATGAAATAATTGCAACGAATTTCTTAACGTTTAATCTCTTTACTCCTAAAAGAATTAAAATACAACAATAATAATCACAATCATTCATATCTACTTTTATCTATATGAATGAAATTATGTTACCGTAATTAAGTAAACCAATAAGAACTTCTTTCCCATAACCTCTTCCTCTAAATGAAGTTTCAGCAATCATAAGTCCAATTTCTGCTACGAAGTCTTCTTCAGTCATGGTTAAATATAAGTTTGCATCTCCAATCATTGATTCTAGAAAGCTTTTCAATTAAATAGGGAAAAAACATATTAAAAGAGAAATTCTGAGTTACTATTAGTTAATTACCAATACTCGGCAAAATCCTTAAATTATTGTAAAACAGGTACTTCCTATTTCAAAATTCGAAAGTAATTCCTGAACACCAATAGGCTTCAGCAGCTAGCACTCTATTATTCAACATGTGCTATGCTTTGTGGACACCATTGTCACCTCCCTTCATCAGAAGGAACGCTGTTCGGGTGTCTTCCTCGATATGAAGCAAGCCTTCGATCGGATTTGGACTCTGGGTTATTCTGAAAGCTCAAGGAATATACATGCTCCAATATGCCAATGCTCAACTATGTCTTCAACTATCGACTGTAACCTAACACGCACATGTTATGAAAAAATGTCCGAAATCAGCACGCTTTTTCTTCCCACTTCAAGCCACTAGCCCGTCGTCTTTCATCCCGAACTCTTCCTGACAATCCTCCTACAAGTTTCTTACGCCAATGGCCTCTTGATATGCTAACATAATGGCTGTCAAATTTGTTTCTCTTTATGGAGTGCTATCACTCCTTTATCTCGTAATCTTTTATTTCTTGATTTTCCCAACCGAACATTATTACTTAGTATAGCAGTGGTTGCTGTTGTAATATATAAACAATAAAAGGGAAAAATAAAAAAATGGAAGATATTAATAATTAATTTACCGAGCGAATCTTCAAAACTCAAGGATACGGTAATTGGAGAAAGGCAAACTATTGCCATAAATGCTTATTAAAATAAGAAATCGACAGCATACATTTCTAGGCTTCTTTCGAGAGGGCACGATCATATTGAATTGTCTTGGCAAAGTTACTTCCAGAAACATACTTTTGATCTTCACAATTTAGGCGTTAATATAAAAAAATATTAATTTTGATTTAATCTAAATCTAAAATCTAGGGTCGGCTCTTATACAGTAAGCGCGGGAAAACAAAGAGATCCAATTATTACTTTCGAGTTTAACCGGCTAAAGATTTCTTTAGTCCATGGAGGGTTTGGTGGCCGCTAATTTAATAAAGTTTACTATAATGAATATGCTTTATTTAAAACTATTAATACAAATTAATGATCCCAAGAAAAGAGTTTCTTACCAACTTCATTATCACTTGTTTCCAACGTTTCTTTGTCTAGCACAATAAACGTACATTCTGTAAAAGGGTTTTAATATTTTTAAAAGATAATAATAATATATGAAATCTGGCCTTTCAAAACCTTACTATTTTCATCATTGAGCCATGTTTGCTGCATTTCATATTCTTCTGAAAGCGAAAGTCTCTCTGAAGCAGTTTGTTTTCTCAATTCGTCTGAATTCATCCAGCTGTGATACCTCTCCCAAATAAATGTAAATTATTTTATAAGTGATTCTGTTTACATAATTTTGATTAAAAGATATTTTGAAAAAGTTTACATACTTTTCAACATGACTGATCCTATAAGGCACTAACACAACATTCGTCATAATAATTTTCGTCGAGCTATTTAATTTCATTTCATCGAAATTATAGCTAGAATTGTGCACATTATAAAACGAAGAAGTTATACTGAATACAACGCAGTATTACACAGTGTAAACCGTACACTGCGCGATATGCTATACGAAATAACATTCAAGTTTGATGAGGAGAATAGGTTACAAAGAATGTAAACATTGGTCAACATAAACAATATAAAAGGTTATAATATGTTAAAAATATAACTTCGCCGAATTTTTGTTATAAAAAATAAATGATTATACAATGGAAGAATTTTCTTTGCCTTACACTAATCAGCACTTGTCACAGTATTTTATTGGTTATAACATACAAACACATTATACAATAAATTTGTTATAAAAAATTTGCTTGATTGATCAATAATACGCTTCCGCTCCATCTGTCATTGTCTTTTGAAATACGATGCCAATTTTAATAAAGGATTATACTTGGCGACAAACAGTAGAAAATGTTGTAGTTCGAGTTCCCCTGCAAAATACTCACCCCAGTAAAGTAGATCTTTTTACATCTGATATTTATATAAAGGTAATTCTTTTTATATGTAGATATGTGTGTATATATATGTATACAAAAAAAGATGTTACTTAATTATAAGTGTTTATAATTTCAGGTTCATTTTCCTCCTTTCCTTTTCGAAGTTTGCCTATTTGAATCCATTTCAGAGGAAAATAGCAAATGTATGCTAGTAAATGGAGAGGCAGTTTTCGAATTGTCGAAACTAGAGAAAAAAGAATGGCCAGTATTACACAGAGACATTTCCAAAAAAGAGATGATCAAGTTGAAAGAGGAAGCCATAAATCGAGCACATCAAAAGGCAGAGAATGAATCAAAAGAGAAACAAGGTTATTTTTTAAAATAATGCCTATTCTTTCACGCGGGTTTGATGTCCAACTACATAATTGGACTTGGGAGTTTATAATGGATTAAGGCGTGTATTAACTTATAGATACTGAAATGAATGTATTTTATAATTATTGATTTTATTGAACAGCCAATTTTGTTTTTCTTTCCTGACATCATCTATCTATCGGATTACCTCGAAGTCCATTCCAAGAAACCAGACCTAAAAGTAAAAATTTATGCTTACGCAGCTGTCGAATTGTCATTCTTTTCATATATCTTTCATTAGCCAAAAGTTAGTGAAGTCCAAACTATTAGAACTTATTTGTCGCCCGAATGGGCATCTATTCTAAATTGCGGATATATGTGTGTCAGTCCATAAATAATAATAGTAGGCAGTTTGGTATAGATATCATGTAAAGTTCAAATACAGAAGAAGTAATACTAATGTTTTTTTTTAGAATCAAAGAATAAACGTCGTAAAGATTGTGTAAAACGTCAAGTTGAACAAGAATCAATATTTCGTGAAAAGATTGAAAACTTAAAAAAAGAAGAACATTGTAAAGCTCTTCAAGAAGTTTTAGAATGGAAGGCAACTGAAACTGCAGATGATAAAGTTCTGTTATCCACATTAGGCAGAGCTCTTTTAGAATATAACAAGAAGGCAAGTAAGTAAAATCATTATTATTTATTTTTTATAACCATTTCAAATGATTTATGTGTAAGAATTTAGGTACTCTGCAAAGTGATAAGAGAAAAGATGAAACCTATAAAAGCAGTAACCAAAAAGAGGAAATAAAAAAGCCTTTACCAACGTGGCTAGCTGCTGCTGCAAAACCTGTTAAAAGACCACCACCAAGAAAAGGAGGGACTATTAAAACTGAATTTACTTACCGGGCCTTTCCTACTCCCTGCAGAGAATCTCAGTTAACGGCCGAAGAGGAGGTAAATATTATACTGAAAATATCAATGGGATGTTTGTGATTTTTTTTTTCTAAATACATAAATTTTTCTAGTTGAGGCAAGTAACTCGAAGAACACATTTGTTTAATAAATGAATATATAGGTGCCTTGTCTGGTTGAATCGACAAATATATTAGTCGATCACCTATTGGCCTAATCAACAAAGTCGCAATATAAGTATGTCAACCCACTATATGAATTCCATGAAATGGATTGTTATGGAGAATGAATAATTCATTTTTTGGGAAAAAATAAAAATGTTGATTTGACACTTATTTTAGCTTATAGGTCGGAGGTGTAAGCCGATAGACTACAAATTGCTGAACAACTAGAATCAATTCTTGATGGTTTTATTAATGATTTTCTTGTTAATTAAAATATAGTGGCTGAAAAAGCAAGCAGAAGCCAGAAGGCTTACTGGCTTTGTTGCAGAAGATCTTAGACCAGAAGAGAAAGACCCAGAGTGGCTTTTGAATAGAGGAAAGTAAGTTTTTATTTGTGACTCAAACAAAACTTTATATTTCTCATAAAAGTCAATGGTCAACATTTTTAATATACGGAAGAAGTTCAAGACATGATTCTGTGTGTAGTTGAATTAAAAGAACTGCATGAGAAAAATAAAATCTTGAAATAACTCCAGATGGTCGGCTGATGCTTTCACAGCCGACTCATTTTGTAAATTATTCAAAAATCAGTACAGGGAGAAGTAAAATTTGATTTGATTAAATTTTACTCTTTAAGTATTTATGTTTGATCTTCAAATTGTGCCTTAATCAGATACACCCAAATAAACCCTAGATAAAAAATGAGCAGCTTTGCAGTCACTGAAACTTATTATCTCTGTGTTTATGTTTAGAAGTTAACAGTCGGATTTTAAAATGACTTTTATTTAATTAAACATTTATATAAAAATGAAAGCATTACTTATTTCAGATCTTTCCATGATGTCGGTAATTATTTAGGAGCTATAAGTGCCTTCTCATATGCTATTCAAAATTGGGAAAAGATTCCAGAACTGCACGTAGCTAGAGCCGAATCTAACGCAGCTATTGGAAACTGGAGAAATGTTCTACGTGACACTTCAAATGTAAGTAAACTATTATTTTTATTTATTTATTTTTAGGTACCGCAATATCTGTGGAGATAGGCGCGCCCTTAGCCTTTTGAGTATCCATAGCTTATGGTCAATGTTCTCTCGTCATAACATCAGTTATCACTGGACCAGGATGAGAAATTAAGAAATCTAGGGCAGTGCTGTCTGGACTCTTGTGTGTTCCAACAACTCAATTCAGTTAAGCAGCCTCACTGATATTATTGGTGTTATTATATTATTAACAAAGACGAACATTCATCGTGCACTGACGTACAAGTTTAAGAGCTACAATCGTTACTTTATACACGCGATTCTAGGTGTTGGGTCGTATGTGTGTGGTAGCACGCCCAGTACCTCCCTCACGCGCGTGCGCTTCCGCCCGTGCGTGCGAGCGCCTTCTTAACCCCTCCTTAGTTTTTTTTTGCCTGCTTTCCTTCCCCCTTTTTTTTGTACGTTTATGGTACTGTGAGGGTCAGATTTCCTGCTTCACCCCACAATATCTTCGCCTCCCCATTTTTCTCCTCTCTTCCATCCCGTTTCCTATTGCATCATCGTCCCTCATAGTTTTTCCCTCCCTACTTCCGATTTGGCCAACGCCCGTTCTCTCTCACTTCTTCTATTAAGCTTGTGCAAGTCACTTCAATATGACGATAGTGTTCTTTTTCGCCTTTATCAAATATACACACCTTGTTCGCGCCCGTATTGACTATATACACTTTTCCACTCGCCCGCGTATCAAGTATACGCTTCACCTCTTCATCTGAATTCGCCAGCTGGTCCACCGGCACTCATCACCGCCTGAAGAACTTCTACTCCAGCTATCCTGCATCGACGCCGTCAGCTGTCATAAACATTCTCTTCACCCTCTCTGACTCATCCTCATTCACACACATTCTCCCCACCTCTACACTAACATCATTAACACTTCATCACTCCCTTTACACACTTCTGCATCCTAGTCGTCTGCTTCACCGTAAACCACCTCATATCTACTGCAAAGGTGAGTGCCATTTTTATTGTCATTTTAATCTGTTTGAACTTGTTGGATTATTTAATTATCATTCTGTTTATTTTTATTGTTCGCCTTCTCGCCTTGTGGTGTCTGCCGCGCAGACACTAGGGTTATATTTATCATGCAACTTCTCGAAAAGGAGAAGTTTCTATGATATTAGCCTGGGTTTACTATATGAATTATAGACACCTGAGGCATTTTAACATCATGTAGTGCTCATAACAACGGTCACATTAATTGCTTTCTTTAACCCTTCTAATAACATTGCTACCAAGCGCTTTAATCTGCACAGTATCTTTAAATAATAAACATTTCATACTTCATTACTCTTATAATTCAAATTAAACTTTTTTTATGCTTAAAATGATAGGCAAATATTTCAATTTGATTAAAAAAGATTTTATTTAATGAAATTTGGTTAATTACTTTATATTGCATTAAGAAATCATAACAAATTAAGATTATCCTGATTCATTGTGGAACGCCAAATTTCCCCTTCTTCTCAATAAGGCGAAAATTTTGCTTACTTATGTTTATTTGTACTTATTTTGTATAAGTGGGTTAGTCTTTAAAAAAAAAAACCTTTTTTTATAGCTATCATACATGCATTCATCTACATATCATGAAAATTGAATTGTATCGAATCTGAATTTATATATTCTGATTCACTCAGCTTAGTTGCAATCCTTCAGCCCTCTACAGTAATTATGAAAGGATTAAACTTTTTCTTTTATTGTGATTACAAAAAAAAAATCTCTTTCCTATTTATATTAAAATAATAATTCTTTGATTTGTCTATTTAGGGCTTGGATTTGTGCAGACCTCATGTTGCAGCCAATGCGGATATGAGATTTAAATGCCATTTTTACAGAGGTTTAGCACTGATAGAATTAGGCCGGCCACAATCTGCTGTGGCAGATCTGGAAGAGGCACTGGAATTGCGACCATACGATGAAAAACTGCATCATCTTTTGGAAAGGGCTGAAAATGAAAAAGAAAAAGCCGAGCAACTCCAGCGGGAAAAAGTTCCTGATGTCATGTATATAGAACCGGAAGAATTAGCTAATTAAATTCTGCTTAAAGATATTCCTCATGTGTATGAAGATTAATATTATATTTACAATCAAATTCATAATGTAGTATTAAAATTGTCAAGTATTTAAATAAAGCTCTGTTTAAAGAATGTTTGAAAAATTTGGTGTTGGAAGTCACACGATTTTCTCTTACTGCAATTAATACAATTAAAAATTGACAAATTTTCTTCAAATATAACCGCCTATTGGCGGTTAGAGATAAAACATAATGAAAGGTAACTGAAGTATTCAGTCAATGAAAAATTAAAGAATTGATATTATTTTCGAACAATATTTTAAATCAATCAGATTTTTTTATTACATGTGTAAATTTACTTACTATAAAATGGTTACTGTAGGAAATTAATCGTTACATTTCTTATTTTGCTACCCCTTTTAAAATTTTCATCGGCTGCCACTGGCACACCTAAACCTTTGATTTTTTTTTTTACGCACGCCAGATCTATGGTCATTAGTGCCCGCTGCCTTTTTCAGTGCACTGTCAGTCTCCGGACAGTGCTCTTTTGTGCAGCGCAATTGAGTCGGTGAATGTTGCGGCTATACTGAGCATTGATATTTGATATAATAAAAGTTTTTGTAAAATTTTCTGCGGTGAGATCAAAAGAGAAACTACATTTAAAGCATATTTCAATTTGATGTGATAAAAATGGAATTACTCAAAAAAAATGAATAAATTCTCTTTAGCCTAAAAACAAACTCTTGAAGTAAACGCAAAAATAATGCTTTGAAATATTTGAAATGTGACTTTTTGTTTCTCTTTGATTTGAATATTGCGAGTGAACTGAAGTATTCGGTGACGAAGAAAGAATGTTTGGCGATTGTATGGGCCATCAAGAAATTTCGGCCTTATCTGAAAGGCTATGAGTTCACTGTTTACGCTATCTACTTAACCTAAAAGATGCAACTGGTCGATTATCCAGATGGGCTTTGGAGCTTCAAGGATATAGCTTTGAAGTTGTGTACCGCAAGAGAGCCTAATGAGTCCCTGTTGCTTTTTCTGGAATACCTAGTGCTCAGTGTGCTTCCACAACTGAAAGTAAAGATCTCATAAAAACCGCTAATGCAGTCACGTTATAAAGTTATTCAAAAAAGCTGTAATTTTTTGTTGGAGAATCCACTAATGATTCACACAAACAGTGGAACTCTTTATATCCATCGCCTTATGTTAGATTTATCCAAAGCTTTCGAAGAAAATTTGTGCGAGATGGGTTCCAAGACAACTTACGGACGCCCACAAAGAAACCATGTTTCAAATCAGTCAACAGTTGAAAACGGGTTCTCTCGCTCGAAAGAAATTCAAGACCAGCCGTCTGCAGGTAAAATCATGCTTACAGTATTCTGGGACTTGCAGGCGCCTATTTATTGTGAGAATCTCGAAGATCAACAGCCAATAATATGGAGTAGTGATATGCTCACAAACAAAATAAGGCCTGTCATTCGAACGAAACGTCGTTAAATCTTGTATAAAGGCGTGATTTTGCTTCATGACAACGCTCGCTCACACACGGCACAGTTAGATTAGATTCTACGGGGGGGGGGGGGCCACGTAGCTGGCTCTTCAGCCTGCGACAACCGCGACCCCCAAGGGTGTATTGTGGCACCCCCTAAGTTGGAGTCCCCTCCCCAATCCTGTCCTTTATTTGAACTTTGGAATCTGGGGAGGCTCCTAGGTGGTCGGTTAAGAGGACCGTCCATCAGAGCACCCTCTCGCGTCCTGTCTGCCTTAATCGCGTGGCCTCATGCGTTGGTCTAGTGGGTAAGCACTCGCCTTTCGCGCGAGAATTCAGGGTTCGATTCCCGTGAGGGCAAAGTGGCAAAGTTGACCCAGCATCGTGATAAAAAGTGGGAAGCTACAGTTAGTAGTGCCCCAGGCCGGAACTAAACGGCGTAGGAACTGCGGCGTGTTTACCGCCTCCCTATTCAAATCGCCGTCTGGCAAGCCTTGGCCCTTCATGGGCTGTTGCGTCATACGGTTTTTAACTCAAGAAACACTTCAAAAAGTGGGGTGGGGGATCCTTCCTCATCCCCCTACAGCCCCATCGGACTTCCATTTGTTTGGACCCCTTAGAAAAGCTCTACGTGGGAAAAATTTTCAATCCAATGAAGAAGTTAAAAATCAGGTGCAAAAGATCAACCCAAAGAATTTTATGCCTGAGGCATACATAAATTTGAAGAACGATGGGACAAGTGTTTCTGGCACTATGTTGAAAAGTAGCCAAGGTGGTGTATGGATTAAATAAATCGTTTTGGAGCTACAGCGATTTGTCTCATTACTTATTGAATGACCCTCCTACTAGTGATGTCTTGATAAAAATTGTGTGTTTGCTAGGTTTTAGTTAGTGGATAGCGTTAAATTTTTGCAGGATTTCGTTAAAATGAGAGTGACAGTTTAATGAAGTTTCGCAAATTTTCATCGAGCCGTTTCTGTGAAAATAATTATAACATTTACTGGATTACACCAGAATAAAGTAACATGTCCAGGTATGTTCGCATCTTGTAGTACATATGTGCTAAATAGTGGGGGTATATGTCTTCTGTAATAGTATTACTCCGATTCGTTATCTCCACTATATGGACTGGATTTTACATCAAGATTGTTTACGTGGTTAAAACATAAATAATAACAAAAAATAATAATACATCGATTTACCTATCTTTGTATTGTTACTTGTTGTTTCCAAATAACTTCAACCAAGTAAAACTTCATTCACCCACTCCTGTAAATACATATTTCAATTTCGCCTAATCTACATAATATGGCTCTTCAAGTTAAAAAATTGTAATCAAATAAAACGATAAAAATAAATAAAATGTAGTTTTAGTACAAGAATACAAAATTTATAAAATTTTGTCCCCTTGAAACAGTCTGTTTTTCACTTTAGCGTATGCCACCAAAAATTAGCAAAGTTTCTACTCCGACACCGCGTATTAAGAGAACAAGTTCTCCTGAAGTATTATTTAGAGAATAAAAGAAGTTCTTCGGAAATATGAAGTCTTCAATCCAATCTTCTGAACTCGGTGTGGTTGCTCGTTTGTCAATGTCACAACTCATGGAGTCGATGACGTTTTTGATGAATATATTTCATGCTAAACTATCTTGGTCATTAAAGATGACATTAAGGCTCATCGAACTGACAATGAGAAGCTGTGGGAAGAAAAGCAGCAATTAAAGAAAGAAATTGAAGTACTGAAAACTATTTATTACAGCAGAACAAAATACGCTTATGGATGATCTGGAAATTATATCTCCAAGATATATCTCCAATCTCATATTTAGACATCTTAAATACTCCGCATAGGACAATCCTTCTAAGTTGGTAATAGATTTTTGCAAGGCAGTTCTTAATGTTGAGCTCAATGAAAACCAAAATATGTAACTGTTCTTGGAAAGAAAGGGCAACCAATGTGCCTATATTAGTTACTTTGCTCCATGCCGAGATAAATATGCCTTTTTCAGCTCTGTAAATAAGGAATGTCAGTCCATGAGGATTTGCCGCTTAGTGTAAGAAAAAGAAGAACAACTACTCATAAGAAGAACTATTACTCATGAGAAGAGAGACCACCCGTTTAAACCTGCTAGTCAATGCTTCTCTTGCTGGTGATCGGTTGTTTATTCAGGATGTTTGCTTTGAATGGTGTTTACCTAGAGGTTTGAGACAGATATTGAAGGTGGTACACCAATATGAATCATCTAGTTGGGTATGATTTGTCGCCGTACATTTCTTCATTAATCACAGTCCACCAAAGGATTATTTTCTTCAGAAGGCAAACTCCTTTCCTGATCAAAAAAGAATAATAATCAAGAAGGTGCAGCTTCATTTTCCTCAGATATATCCGTCGGCGGTCAGGTCCCCGAGAGAGACAAAACTTCTCTTTTGTCTGTTTTGTATCGTATAACGTCCACAGTCTAAAATTCAAAGTAAGTGATGATTTGTTTTATTATGAAATAGGATCTTTTAATAGCTTTTGTATCAAAAGATGATTTTAATTTTTGTAGTGACTCCTTTAGGAAGTATAAATTGTTGGGTTCCAGCCATTAAAACTTCTAGATTTGAGCGAGCTAAGGGGTCTTTATTGTATTAAGTTAAAGTTATCCAAATTTGTTATTTTCATAATATTTTCAGTTCAACATAATTTTTGTTAAATCGTTTAAATTGAATTTGTGTATCTTGCTAGTTTACTTAAATTTCAGTGTTTCGGGTGCGCATTTCTCTATGTTGTGCTAATATTGTTAAAAAAAATTCTATAAAATATATAATTATGTGAAAAAAAAAAAAAATTAATTTTGGCCATTTCTTAATTATTAAATTTTCTAGATATTTTTCATATAGGTATGCTTACCTTTTGATTTCTTTTGATTACTTGTCATCTTGGCTATTATTTTTTCTATAAAATAGTCTAGCTAGTAATAATAGCAGAATAGTTTTATTTGCATAAAATAGTTGTAGAAAATATTTTATTTAGAAAACTGTTTGCTTTTTGTTGTGTTTTGCTTATCTTTGTCATTTCCAAAATTTCTGAAAAAGATACGTGTACAACAAACTGGACCTCTAACAGACGCATCATTTCCATTAATATTAATACTTGTAATTATTCAATAATATGTAAAATATCAATAATATTGATATTCTTTGTAATTATCTATTTGTAAAGTATTATTCTTATTATTATCCGGTTTTAGATTGGCATGTCTATTTTTAATCCATCGGGATTGCATTGTAAGGGACCAAATAAGTAAAATGTCTATAACCCTTAGGAAACATTACAAGAAGTCCATATTGAATCATATAAGCAATTTCTATTCCAGTAACAATAAATTATCCCAACTAGATTTAACAACCCGGGAGAGAGAAATAGACTGCCACTATTTCAGAGATCTGGTGTCTCTCAACACTCAGAGAGGTATCCTCTGCTTATAATGTGCAACAACTATAAGGTGTATCATATTTAAGGCAAACTCCAACTAACCAGAACAAATTTCTAGCTAAACACTATGCTTATCTGTTATGGTTGGGTACCCTGTACTGGAAAACAGAATTTTTTCCCGGTTTTGGGCGTGCGCCCAGCATTAGGATGTCTTGATAAGCAGTGTTATAACACAGACTAGAGCAAAAGTAGCTTACTCTTTCCCAGATGAGCACAAAATGAACCAAGCTAACATCATGGAAAAAGATCTTTGATGTCCCAGCATATTTCTACAATTTAACAGGGATTGCAGCAATGAGCAAATAGAATGTATGAGTAGATCTTGTTACTTTGATTTTCACTTGATTATGAGGAATGCTATTTACTTGCTTGAATTTTATTATATGAATTTCAACTTAAGTAATTATTGACAGAGTAATTCAGAGCAATTCCTAATATTTGAGTTTCAATGAGTACTGAACGAGATTGCAGCTATTAATACTAGAATTATGAAAAAATAAGTTTTGAATATTTTTTGGAAATAACTTTGATTAGAAAGTAGCCTTTGTTGATTTTATTTTTCCTGTTTTATTATTAGACCTTGGAGGGAAAGGCGGCGAAGTTACAGAAGCAGATACAATAGCAGTTGTAATAAACTATCATCTCTCAGGGGGATGAGAAACATTATTGAACCTTTACCAAAACTATGGAATGACATACGACAAAATAATTTATTTTCTGATGCTATCATTGAATCCTCGGATAAAAAAACTTACAGGCAAGTGTACAAATTTAAACATGTATTTGTCGACTCTGGGCAAGTGCTTATTTTGTTTGTATATATGTATGAGCATGTGTGTATATTTCTGAGCTATATATTTAATTTCTCTTACTTCTGGTTTGAGAAAGATTGCGATCATGTCAAATAAATTTACACCGGAAATATATATATTTTGAAGTCCTCCTATGTAGGAAAAAAGGTTTTTAACGAATGGTTTGTGCAAATGTGTGCGTGTAAAAAATCCATCAAAAAGAGGTGCGACTTAACTGAATGGTGTGTTTTCAATTTTTCGCAATTTTCTCGCAAACAGTTTCCAACGATGTTCTTTAAAATTCGTACACTGTGTGCACACCATATAAAATAACTTATCACTTTTATTTAGCATTTTACCTGAAAATTGATTTTTCGGGGGTTTCTGGGGGAACAGTAGCGTTAAGCTTTCCTCCAAGGTACTGCCAGTACAATGAATGATTCTATCATCTATATAATATTAATATACATTAGATCTAGCAACGCTAGAATTTTAAATTTTAAGAAAATCGATTACCTGAAAATTTAAAATGTTACATGAGGTTGGTTCAACGTTATTGGCGCCCGCTTCTGGAATACAATGTAATCACTTCTAGTACCTGCCTGAATAGGTACTTGTCTCCCCACAGTGTATAAGCTAGGATCAGTCACCAAAGATATCACAATCCTTTCTTGAGTAATTGCATTTTTAACTATTCAAAAAATAATTGAAAATGAATGATTTAACAAAACGTTCAGTATTAGAAACATTAAAAAACTTTAGAATCAAAATTATTTATTCTTATACATTTTACATTAAACTTAATAAAGGAATTAACTCACTTTATCTTATACATTTTGGAATTGAATGAATTACTTGGGGAAAGATTATATTTTTCAAGACGTCTACGTAATTTGAGTAAATTGCCTCCAACAGAAAGGTTATTATCGCGTAATATCTTTACAATTTGCGATGTATTAAGTACACTCATAAATTCAAAATTCACAAGGGATTGTGGTACAGTGGTACAATTACAAGAATTTAAAAATGAAATTCAATAGAAAATTCAATTGTGGGAAATATACAGATATTTCCGCCGAGAAAATAATTTAAAGTTAATAAAATTATCTGATGGATAATTTGTTTAATTATTAAATTGGAAATTTTACGTATTTGTAAATTTGTGGATTCTGGTTGAAAATATCCCAAACAGCTGGCACCAATGTAATGTTTTGGTGTGATGATGTGTATTTGTAGTAGCTCGAGCGGTTTTGTATAATAAAGGGCTTGTAAGTAAGTAAGTTTAAAAGATAGAAGTATTAAGAATAATTAAGAAAGTACCACTGGTTTTAAAATAAATATATTATTTTCTAAACAAATTTAAGCACAAATATAAATCAGAAGTATATCTAGAATAAAGGCAAATACCTATCATTGGCACTGAGCGATTCCTGAAGTGTTCTGGCTTTCAAAACTGAATTGCGACTGTCTTGTTTGAAGGCTGAAGTCTGACTCTCTTCTTTGTTGGAAGGTAGAGTACAGCCTGTTCGAAGGAATGCTCTCCAACAAAGCAGTTGTCCAAGTCGCATTGTATTAAATTTTGTGCCTTTGTTTCCGTACTAGCAATGACCCCAATTTACAGTACCTGACTCTAAAATACACTCTTTTTGAAGATAAATTTACTCTTTAATATATTTTACAAAACTATTTATTTTCATTGCTTTCTTCCACTACACTTTACTCTGACGACAGATGAAAATCCGCAACCGGTCAGGAACATCAGAAATATGCACAACGAATAAAATCCAAGGAACAATTCTTATTTATTTATGGGGTACTTTTTTTCATTGTTGCAAGCATTAAATTTACAAGCGATAAGACTGAAATGCAAAATAAATTTTATTGACCTAAGTCAGCCTTTAATTCAGATAAATGAAATTAGTGGACATTACAGGTCGCAGAGCAAGTTAGGAATCTTATGAATATAGCTGTTAACTCCCCTCCAATAAAACTGAAAAAATTATCTTGGTCAAGTCATATATTTGCAATAGATCCAGCACCACCGTTTCCCCCACGAGTTCCATACGATATTGTTTCGCTATTGGTGGATGGAGTACTGGTTCACCTACTAATTATATTGAAACATATGATATCAGGTAATTTAGTAAAGGAATATTTATTATTTTATTTATTTGAAATGTACACTATATTTTAAAAAATAAATTAAAGAAAGTAATTTTATTTCCACAGAGCTAACATCTGGTTTCCATGTCATAGACGGGAATTCTCAGCTCGTGCATTTCATAGCGTAATTTGTGTGTATAATCTCATTTATATTATTGGTGGATTTTATGGAAACTATTTAAATTCAGTTCTTTGTTTTGATCCGGTGTTTGGCTTGTGGTCTGAAAAGTCATGTATGCACTGCTCTAGAAGATTTTTTCCTGTGTTGAATTGGGTAAGCAATCGTTACAGGTTGATTTCAAAACCTTTGATGAATTAATCAATAATACTTTTAAAACCAGCTGAAGAGTATTAACTACTTAAGTTTGATAATGCAGTTAAATAAAAATATATTATATGAAGAGAATCAATTGGTCACAATATTAAATATGTTAATTTCTCTGATTTGAAAATAAAAGCAAAAACACAAGAGTACGGGTATTTGCTTCCTATGAATATATTGTTTTTTTATCCAATTGTAGAAGTTGTTGGCCGTTAGAAATGATCTGATGTATCTCTTAGTTGGCTGATCGGCCGGGGGTATCATAAGAAAAACACTAAAAAAATGTTTAAGTGTTTTTTATTAATGGCCCGACGTTTCGACAAACATTGTTTGTCTTCTTCAGGGGCTATCTTGTAAATACAGAATTTGTGTGCTCTATTACATGTTCAATTATGACTGTGGTCTATGAGTGAAAATTGGAAAAATATCATACTTTATTTCTTGTAAGAGAGGTAGTAAGGTATGAATAGAAAGCAGTGGGAGAAATACAAGAATGCTGTGGGCTGGGAGAAGTAAGAGTACAAGGATTCTGGTGCTCTAACCATTGGGGCTCCCTTTAAGCCCCAGGAGGCTGTAGTGAGAGAATTAAGAAGGATGCTGCACTGGGAGGAAATAAAAGAAGTAATAGAGGCGGTGGGAGAGGGAGATAACGGGAAATTTAAAAGAGATAAAATGAGAAAAGATACAAGGATGCTGTGAACGAATATAGCTTATTCTTCTAATAATAAATATTTTTAACAGAATGAAATTTTAAATAATAGTGAAAATGTGTAATACACACATAGGTTAATGAACTCTGTAAGAAGAAAAATATATACGCGTATGCATTCACCCTGTACCGCCAAGAAGTGAAGACAGGGGTGGAGAAGGGGAGGCTGTGATGTGGGAAGGTACTGGCTGGGTAGAGAAGTTAAATGGGGGATGAGAAATTCAGGATGCTGTGTGTGATTTGTGGCATGCCAATGGATCAAAGCCTCCCTGTAATCCTAAGAAGGTGTAGTGGAGAGGAGAAGTGAGAAATACAGGGAGGTTATTTTTTGAGTTACTGAGGGAAGTTACAAGGAACCTGTGGATGGAAGAGAGCCTGGGACCTAGCCAGTGGGGCAAAGCCTCCCTTAAAGTCCCAACAAGATGTAGACATACGCGCTGATGCAAAGGTGTTGGGAGAAGAAGTATAAGAGTGAGATACAAGGATCTGATCAAATCTACTTAGCAAGTTACCACTTGTAACCTGGCTCACTGGTCGACTTGGACGACCAAGGTTGGACGTTCAATTTTGCTGACGACTTGAGGAAAAAAAAGTTAACTTAGCATCTCTTCGTGTACAGGAGAGGGGGACAAGACTCTAGTTAAGGATTGGAAGAAGTAATTCCTATCTGTGGTCGAGGAGTGGGGGGAGCAACTTCCTGTCCCAATACCGGCACATTTATACTGCTATGGTTTAATTGTTTGTTTATTTTGAATATAAAAATGTGTTGGTTGAACAGAGTTGTAAAGTTTATAGCATAATATACAAATCATGTAAAATTTACACACGAATTAATATCATTTTTTAGCGGAAGAGTACTTTATAATTCAAATTTTTGTTTCAGATATATATTGCAGGTGGGCTCAATTGGCATAATGAACTTAATTCAGCGGAAGTATACGATCCTAAGTATGATATTTGGACTCCAATTGTTTGCTTCAACCATCCGAGAATTGGTGTCTTTCTGATTACTTATAAAGATTTCATTTATGCACTCGGCGGCTTCCATGGTTTCGAATGGCTAAGTACAGGTTAATATAATTTTCAATTGTTTATCGATATAATTTATTCTTTGAATTTTTTAAAAGTATTATCTACTGTAAGATATGCGGCGAAGTATTTTGTAATAAAATCTGAATTATTTCTAGTGGAACATTATCATCCAAATGCCCGCAGTTGGGTACAAGATGTTACTATGACAATCCCAAGAAGGAACTTTTCTTGTACAGTTCTGGAAGATGCCATATTCGTTATGGGTGGATTCAATGGTAATTTCAACTTTTCAATGCTTTATTTTTATAATGGTTGTTCCTGACAACAGTTGTACAATTCCAAATATGTGCTTTTCAAAGATATGTACCAACATTAAGAAAGTAATGTTTTATAGTATTGTTTTAAATTGGTCAATTCTAAAGTTTCAGTTTCTAAATTCTTTAAATTATTATTATTTGCCTGGAAATTCTACTTTTTCTAGTACGACTGCCTGTGTAAAACAATGACATATAATCTCTGTGTGTAAGAAGGAGCATCTTCCATATCTTAAAATGGATTAAATCATTCGTCTAAAAAAACCTTCAAATATCTCCTGAATGAATAAAAAATAAATAAAAAAACCAAAGAAAAAAGTAACTCTCCTTGATTCTTGTTTCCTAAATGTGATTCATTTTCATAATATAATAAAATAAATATACTAGGAAATGAATTTCAATTTTTAAATATCCCTTTTTTTTAATGATTCCAAGATCTTTTCGATAAGTACAAATAAAGAGTAAATTCTAAACTGTTGTCAACTTTTTGTTTTGCGAAATTCTTCAGGATTCATATTACCATTAAAATTTGAAGGCTTCTACAGAGCTATTTTCTTTTGTTTTATATTAACTTTACTTTTGTTTATATTAACTGATTTTATTTTAGTTTATTATTTCTTTGTTCATTTCTTGTCTATTACATTTAATATTCTTTTTCTTCTATTCTTTTACATATTTTGTTTATAATATTGCTAATTTTTTTCTCCCTCACTGGCAGATTATTTTACATGTCATGTTTTATAGGTAAATTGTTTTTATTTTGTCATATTGAAATAAAACTATTATTATTATTATATTTTAAAAATATAATTAAATCATCAGAGACATTTTCCGTGGTAGCCTGCTTCATTTTGTGGTCATCGACCGGTTTCGGGCATTCGCCCATCTTCAGGAAACCGGTCGATGACCACAAAATGAAGCAGGCTACCACGGAAAATGTCTCTGATGCTTTGCGGAACCAACCACCACAACTACTATATAATTAAATGCTTACTTATTTAACTTTGTATTAGCAAACATTTGAGAAAAAGTTTTGAAAAGTGTTATTCATTTTCTGTAAGGAAATATCTCAATTCCTAATGCTGAATGCTTTGATGGGAGAACTTGGTATCCACTTGCTCCAATGAATATCCATAGAAATGGATTAGCCATTTGTACAGTAACAGGCTTACCGATTGCCGAAATTTATTCTTATGCTGGGAAAGTGCAATCAAAAATTTCTAAAAAATCGTAAAGAACTGATCAGGTGGTAATGAAACAACAGAGTTTATTTATTATTTATTTGTTTGCTCTCCATATAGAAAAATTGATTTCAGTAACTATAAAAATATTTTTACGTTTAACACAAAAAATCAACCTTCAATAAAATAGAAGTAACAGTTATGAAGAAATATTTAAATTAATTTATGTAACATACAGGTCCATACATTATTTATTAAATTCCTTTTTCTATTACTTTTAAAGGAAATATATTGTGTGTATATTTGTACATGTTACATGTGAACAGCATAACACATAAACAAGAACTCAAAAATGATCAAACTTATATTCCTTTTGGTATTACCAAGAAAAGAAGTTTTCTATAAAATCGTCAACCAACCATGATTTGTTGTTTCATTTTGCGATTTTCTGGAAAATGGCTGCAGCGATTTTCTTTTTATATTTACTTTATTAGATCTACCACTATTTGAAAATTTTTCCTAGAAAATTGATTTACTAGAAATATTCTGAATAGAACATTCGGTAAAGTTAAGCTTCTTTCTTAGGAGCTTCTTCTTTTTAAAATGCCTTTTAATATAATATAAGCTTCCAGCACCTAAACGTATTGAATATTATATTCTATATAACTTCAAGCGAAAAGATATATAACTCAAGTTGCAAAAAAGGAAGTTGCCTTCATTGCTAAAAATTGAAATCTGAAATTTATTATTTTTTTAAATAAATTTGAATAGATCTTTTAGGCATTCTCATGAAAAAAACTTGTATCCGGGTTGTGACCACGTCGCTGGTTTCTAGAAACAGACATTTCACCCATATTGCAATGCGCTTCTTCAGGGTCGTATCATCTTAAATGCTAATTACAATTGAATGCAAATGTAAATTACCGTTCTTTCCGATCAACAGTTTTGATTAATTATGTGTATAATACATAATTGCAATCTTTAAGGAGATGTATGAAAATTATTAAAAAACTTATATATTGGTTAAAACTAGTTTGCTTTTACTCGATTATAAGAAAAGAAATATTTTTATAATTAATTGGATCCAATAAATTTTTTAAGTAAACATTACCACTTATGCAATATAATCATTTCTTATCCTTTACAAACTCGCATTCTTATCCTCTATCGACTCCCATCAAAATATTAAAGATACTAGAAGAAATTGGTATCTAGGATAAGGAAGATATTGTATAGAAATATCCTAGTAATTTATGTGCTAAGTTTAATCTAGTTCTATGACCCATAATTTTTTTTTTTGTTACATCATATGGAGTTAATAAATCTTGTAATAAACATTTAATTAACTGTAAATCGACTTTTTTTTACTAATTGTACAATTTGATCGGCATGTGTGTATTGATATACTGAACTTCTAACCGATACTATTTTATACCATTTTCTACTGATAGCTGAATACTTTGATCTTATATACATTATTCATTCTCCCTTTCTTCATTACTTTTTAATTCATATGATGTTTCAAGAGAAAGTCATGCATTTCACACAAATTTTTCGTCGGAAAACGGGAATAAGGAAAAAAATTGATATGAACTAAATATCTCAAAAAAGAAAAATGGCTTTAAACATATATATATATATGTGCGTGTGTATCGGAGATTGAGAAGAAAATATGGGCATAGGAATATGAACATCTAGCCAGGAATAATTTCATGACTCAGTATTGCAGAAGGAATTTTAATGTGAAGATTGAAATAATGAATTATTATTATTCCAGCGCTGGCTCTGTTGTGAAAACGTAAGTCACAAAAATTAAAAATTATTGCTGCTCATGAGGTTTCTTTCTTTCATGCCTGTTTACATCATCTCTATAAATTTCAAAGTTTTAAGCGGTTGCTATTAATTGTAATCAACTGAAATTTAAACAAGTTAATTGTTAATGTTTAACGATTAACTGTACGAAGTTTTACAGAAAATAATATTTATAGAAAATATTTTGTAATTTCGGAGATATTTAAAAGTGAAATATGTGGTAACTTTCAGTCTCAGCGAGTTAGGAAGTGTGCACTGAGAGTAATGGGGACTGCTGTATTCAACACACTATTACAGTTGGGTGGGAAAATTAACATAATTGAAATTCTCTAGGAAAAATTCACTTAATTTCATTTAATATTGCAGTATTAATTTGGATGCTCCATATTAAAAGAATTTATATTGAAATGGCTGCATAATAGTTTATGACTAGGAATCAAGTAATTGAATATTTATAAACGGTAAAAACTGGAATGATCTTGTTAATTATTGTAAAATATATTTGGGTTTATAGATCGGAATTAGTAAGGGAATCTAACTTTAGTTAGAAGGGTCTATTTGATTAGTAGAATTTATGTTTTAGTGTATGGTTTTTATTTTACTTCTTACTTTAACTGGGCCAAAATAGAGTATTTTATTTATTTCTCTAAGTAATTTCTTTGCTTTTTAGTTTGTTTCTTTTTATATTTTTTGCTCTATATTTGTTTTCTTTCACTTATAATAGAATAAATAATTGTAGTTTTTCTTTTTATAGGCTTCTTTAATGTGGTTAGTACTTTATATTCAATACTAGTAATGTATGAATAATTCTACCAAAATGTCTTTTCAGGCTTAAAATTTTTTATTATTTTTTGTTACATCCAAGGTTGATGATTCTTGAATCATTTTCATTCATTACCTATCTTTTTATAAAAAATACACAACTATAGAATAAATAATAACAAATATTAAAATTAAAAATAAGCAAACAAACCTCCCCTGGACGATCACATTGATCATGGGGTATTGTAATATTGTAAGTTTTATTATATATATTTACTGAAAACCAAGTTATCTATTTATCTACTACTGCCATGTGGTTGTTTCCACGAAAATGCAATTTAGAATTTATTACAAAACGAAGGAAGCAATCAAACAAATTTACATCATAGGTTTAGAAGTTATTTTAAGATAGTTATGCTCTTAGGTGAGGACTGTTATCCTTAACTTCTAATAGGACATACAGATATTCTTATGACCGAGAGTAAGGAAGGCGCCTGAACGTGATGTTTCTTCTGATGATATAAGTGGAGTCAGTTTCCCTGAAATTGATGAATAGATAATAGCATAAACGAATGAAACCATCAGTTTTTCCTGCTTCGATCATATCAAAGGTGTAACTGTGATTTGAGTCGTTCAGGACGCCATGTGCGGCTGAGCATGCGGAGTATCCATATCACTAATCATTCCAATATGTTCAATCGAAGGAGTTGAGTTGGACTACAATAAACTGGAGAAGGACTTGGCAGTATACTAATTTCAACTTGAAGGACCGTATCGGAAAAGTGTTTGGCCGAAGATCCGATACAAACTATATTCATTGCAAGAGTTTGTCAATAGTCGAATCAAAAAAGTGATGGTGTTTATACCAAAAAAAAAAAAGTAAAAACATCAGTTTGTTTGTTTTGGAAACTTCCATTTAGTGTCTTGCTGCCAGATCAGTATTTTCTTCTCAGTGGTCAGAATTTGCCGAGTGCAATGATGCTATAAGAAATGTGTTGATTTCAGAAAAGCACCCGGCGTGAGTGACCGTCAGGATTGGCCGTGTAGGAATAAGAAGAAAATATGGGCAAAGGAATATGAAGATGAAGAATTCATGTAGACAGACTCAGTGATGCAGAAGGAATATAAGTATAAAGATTAAAATAATGAATTATTATTATTACTATCATGTGATTGTTTCCATGGAAATGCAATTTAGAATTTAAATTTATATGGGGCACGGACTGATCATTAAATAGGTTGTTTTTGGTCAATTAAACTGGAAAGCACCCACCGGTTTCGGGCGTTCGCTCATCATCAGGATGTTTTTGTCAAATCAGTGTGTGATAACATAGACTTGCCAGCGTAAATTTAGTTGATACACTCCTGTGTATCAACACTTGTGTTGAATTTGCTCTGTGAAAGTCTATGTTATCACACTGTTTTGACAAAAACATCCTGATAATGGGCGAACGCACGAAACCGGTCGATTACCACAGTAAGAAGCAGGCTATCACGGAAAATATCTCTGATGATATATTGTTTCGTTGTAACAGTACGTTCTAGTGTATTTGTTCATTTCTGAAGATATTAAACATTACAATGATAAGCCAAGAGTCAATAAATGAGCCATCTAATAATTTAGCTTTAACATTTTAAATATAAGTTCAAATTAAACAATAATATATAATTTTGGTGTCTTGCATTAGTGAGAATAAACAATATAACAATACTAAGAACAAATTAGTGACTATTTCTCCTAGATTTTTAAACATTAAAAACGGGACGTTTCGGCCTAATGAGGCCATCCACGGCAGTACTAAAACACTTCCGTCATGAAGGTATAAAAGGGAAGGGTAAAAGGGTAGTACTGCTGAAGATGGCCTCATTAGGCCGAGAAGTCCAGGTTTTAATGTTTAAAAAACCAGGAAAAACAGTCATTAATTTATTCTTAGTATTGTTAATAATGTATAATGTTTATTGATATTTAATATATTGTTACATTGACTTTAAAAATATTACAATATTCTATTTATATTTTTTAACATATAACCTTACTTTAATGTTATTTAATAAATATTAAAATTCCAACTGAATTTGGGAACACTGTGATTA
Source organism: Triatoma infestans (assembly GCA_011037195.1). Lineage (NCBI taxonomy): Eukaryota > Metazoa > Arthropoda > Insecta > Hemiptera > Reduviidae > Triatoma > Triatoma infestans. The sequence continues at coordinate 171,406 of JAAEAF010000389.1, forward strand.
TGTTAATCTTATAGATTAAACAAGTTTTTAATCTCCAGAAATTAACGGTACCTACTTTAATAATTGATTTTAGGGAAGAAATATTTATATTATTGGTTTATTGAAGAAAAAACATTCTTTAAGCAAGTAAAAATGGAGGTGCTTCTTTCAGCTAATAATACACGAAAAACAAGTATATCAGTAGGAAAATTACAAGTAATTTGAAATATACACATTTTTAATCTCAATACCAATACAGCAAGGAGTATGGAATGAATATATTTCAAAACAAAAAAAAAAAAATTATTCAGATATAAAATATTTCGTTTCCATAGTATTTTAAATTAGACGTAATCATAGAAATTTATTTGCGAAATTTTAAATTTTATAATTTATTAATCAAATCCATTTTTTAGAAATTATTCGTACCAGACAATTTTTTTTTTTAAAACTTGATATATTGTGATGAAAATAAAATGTACTATAACAGGATGCTTTTATCATCACTAATTTTCATTATCTGCTAATAATGAGACAATGAAATGAGGGTGATTAGAACTTCATCTACCAGAAAATATTATAGAGGAAGAAGGGCTTACCGCCCCTGCAGGTACACTATAATCTACTTCAAATTGATAACAGAATTGTTGCTAAAATAGTTATCCTAGAAGGTGTAATTACTATGCTAAGGTGTAATCCGTTTTGGGTCGGGTTCGATCCCCCCCCCCCAGACCTGGATTTTACGATATATTTATTTGGTGTAATAAAATATGTTTGCTATTCACCACCGCTATGCAATGGTAATTGAGGTAAAGCCCAAATGAAGAAAGTGGCAGTAAAAAAGTATAGAATAATAAATTAGACAGTGTTGAAATGAGGCAATACATGAGAGTGGGAGAAAAACTATAGCCTTTACAGTGGCCATACGATAACCACTTTGTTTTAATAACTAAAACTTTGAAAGATGTACTAGATTAGTTTGTTTGTAGAAGTCAAGTGATTAAAGAAAATCATTCATTCATTCAATTTAATGAGAAAAGTATTAATATTTACTTTGTATAAATATGTATAGTATACATAAAGTATCAAGCAACGCCGCCTGCTTTAAGATTCACGGTCCTATTATAATAATGTTTATGATTTTACCACCCAGCTTGTTAAGGAACTGCATATTTATAATAATATTTTTTGATGATTAATGATAATATTATCAACATAATATGCTGGGTCAACACCGACTTTGCCCCCTCGCAGGGGTCGAACTCTGAATTTTCACACCAAAGGCTATAAGACTAACGCATTGGCTATAAGGCCGATGTAATTCTATTCGCAACAAAATAAGCCAAACAAATCTTATCTCTATTTTCAACAACATATTTTGTGTGTAGTCATCAAGTTACATAAAAAACAAAGTACCCACCAATGGCAGGTTTTGCATACGCATGCGAGCGTACTCCATCACCCTCAAAAAAAAAACAAAACTGAATTTTATTTGTATTTTCTAAATAAGAATTCATACATTAAATAGATGTAATAAATAAAACTTATTCAATTTTCCGGCTTATTGTTTCTCATGGATATATTGTTAAAACGTTTAGTAAAGTGATAAAGTAAACGCACTTCCGGTTATTCGATGTTTTTCAAACTCGGAATTTCAGCAACATATTTAATTATAATTAATATTATTTAGATGATAGAATTGTGTAATATACTGAAATAGCACTTTAGAGGAAAACCAAACCCCACCCCTCCTCCCAAAATGCCCTTAAATGAATTTCCCAGGAAAAATGTTTCAAATAAATGTTGTAGATTTTTGAATGTGTAGTCGATATATGAAGTTTAAAGAAAATCGTTGGAGCCGTTTTCGAAAAAGATCACAAAAAACTGAACCATCCAGTTAAGGGAATTTGGGCAGACATTTTCCTGTCGGATAGTGATACCCCGAATATCAAGTTTGAACTTCCTGCGATTTTTTGTTTTTGAGCTATGCGGTTCACATGCATACACACACACAGACACACAACATACACATACCTCAAAAGTGTATTTCCGGTGAAAATTTGATATCGAAAATTTGAGAAGAATACTATACTTCCTCTTACTAGGAGTAAGAGAAAGTAAAAAGTAGTTTATAGGAAAGGGTCTGTGTGTGTGTGTGTGTGTGTATGTGCGTTTGTATGTATTTGAACAGCGTCGCTCAAAAACGAAATATCACAGAAAGTTGAAACTTGATATTCCGTTTAGAAATCACCATGAGATCCAACAGTAAGTTATAACTTTCCTCAACGGAATTATGACTTTACTAAATTCTTTTTTTTTTTTTTACTTTTTTGCGATTTTTTAAAAAATGGCTGCGTATTTTCTTATAACTTTATATATCAACTACACATACAAAGAGCTACAAGTTTTATTTGAAACATACTCGTATTTTTTGGGAAAATTCATTTAAGGTGGCTTTTAAGGAAGGGGTGGAGTTATGTTTACTCTGTACTGCTATTTCAGTTTAATGTTCAATTCTATCATTTAAGTAATATTAATTAGAATTAAATATGTTGCTAAAATTTCGAGTTTAAAGAAAATCGGCTGGCCGGAACTGCGTTTTTACTGAACAGTTTTTCATTTTTTTTGCGTTTTTCACTATAAAAACACCGACGGATTTCTTTAAATTTGGTACATTAACTATGAATACAGGGACCTATCACTTTTGTTGTTAAGTTCTTTTAAAGAAGTTTTGTGGGAAGGGGAGTTGGGGAATTCAAAATTGGATTCATACAATATTTCTAGATTTTCAAACTCTAATATACCTATAACGCGTCTACTTTTTATAATTTATTTGTTTAATTGCACTAATAATTAGTTCGTTTTTTTGTTGCTATAAATTAGATTTTAATTGAATTAGCTCTTGCATGGATTTCCATATTTATAGTAATCTTTCAATAATTTGTAGACTGCGACACATACATAAAATTGAAGACAATAAGTGAATAAATGAAGACAACCAACTCCAGGTCTCAGAAAAGTTCTTTACTGAAAATTATGTATTCCTCTGAAAAATGTTTGTGGGTGTTTAACATCAATTTTATTTTGTTCCATTAGTATAAATGGCCAAATCAAAATGGCGGACTTACAGTGGAATTGCATTTCTGCCTAATTCTCTTTTGCCTTCTTTTTCAATAATTGAATGAAACTTCTGAATTTTTTCTATATAACTCACAATAATTATATAAATCAGTAAATTTTATGTTAGAAATAACTTGATGTTTTGCTTCTTTTTTTTTTTGTAAAAAATTTTTATTGCACAATTTGATAATTTATAAAATACTTGGCGAAATGGCAAATTTTGTTCACACTTACAATTCTGATTAGTATTTAAAACCGTCGCCATTTGTATGGAGAAAATCACAAAAACCTAAAAAACCTTTTCAATAAAGCCGCCACTACCGCTAAACTGATAGGTTTAAAAAGAAAGTTACGCCTCCCAAGTTGACACATTTAGCAGAGACTCGTTACGACGAATGATTACTCGCTAGAGTAATCCACTGTTTAAACCACAAAGCTTTGCGCTTCACTACCTCTAAAACCACAATCCCTGACAAACAGAATGAGGGAAGAGAGAGCACCCTTAAGACATACCTAATAATATGCAAACGTAGAGTATAAAGGACAACGGGTTCCAGGGTAGTTTCAATGTCCAACATATAGTTAGGAGTAAACAACGGAAGACCAAATAATTTTTTTATAAAATATCTCTCAAGTTTCTCAGTTACTTCATAGTTTTGGTATCCCCAAATACTTGCGCTCCTTAACGGATAATGAGCGAAGAACACTATAATTCTATAATACTATTAGTATTAGTATAATTAGTATTACACTATAATACTATTAGTATTTAGACTGTAAAGAGTTTCATTTCCTACCAAAACACGAGACCAAACACTGTTTAAACCAAATTTAGCTGCAGAAACTTTGTTATTTAAGTGCTGTTGATATGACAAATGATATGTTGTAGTGACACCTAAATATTTGTTAGCTGTTGATAGTGTCTATTCGCTCACCTCCTAAAAAATTTTTTTATTAAACTTAAAAATACTGACATCTGCCGCCCTTTCTAAAAACTACAATTTTGGACTTTTTCAAATTCTAAAAAAGATGCCATAGTTAGCAGCAAGTTAATATTCCTCTGAACCAATATTCCAGAAACAAGCACTACGTCATCTGCACACAGAAGGACTTTAACTTTAATATTGTCAATATGAACACCACCTTCCAGAAATGAGGGGAGTTCATTGACGAAAATCAGAAGAGAATGGGATTAGCAAGCAACCTTGCCTCACTCCACTGCCTACTGAAAATAACTCAGACATACCTTGTGTTCCTCGGACTGATGAACACGCGGCAGAATATAACTTTTTTATTGCTGCAATAAATTTAGAGGAGAGGCCAAGACTAAAGGTGACATCATTTATATCTCCATTCTTGAATAAAGGAAATATTATTGCTTGGCTAAATGATTCCGGAACTGTTCCTATATCATAAACATAATTAAACAGAGCTAACAAAGAAGGCATTTTTATAAAATTCGAATATAATGCGACCAACACCGGGAGCTTTATTATTTTTAGTTATTAGGCTCAGCATACAGTATAGTCGGAGGAGAATTCAATAATTTATGAAAATGATCAACGAAGTTACCCAGTTCAATATTGTTATCGCAGATGAAACCTGAATACTTAAAACGATTAACCATTTTCCAAAACTGCTTAGACTCCGTAACACCTTTTGTACTCTTCAATTAAAGAAGAATATAATCTTTTTCTTATTTGTACACATAGATTTATATTCTAATTTAACTTCACTATAAGCAGATTTGACCAAATTAGAATTGGTATATAGGAATAAATTCAAAAGCTTGAATACTCTTTTTCTAACTCGCAAGCACTGTAAATCAAACCATAGACTTTACGGAAATGGCTAATAAAAGAAGAAACGGAACTAAAATCCGGATAGGAACTTTTAATGCAATTAACCAAAATATTTACACTCTCCTGAGAATTTAAAGGAAAAAATCGAAATTACAAACACTCGTTTATATATCCTACTATTAGTTTCACGCCAAACCAATTGCGGTAAAAGAGGTAGAATTTCAAACGAGGCGGGAAGGCTTTTAGAATCAACATTAATTGAAAGAAACAACGGAAGGTGGTCTGAAAATATCTCGGGCACTATAAAAAAACTCAACAATAAATGGGAGACAATCAAAAGAGACATAGCATAGATCAATAAAAGAGGATCCATTTCCACCAATAAATTCACCACGATTATCTTCAGAAAAACGACCAGTTTGTTGTTATTGCATAATTTAGAACCATTACTATTATTTATCAGTTTATCTTTGGATTTTCTATTTGTACTATAGTTAGAATCATCAAAGACAGATCAGAGCAAGACCAATATTCGAGTTAAAATCTCCAACAAGTACTATTCACTTATGAGAAAGTAAATTCAAGAAATCATTCATAACAATACTACAATTCATGAAAAAAATAAGTGTTGAATATTTTTTGGAAATAACTTTGATTACAAAGTAGGCTTCAGTTGTTGATGAGCCAAGAGAAAAAAAAGAAGATTTTTATTTTATTTTTTTATTGACAGACGTTGGAGGAAAAAGCGGCGAAGTTACAGAAGCAGATACAATTACAATTATAATAAACTATCTATCAGGGGGATGAGAAACATTATTGAACCTTTACCAACTGTATGGAATGACATACGACAAAATAATTTATTTTCTGATGCTGTCATTGAATCCTCGGATAAAACAACTTACAGGTAAGCGTACAAATTTAAACATGTATTTGTCGACTCTGGGCATGTGCTTATTTTGTTTGTATATATGTATGAGCATGTGTGTATATTTCTGAGCTATATATTTAATTTCTCTTACTTCTGGTTTGAGAAAGATTGCGATCATGTCAAATAAATTTACACCGGAAATATATATATTTTGAAGTCCTCCTGTGCACGAAAAAAGGTTTTTAACGAATGGTTTGTGCAAATGTGTGCGTGTAAAAAATCCATAAAAAAGAGGTGCTACTTAACTGAATGGTGTGTTTTCAATTTTTCGCAATTTTCTTGCAAACAGTTTCCAACGATGTTCTTTAAAATTCGTATACTGTGTGGACACTATATAAATAACTATCACTTTTATTTAGCATTTGCCCTGAAAATTGATTTTTCGGAGGTTTCTGGGGGAACAGTAGCGTTAAGCTTTCCTCCAAGGTACTGCCAGTACAATGAATGATTCTATCATCTATATAATTTTAATATACATTAGATCTAGCATCGCTAGAATTTTAAATTTTAAGAAAATCGATTACCTGAAAATTTAAAATGTTACATGAGGTTGGTTCAACGTTATTGGCGCCCGCTTCTGGAATACAATGTAATCACTTCTAGTACCTGCCTGATAGGTACTTGTCTCCCCACAGTGTATAAGCTAGGATCAGTCACCAAAGATATCACAATCCCTTCTTGAGTAATTGCATTTTTAATTATTCAAAAAATAATTGAAAATGAATGATTTAAACGTAGATAGATAGATTCTACCGGGGGAATTGGCTATTCAGCCTACGCCACCGCGACACCCCAAGGATCTATTGTGGCACCCCCCTAGTTGGAGACCCTCCCCCTATCCTGTCCTTAACCGAACTGTGGAATTGGGGGGGGGCTCCCAGGTGGTCAATCAGAGCACCCGCCATCAGAGCACCCTCTCGAGTCCTGCTTGCCTTAGAAGACTTAATAGGTCCGAGAGAGGGCCCTGGCTGAGGCTTGTTGGCACCAGCTTCTCTTTACCAAAGAGGCGGTACCTTAGCCAGACCAGCCCCTCGCACTGACATACCACATGCAGTGCCGTCTCCTCTTCTTCCTGACAAAACCTGCACAGGCTATCCGTTGCCAGGCCCATGCGATGCATGTGCTTATTTAATCTACAGTGGCCAGTGAGAATGCCAACTGCTATCCTTATGGCCACCCGGCCTAGTTGGAGTAATTCTGCAGTTAGCTTGGGCGAGTAGCTATAGATAAACTTTTTCGCCTGTCTCTGGCCTGGAGTTTTGACCCACCATTCCCTTGATCGGTCCTGCATCCATAGCTTAATGGATGCACTCCTGAGGCATCTTGAGACACCACAGAACGGCTCCGGCCCGATAAGCGCTCCCATTGAACCCTCCCGGGCCAGGCGGTCCGCCGCCTCATTGCCTCTGTGACCCGAGTGCCCAGGTACCCAAACCAGGAAGACCTTATTATGGCTACTAATTTCCTTGAGTGCACCTAGGCAGTCCCACACCAGCCTTGAGCTGATCTCCCACGAGTCAATTGCCCGCAGAGCAGCCTGGCTATCCGAATAAATGACGACTCTGGAGTTATGCACTCCCCGTCTTCTTATTTCGGCGGCGCAGATAATAATCGCGACTAGCTCCGCCTGAAAGACCGTAGCTAGCCTTCCCAGGCTCACCGAGATATTACATCTCGGATGAGCCCCGTACACGCCGGCTCCCACTCCATCTTCCGTCTTGGACCCGTCCGTGTACCACATAGATTCGCCTGCAATTGGCGGCCCATTCTTCCATGCCCCTCTGTCTAATATCAGGACTTTGAAGGGTTTTTGGAAGTCATACCTAGGAGTCATTATGTCCGTAGGCAGGCCCAAGATCGGGTCCGCCTCCAGCTCCTCCCATAGGTCTTGGTACCTCCCAGTATGCCTGGGATAGATGGGCGCTTGTCCCTGTTGTACTCGTGCCACAACTGCTCTTGCAACGCCTTGGACGTGAATGTGGAGTGGTGGAAGGTTTAACAAGACCTCCAAGGCCGCAGTGGGGGTAGTCATCATAGCACCCGTCGTACTCAGGCAAGCCAGCCTTTGAATACTTCCAAGCGCTCCCGACCCCCCATCTGCAAGGTCTTTGTCCACCACACCACCGCCCCGTGGGTTACCATTGGTCTCACTACACAGGTATAAATCCACAGAGTCATCTTCGGGTTTAATCCCCAACTTTTACCGCATAGCCTCCTGCACCTACCCATGGCGATTTTGGCTTTATGTGCGGTAACATTAATATGAGAGTTCCATGTCAGCCTTCGGTCAAAAATGACTCCCAAATATTTGGCCTCCATGGCAAAGGGGATCGCGACCCCTCCGAGTACTGGCTGTTGTAAGCCTTGTAAATTCCTCTTCCTCGTAAAAGGAACCACTTGAGTTTTGTGGGGATTGATGGAGAGACCCTCCGCTCTACACCACTTGTTCACAATATTGAGCGCCCCCTGAGTGCGCTCCGAGACAGTTGCCACGAACCGCCCCCTCACCACGATTGCCAGATCGTCCGCGAACCCAAGGCAATGAAAGCCTTCCGCGGTTAATTTGGTCAGGATGTCATCGGCTAATAGCGTCCACAGCAATGGCGACAAAACGCCTCCCTGCGGACAGCCTCTGCTTGCCCTGGCCACAAGAGATGAATTGTCTATGGTGGCTATGTTAGTCCTTCCCAATAGACTAGTCCTTATCCACTGAACTATCGTAGGGGACGTGCCCCTTCTTGCCAGTGCACCAACAAGAGACTCTGAGGACACGTTATTGAAAGCGCCCTCTATATCCAAAAAGGTGACCACCGCAATTTCCTTGTCGTCAAGCGACTTTTGGAGTAGCCTATTTAGGTCATCCAGAGCCAAGTCTACGGATTTCCCTGCCTGATAGGCATATTGGCGATTATTAAGCGGATTAACTCCTCAAGATCTCGTCCCTTATAAACCTGTCAATCATCCTCTCCATCGCTTTCAACAGAAAGGAGGACAGGCTTATCGGCCTAAACGACTTTGGCGTTTGATCTACCGTCTTCCCTACTTTCGGGAGGAACACGACCTTCACCTGTTGCCATTCTCTCGGTATGAATCCCCAGGCCAAACAGCCTCTGAAGATCCTACATAGGTGTGGTATCAACACCTCCACCGCCTTCTGCAAGAAGACGGGGTAAATCCCATCCACGCCTGGTGCTTTATAGGGCTTGAACCTTCCAATCGCCCATCTTAGCCTATTCGGCTGTATGACGTAATTCGCGATCTTCCAGTCCGCCCGACCAGGCCTTCTCGGCCCCTCAACCTCTAGAGGGACCTCTCCGTAAGAGGACCCCGGGAAGTGTGTGCTCATAAGCAACCCCAGCGACTCCTCTACGGAGTTAGTGTAGGTTCCGTCATCTTTCTTCAGGAACCCTACCCTGTCCGCAGTACCTTCCCTTGCTAGGATTCTGTGAATTCTCGCGCACTCCGAGGTGTCCGCTACGTCCTCACAGAATCTCCGCCAAGCTTTACGCTTGGCCTTCCTTATTTCAACGTTGTACTGCGTCAGTACCCTTCTGTACGATGCCCAGTCTTGGTTGATTTTGGCTTTATTAAACAGCCTTCTCACCTCTCGCCTCCTTCTCTCGAGGTGATCGTTCCACCAGACTGTCTTCGACCTATTCGGCCTTTCCCTCTCCGGGCAGTTTTCCTGGTAGGCGTCCAAAATCGCCTCAGTTACCCGTGCCACTGCCCGTTCCAAACTTCCTGTTGTCCGTACATCCACTTTAAGGTCACCGAGAGACTCGCTGAGACTCCCAACAAATCCCTCCCAGTGAGTCTCCCTCGGGCTTCGAAGCCTACTAATGACCAATGGTGGAGTGCATATATCGAACCTAATGTGCCTATGGTCCGAGCACGATGGCTCACTTGATACATGCCAGTGAGCGATTTTGCTCAACATACAGCGCGAGGCTAGCGTCACATCCAGCACCTCCCTCCTAGCTGCAGTCACGAAAGTTGGTTCCAAGCCTACATTAGCTACATGCAACCCTTCACCAATAATGAATTCATAAAGGTACTTACCCCTTTGATTGATGTCGGTGCTCCCCCAGGCAGTGTTGTGCGCATTGGCGTCGCATCCCAGCACCAGCTGCAAGTTCCCACCTCTGCAATAATCCATCACTCTTCTTAATAGACAGAGGGGGAGATCCTCATCACCGGGGAAATACGCAGAGCTAATGACCAGCCTTTCCGCTCCCTCTTCGGTGTTGATAGTTAGGAGAGCTGTAACACAATCGGCGGAGCACAGCTCCGGTATTAGTCCACAGCTCACCTTATTGCTATGCAATATACATGCTCGAGGTCTACTTACAGACTTGTCGTACAGCACTTTCCCAAACTTCGGATTCAGTCCTCGGACGGACCCCCCATGGCACCATGGCTCCTGCAGTAGGGCTACATGTAGCCCCTCCCTGTCGAACCTCCTACTAAGCACGGCCGAAGCGGCCTTTGCATGGTGGAGGTTCGCCTGCACCATCCTAATTGCCATGTTGGGTCCCCGAGGGGGGCGGAACGTCGGCTCCTGGTCCCAGGGGTCGCCCCTCGGCTTCCGCAACCACCGGCAACCGCTCCTGGCCTTGAGACCTGTGGAGCAAGCCGGCATCGCTTCCGCCAGCAGACGCACCCACCGGAACCCCCGCCTTACCGTCCGTCCCCTCCTCCATCCGCCCCTCTCCTACAGGTAACACGGCCAGGGCGGCCTGCAACGCCTCCATCTCTCCTTCCAGGCCCCCTGACTCTCCTTTGGCGAATCCGCCTTCACCAAGCTCTCGGCCTTTGGCTGATCTCCTTCTACTTCCATCGCCTTGGCCTCCTCTGAGCTTTTGCTTTTTGGAGGCTTGTGACGAAAAGTCACCCGCCCCCAACCAAAATAGGGGGTCATGCGGGTCATGGATTTAAACGTAATGAATGATTTAACAAAACGTTCAGTATTAGAAACATTAAAAAACTTTAGAATCAAAATTATTTATTCTTATACATTTTACATTAAACTTAATAAAGGAATTAACTCACTTCAGCTAAGTAATCAATTAATAAATATTTTATTATTTTTTTTAGTCATTACTTATTTTTTGGCTTTTGAATTGGTCTTCAATATCTGGTCTTAGCCGGTGGTATGTAGAATTCAGGTGACGTGTCGTCCAATGTAGTTGTTGGGTCGGTGTTAGTGCGCCCAGCTCTCCCGCTCAAGCGCGCGCGTCCTCCTGTGCGTGCGGGCGCCTTCTCAGAACCCTTTACCGACGACTTCCTGTCTCATTTTTAAGGAAAGGATCAGCTTCCTTCTTCGCCCCATAGTATCCACGCTCCACCTCCGCATTTCCTTCCCACCGTATTCGTTCCCCGCATCACACCACCACCCTTCTTACCCACTACTTCCATTTGCCCATCTGGCCAACGCCATGTACTCTGACTCACTTACCTTCAATATCTCGCCAATGCAACTTCGCATTTACCGCTTCTGCTTCTTTAGTTAATTTTTTATTGTGAATTCGCCCTTTATATTTCGCGTCGCTTTATACGCGCTTATTCGCCTTGTTAATTAATATTAATTCATCAGTGACTAGTAAAATCATCTCACCTGCGCCTTAGTGGACTCGCCATCACCCGCCGCTAAAGGAGCATTCCAATCCCTTTACGCTCACCTGAGTTCCTTTCTTTCGCCACACACAACACACACACACACACACACACACACACACACACACACTCACACACTCTTACGCCATCTCTTCCTTTCTCAGTCCGCCATTCGTCTCATCAACCCTTCTTCGATTCATAACTCATCGTCACCAAAGGGTAAGTCACGTTTTCATTGGTTTTACATTATCATTCTTTTTTTTTGTTTTTCCCCATCAAGGCTATTCGCCATCTCGCCTTGGGTGTCTGCCGCGCAGACATTGTGGTCCTCCGGGCCGGATTAAGAATCGGTTTTCTTGATTGTTTGTCGCCTATCATGGCCCCAAAGAAGCGTCTTCCCTCCGGGACGCCTCCTATTTCAGCTGCTGCCTTCGAACGCCAAACATGTCGAGCTAAGGCGTTTTTCCTCAGTCACAGATTGATGTAATACTAGTTTTACGAAAGGAAAGCGCCATCACGCCCGAGTTCGCACTTGTCCGCCAAGACCTCTTGGCAAAGGAATTCCAGTCTTTCCTCGAAGTTGTTGACCTGCTTGATCATGCGGATAAACTTCCAGATGGCTTCTCCGAGGAGGCTTTCGAGGATAGATACCAAGAGATTCGCCTTATTTATTTCCGCATCCAGCAAATCCTCGGCAAAGCCCGCCCTCAGGTGCCTCCCGCAACCGCGCCTGTTTCCGCCGGCACCGCTTCCTCCAACCCTCTTCCTTACCCGCGCCTTCCCGCCATCCCAATTTCCACCTTTTCCGGCGACATTTGCCCCCGACCTGACCACACTATTCGCCAGTGCAGGGATTTCAAAGCCATGCCAGTTACTTCGCGGCGGATTTTCGTGGTCGAAAAGCGTATCTGCTTGTCCGGCGGCCATCTTTACGACCGCTCTCGCTCCGAGTATTCATGCCACATGTGCCACCGTCGCCACCATACCATCCTGCATCTACCGTCTCAGGGTACGCAGCCTTTAAACCCATCTTCGCCACAGTCATCCACCAGCCGTCGGTCATCGCCTCCTCTTCGCCGCCTCCTTCTCACCCGGAACCTAACGCCAATGAATCGGGTTACGCCGCAGTCCTGTACCTCCACACCACCACTGCAAATGGCCATCACCATGTCCACCTCCTCACCGCTAAATCAAAAGAGGCCCCCAACAAATCCATATCTTTACCACGCCTTGAATTATGTGGCCACCTGCTCGCCAAACTCCTCCACGCGGTTAATACGCGCATGCTTCCACATCTAGGCGCCCTTCTTACCGCGTTCTCCGATTCCACGGTCACTCTCGCCTGGATCCGCGGGGAGAGTTTCCGGTGGAAGATCTTCATCGGCAATCGGGTGGCCGAAATTCAAGAACTCCTTCCGCTTAACGCGTGGCACCATGTCCATTCCAGGATAACTCCTCCAATTGCGCCTCCAGAGGAGTAGTGTCTCACCATCTCCAGGATCACCCCCTGTGGTGGAAAGGGCCTCATGGCTCGCCGCCGCTCCCGCCTACAGGCCTCACCCCTGCACCTCTTGATGAGGCTTCCATCGAGCAAGAGGCCAAACCCCCGGGTTCGATTGTGCTTGTCGCCGCCACCGAAAATGATCCCGTCTTTGAACGCTTCTCTTCGCTAACGGCCTTCAGCGCGTAACCGCCTACTGTCTGCGCTTTTTCTTCAACTGCCGCAATCCCTCCGCTCGCCGCACCGGATTCCTCACCGCCTCCGAGATCCACTTCGCCACTTTCGCCTTAATACGTCTGGCCCAATCCACGCATCTGGACAAAAAGGTCCAGGAAGCCCGCGACCCGCGCTCCCGGTATCGTTTGGTGCGCCAACTGCAGCTATTCGTCGATGATGAGCAGGTACTCCGCGTCGGCGGGCGGCTGTCGTTTGCTTCTTGCCCTATGTTTTCCGCCACTCCGCCTTGTTTTCCAAGAAGCATCCGCTCACTCAGCTCATCATCGACGACGCCCATATTCGCCTTCTATACGCCGGAGCTCTCGCCACTCACGCCTATATCCGCCGCCATTTTTGGATCCTGGATAGACGCAATGTGCCATCGCATCGGGAAATGCAACCGATGTTCACCGCCAAACCGCGCCCCGTCATCCAACCCATGGGCAACCACCTCACAACGCGTCACTGCCGCCACCGCCTTCACCGTGACCGGCATTGACTTTGCCATTTCTAGTGCTCACCTCCGCGGCGCGGTGGTCACTAAAGGTTATTTGGTGGCTTTCATCTGCTTCACCACCAAAGCCGTACACTTCAAGATCGCATCGGAGTTATCTACATCCGCCTTCCTCGCCGCCTTCCGCCGATTCACCGCTCGCCGTGGGCTCCCAACCACTATCTTTTCCGATAACGGAACCAACTTCGTCGGAGCCCCCAACAAACTTCGTGAACTCGGTCGCCTATTGGGTGATGAACGTCACAAACAAGCAGTCTGTCGTGCTGCCGCTCCCGCTGGCATTGAGTGGAGGTTTATGCCCCCGGCCAGTTCCCATTTTGGAGGCCTATGGGAAGCGGCTATCAAATCCGCCAAGCCCCATCTCACCCGCGTCGTGGGCGATCAAGGCCTCACTTACGAGGAACTGCTCACCGTGACTACCGACGTTGAGACGATCCTGACCTCGCGCCCTCTCTTCCGATCCGAACTATCCGGAACCCCTTACGCCCGGCCATTTTGTTGACTTTCGCCCCGTCACCACGCCTCCTGAGCGCGATGTTTCCGCCCTCAATATCAATCGCCTGTCCCGATGACAACTGACTCAGCGCATTTAACTGGACTTTTGGATCCAGTCAATGGCTTCTTCCCGCTATGGAGGTCGCGCCGGGCATCGTCGTCATCGTCCATCAGGACAATGTTCAGCCGCGCCATTGGCCTTTGGGCCGCATCAAGGCCATTCATCCTGGACGTGATTCCATCAGACGTGTCGCCGACGTCCATACCGCTTCCGGCACCATCCGCCATCCACTCGCCAAACCTGTCTGTTCCCGTCCCAGTAAAGGCTGAAGCCGAGCCTTCAGGACGGACGGGAAGTTGGGTCGATGTTAGTGCGCCCAGCTCTCCCGCTCAAGCGCCGCGTCCTCCTGTGCGTGCGTGCGCCTTCTCAAAACCTTATACCCACGACTTCCTGCCTCATTTTTAAGGAAAGGGTCAGCTTCCTTCTTTGCCCCATATCACCTGCGCCTTAGTGGACTCGCCATCACCCGCCGCTTCAACAACGGCGTCATCCGCTTCTAAAGGAGCATTCCAATCACTTTACTCTCACCTAAATTCCTTTCTTTCGCCACCCACGCACCCACACCTACACACACACACACACACACACACACACACACTTACGCCACCTCTTCCTTTCTCAGTCCGCCATTCGTCTCATCAACCCTTCTTCGATTCATAGCTCATCGTCACCAAAGGGTAAGTCATGTTTTCATTGGTTTTACATTATTATTCATTTTTTTTGTTTTTCCCCACTACTCGCCATCTCGCCTTGGGTGTCTGCCGCGCAGACAGAAGGTCTTGATCTAGCTGAATGGAAACAGATGGTTCTTATAAGATGTTGTAAACTTTAAATCGTTTATAGTATCTGTCTGCAAGACGGTTATTTAATCAATGTCACTTTCCTTGTCACTGTTTTCTACAGTCTCTTCATTATTATTATCTACCACTGGAAGCTTAAGCGGATGTATGATATGTATTTATGTAAATATGTACCGTATGTATGGGTGGTATATGTATGTTATATGAACAGCATAGCTCAATAATGAAAAATCACAGAAAATTCAAACTACCCATGATTGGGATCAGCTTGAACTATATCAAACAGAAATAAAATTATGGATGTGTGAAGTTTGAGTAAATGCTTTAGAGAATATGGAAATTAAAAATACATATTAGGGATAAGTACATATTAGAAATGTTCGTGCAAATAAATATATCGAGTTTGTAGCTTTGATTGGCTGGAGTGTAATGGGACGCTATTTCTACCTCCAGCGCACAACTTAGCGTTTGAGCACGGATTAACCTAATCGCAGCCGAATTTCGTCTCTAATTCCCTGGATGAACCGAACTTTAATAATTTCATCCCCAACTGGTTGTGTACTTTATCTGGGGGTATGCTGATTGAAATAGTGACTTGAGGGCAGTCACGTAATTCGCGCTGTTCTGGTGGCTCTTGGGCGTTACTGATTTGCTTACAAACATAATCAAATAGTTTTTCTTATAGTTGTTGTGGTTGGTTCCGCAGAGCTGGATAGCATCAGAGATATTTTCCGTGATCGCTTGCTTCTTTTTGTGGTCATCGACCGGTTTCGGGCGTTCGCCCATCATCAGGATGCATTTTTCAAAAACTGTGATAACATAGCCGAATGATAACCGAAACCGGTCGATGACCACAAAAAGAAGCAGCTATCACCGAAAATATCTCTGATGATTTTTCATATAGCCCATTAAAAATCTTCATACTCTTTTCTCATATCTTTTCTTCATACTCTGCAGATATACCGACAGCAAGAGAACCTTCTCATGAGCTGTCCAGTTATTTATTTGGGCCACATTCTTAAAATATGTAAGATACTCACCCCAAAGTCGCCAATGAATTTCACTGGCTGTACAATCGGCTTAGTGATCTTGTTCTTGATCTCATCGTCGTTGTCCTCATCAAACCGTTTGGGATTACTTTTCGGTCTAACCATTTTTAAACCCCACCGCTGTCACTATTTTTAATATTATGGCTTAAAGTATTTTAAAATAACAAGTTGTAACAAGATACTTCTGAACTTTATTTGTTATAATGCGTATGTTCATTTCGTAAAAACTCATAGAACATAAGTATGATTTATTTTTAAATAAAAATATCAGTCTTTTTCAATCAACACATGCAATGTCTTAATACATAGTTATTTAATGTCTCTATATTTATTTTCATCTTTACTCGTTGACTCTGATGACTGAATGTTGATAAATTTCATATTATTTGTACAATTTATAAATGCCTAATGTTGTATAAAGGAAATATTATGGCTTAAATAAAAACAGACATTTGGCGGTAAAGTAAATGAATATATATGTTAAGCAAATGTAACAAACTTTTACAAATATCAGAATTTTTAATTGAAATTAATTATTAACTTATGGTACTATAGCAGAAAAAGGCCGTTTTTATTGCAAATTAATTTACAGGTCGACAAATATTTCTGCAGAAGTATTTTATTTAAGTCAACTACTAAGAAATTTATTATTTCAAATTATGCACTATAACACCTCTACAAAAGGTACTATCTTCGTGGAAAGCAATATTAAGTAATTTGAGGATTTTACTTAAAGAAAATATTTGATTTCCATTTTCAATATTTTTATTATATTTTCAGAGTTCACCGTGTGATACTTGCAGCTTCTAGCGATTATTTTCGAGCTGTTTTTTCCAATCCATTAAGAGAAACATCCTGCAAAAACGTTCTGTTGGACTTTCCTTCAAATATTGTTGACCGTCTGATTGAATTTTGTTACACTGGAACCTGTAAATTAGATACCGATAATGCTGAATCATTGCTTGCAGCAGCTGATGAACTTGGAATTGTTGGATTGATTGAACTAAGTTGCTCGTATGTGATTTAAATTATATAACAATTCGAAATTATAACAATATACAATTATAGACGATGCTTATTGAGATTAATTAGATGGCTCTTTAAAAGGTACCACTCCAGGAGTTAGTTGTTCTTGAATAATGTTTTAATAGTTATTGCTATTTTAACAATTTAAATTTAAAAAAGGTTTAAATGCTTTATGATAATGATGTGGTAGAATATTTTGAATCCTTGTTTTATAAAATAAGCATGTAAAGTAGGTACTTTAACTTTCTTCAACAGTTTCCATTTTGAATCGCTAATCTATCTAATAATCAATTTGAAAATGAATCGGCAAAATTTTAACAACTATGATATTAATTACTTAATAATACTTGAGTATATGGATGGAAAAAATTCAAACAGATGTAAATTTAATTATGTACATTTACTGTATTCTCCAAAACAAGTTGATAATAAATAGTAAATGAAAGGGATTATTAATGGTACTTATCTATCCTATCGCGTTACTTTGTAAAAACATTCGAAAAAACTGTGTTTCATTTACAAATTAATGATACAATTATGTTTGTCTCATTACTTCCACAGTTTCTTGCAAAGTCACATTAATATCAAAAATTGTTGGCGAACTCATGTGTTTTGTAAAACTTACTTTTGTGGAAAACTTGCCGCCGATGCGAGACGTTATGTACTTAATCATTTTCTGGAATTTTTCCAAGAAGGGGATGAATTTTTAACAATGTCAAAAGATGAAGTGGTTGACTTGCTGTCAGATGATTTCTTAAATGTTAGAAAAGAGGAGCAAGTATTTATTGGTATGTAAAACAGAATTTCTTATTACAATTTGATCATGTTAATCGTAAACAAGTCTTTGTTGTTGCGGTGTTCCTTATTCTTGGCTTCATTCAAAACAATTACTTTTAATCCTTTACTGTGTCATCATACTGTAACATCATCACTAGATGATGTTAGTTGTGATATAGACTCTGGCATTGCCAATCAGTTTGCGAATTATTTTTCTGGTGTCTATCAAAACTCATCTGTAGATCTATCATTACCTAATTCTAGGTCGTTTTCGAATTCTTCTATTCTTGTCCTAAACTTAGTAGAAGTTATGATTCTGCGGTGTCTAAAATAAACTCATTAAATCATATCTTCCATAGGTCCGGATGGCATTCCAAAAATCTCAAACTGTTTGCGGAACTGCTTCTCAAAAATTGCTTATCACTCGCATTTTCTACTTTTGTCTTCTACTTTATGCTGTTGTTGAGAATCGTCTTATGTAGTAGCCTCGACAATTGGAAACATGATGCCCAATTGATTAAATTTAAACTTGAATAGTTAGCAATTTTTTTAATTTAGGAAAACATTTTTAATGCATGAAATATATTTTTCTTTTATCTGGAAATCTTGATGATAAAAATTTAATTTTGTTCGCACCACTATATACCATATGCTCCTTACTTTTATTAAACTTCAATTTGTTACAATGTACATTACTGATTGTTTTAATAAAAAAATAGTTAATAAAATTACCACTTTTAAATATTTTGATCTGACCATCTTATTCTAACAGAATTATTGATAAATATCTGATTATTAATTCATAAAAGATAAATAAATAAAGTCATGGACATGTTTTGCTTTTCAGCTGTAGATAATTGGATTCGGCATGATCTAAAAACAAGGGAACAATATGCTTCGGATCTTTTATCATGCATTAGAATTAATTTCATACATAAGTCATACTATTTAGAAAATATTCTTAAGGCACCATATATAAACCATGTGAGTAGTGTATGCCAATAGTATATTTGTTAAGAATTTGTAATATATAAATTGTTATAATTTATAAATATATTGAATATAATAATCTGAATTTATAATATATAAACGTTTGTTAAGAATTTATAAATTTTATTGACCTAAGTTATCCATTAATTGAGATAGATGAAATTATTGGAAATTACAGGTCGTACAGCCTGTTAGGAATCTTATGAATACAGCTATTAACTCCCCTCCCATAAAACTGAAAAAATTATCTTGGTCAAGTCATATATTTGCAGTAGATCCAGTACCACCGTTTCCCCCACGAGTTCCATATGATATTGTTTTCGCTATTGGTGGATGGAGCACTGGTTCGCCTACTAATTGTATTGAAACATATGATATCAGGTAATTTAGTAAAACAATATTTATTATTTGAAAGTACAAAATACTTTAAAAAATAAATTATAGAAAGTAATTTTATTTCCACAGAGCGAACTTATGGTTTCCATGTCATAAACGGGATTTCTCAGCTCGTGCATATCATGGCGTAATTTGTGTGGATAATCTCATTTATATAATTGGTGGATTTAATGGAAGCTTACATTTTAATTCAGTTCGTTGTTTTGATCCGGTGTTTGGTTTGTGGTCTGAAAAGTCATGCATGCACCGCTGTCGATGTTATGTTTCCTGTGTTGAATTGGGTAAGCAATCGTTACAAGTTGATTTGAAAATCTTTGGCGAATTAATCAATAAAACTTTTAAAACCAGCTGATGAGGAACTTAACTACGAGGCATGTCCAGTAAGTAAGTGTACTGAGGCTCTCAATGGGAGAAATGTGAATATATGCCTCAAGGGGAGACCATCAACTCTGCAAGATACTGTGAGACCCTAAAAAAATTGCGGAGGGCGATTCAGAACAAAGGGAGTCTGTCTGCTGCACGACAATGCCAGACCACACACGGCCAACGCCACGAAGGAACTGCTTGCCTCGTTTAAATGTGATGTCCTGAATCATCCCCGCATTCCCCTGCCCTAGCACCTTCAGATTACTATCTCTTTACCTCCCTGAAGCTGCACATGGGTGGAAAAAGGTTTTCAACCGACGAGGAGGTGAAGGGGAAGGTGGAGAAGTGGACGAAGGGGTTGGCGGGAAACTACTTCGAGGAAGGCATCAAAAAATTAATACCCCGGTTCACCACCTGCATTGAGAGGAATGGTGACTATGTCGAAAAATAGCTTACATATGTACTAATGTAACCAGATAATTTTTTTGTTCAAATAAAAATTTTTGTAACCTACAAAAATTCAGTACACTTACTTACTGGACGTGCCTCGTACTACTGTACTAATACAGATAATGCATTGAAATAAAAATGTATTATATGAAGGGAATGAATTGGTCACAATATTAAGTGATTTCTCGTGATTGAAAATGAAGGAAAAATCTCACCCCACCAGTGAAAAGTACGTTTTTTTTTTCTATGAATTTATTGTTTTTTCAACATTTAAAGAGCATTCATAGATAGCGCAAAGAAGCTGCTTTTTAATGGACTAGTCACTGAAATGCCGTTAATTTCGCCTTTCTCAATGGCTTTACTTGAACACTTTTAGAATTTTCTGATTATCGTCATAATTTAAAAGAAATAAAGATAGTCTTCAATGATTGTGATATTATATTGTTTTATTAAGCAAGTCGAGTGATTTCGATAAGCCTTTCAGCGAATGGCCAAAAGTGAACATTTGTTTTGATATCTTTGAGGTTTAGTAAAATTATTCATTATTATAAATTTGAATGTATTTTTGCATTTGATTTATTCTTCAGATGGCTACATTTATGCTATCGGTGGTTATAATGGGAACGAAAGATTAAATCAAGTTGAAAGATATAGCATTTTAAAAAACCAGTGGGAAGAGGTAGCGCCAATGAAAAGGGCAAGATCTGATGCTGGTGCGACCGTTTTTAGAAACATGGTATTAATTTTTGCTTTGTCTATTATATCTATACAAATGACACATTAGTTTGTTTCACAAATCAATCTTGAACAATTGAAAGTAATTTGATAAAATGGTGTGTATAAACTGCAGAGATAGATTTGCATACAGGTAATATTTTATTTCATTTTCCTTCGAAACATCTTGATTGATGTCAATCAAAATAAATGTTATGATTTGCTCAAATTACTAATAATAATGAATGTATTAAATGCACATTCGATTCTCGAAAAAGAAAGATGCTAGTAATATCTCTTTAGATGATAGATAATTATATTTCGTCATATTTTGTGTAATTAAATGTTTTGCTAAAATTCCGAAACTAAAGAAAATTCGTTAATCGGAATTATGTTTAATTGATTTTTAATTTTCGCGAATTTCGAAAACAGTTTCAACAATTTTCTCAACATAGATACATATCAATTTCATTTGAATCATTTTGCTGGGAATAAACATTCAATAACATTTTCAGCTAATTGTCTATTAGATATGCAGTAAGAGAAAGTCTAGTGAATGTTTCATAGTTTTTTTTTTTAATTAAAACGATTATTTCTTTTTTTTAGTGTCTCACCACTAAATATTTGCGAGTATTTATATATCCCCATTGATGGGTGTTTTATGCTTTTCGGAAGCGGTAATTGAAGGTTACTAGTATATAAATGTAGGAGTGGTTTGTTTGTGTTTATTTTGTATGTAAATAATATGTTGGTTGAAGACTTGTAAAGTTTATAGAATAATATAGAATCATGTAAAATTTACACAGGAATTAATATTTGTAAACAGAAATTTGCTTTATAATTTTGATTTTTGTTACAGATATATATTGCAGGTGGATTTAATGGGCATAATGTACTTACTTCAGCAGAAGTGTACGATCCTAAGACAGATATTTGGACTCCTATTATGCACTTGAACCATCCGAGAAGTGGTGTTTCCCTGATTACTTATAAAGGTTTTATTTATGCCCTCGGCGGCTTCGATGGCTACGAAAGGCTAAGAACAGGTTAATATAATTTTCAATTGTTTATTTTTTAAAAAATGTGAAATTTCAAATAATTATTCAACATGTTTTATCCCATTTAGATTCCTAAGAAAAAATATAGTGAATATTGTTTTTATGTATGAGATTGTTCTGTAAGGATGTTTTGTGACACAATATAACCGCAAAACTCAAAAAAAAAAGAAAGAAAAAAAGTAGGAGAGAAAAGAAGGGAAACTGGTCCCAGCGGCCCACAATTATCGCGACTAGAAGGATCTGTTTGTGAAATCCCCTATTTAATTGATGTTAAACTCTGGCCCAAAGCAACTCGCAAGTCTGGTTCCAATAAGCAAACTCCGGAGTTGTTCAGTGTCCCGGACGATTCAAATTCCAATTTACAGCAATTCGCATTTATCAGGCTCTCGCATTATCAGAGCATATGGAGCTGTGTCTCTGTCTCGGTCAAGCAAAATCTGCTTGACGTTGAGCAAACTCAATAAGCGCCTACACTTCTTGAAACAGAACTACAATAACTTTTAATGCCTTCAAGTTTTGATGAAGCCAGGTCAGGCACATAGACAACTAGACCACATAGACAGATGCTCAACTATTTAAGGAAAGACCATCCTGGATCAAAGGAACCTTCGCAGAATTTTCCGACAAAATCAGTCTGAAATGTGGTACTAACTGGTTTTTCATTTTACGCGATTTTCTCATGATACAAAATACTTATATAGAAAGTATTACTTTTACTGGAAACAGTTTTTCAATCTTGGATAAGGAATTTGAATTAAAAGATTTATCTAAATTTTGAGTAGATTGAAAACTGGCAATAATTAAATTTACTGTTTATCTAACACTTTAGGCTGTTAGATTACTCCAGATCAGGTTTATTATGCTGGACCCCTGATGGAGATAAATGTTTATGTGCTAGAAAATCATTTAGACAAGCCCACTAACAACAACCTTTTCCTGCATAACATTAATTAAGTCCTTTACGTTTGCTAAGGAATCTAAAGAATGCTACAAGCAAACAGACGAATATTTTCAAAAATCGCTTCACTTCATTAATTCAAGTTACCATATGTGAATTAAAATTACCACCTATGATAATGGGGCAGTCAACATATTCACTATTTATGTTCTTCAATAGTTTTGCTAGAGTCTCAATATAGCTATCAAAAAACTAACCAGTCTTCAATAAATTATAATAATGGAACATATAATTAACTTTAAATCTATGGAAAGTTATCTTAATATATTATGAAAATTTTAAAGTTGTAATTCTTATTTAATAGAATTCACAGACGTTCTCTGGGTAGTCCAGCGATTTTTCTTTTATAGCTTTACATGAAAATATATTTTAATTGTTAAGAAACATTTGTAATTTAGGTTTATCAATTGAAACCCAACTTTCTGAGAAACAAAGAACCTGGAAAGGAATTAGCTCAGTAGTAGTGAGCTGTCTTCCCCCGCGGAGGTCCTGTTAACTGCTTGCTATTTAATTCCTCAAATTACGTTCTTGTTGCTTCAGAATTTCATTTTAATTCTATCAGAAAATGGTTTCTTGGTAATTTTCTTATTGTGATATTGCATGAAAGATTCTACGGGCCTCTATAGAGATTATGGCAGTATAACTTTTCAGTTCAGTTCTAGCAGTAGTTCTCACTGAACTATCATTATCGCAATCTCATTAGGTGACAAGTTAGGCACATCGACAACTTGAGTAAATGTAGGATACAAATTTAATTATACCTCCAATTGAGCGAGCCTGATCTTTATCTGTTGTATTTTTTCTCATAAATGTTACCTTTATAAAAGGAAACATTTGCTCAAAAAGTCCTTTTTTCCTTACACCCTTGCCTCTTTAAATAGTTTATAATTATTAAAAGGGGAAATAATATTAACATAAATTGACTGATTAGAATAGCCAACAAACACTATTTTTTTTTATTTTTTTTTTTTTATTTATTTAAGGCGTCTCAACATCTGCGGTCATTTGCGCCCGGAGCCTTCTCAGTGCACTGCCGGCCTCCGGACAGTGTTCTCCTGTTACAGACAACACTGTCCATCACCGGATAGTGGGCTGTAGGGGCTCCTAGGAAGAGAAAATCTAAGGGCAGCACGACTGGATTCGAACCCGTGATCTCCGCGTTGCTAGTCCAGCGCGCTACCACTGAGCTAATCCCTTCCCTAAACACTATTTTCAGTTTATCTTTATTCAGCTCACTTTTCATTGTAAACTTTGACTTAATTGAAGATTCTAAGAATCTCATGATTATACCATAACGAAAAGCAATTTTACTAGCATTGAAATCAAATTGTACAGTATCAGCAATAGTTTATGAAATGGTGTAGAGATTTTAGATTTTCCATTATTAAATAGAACATTTTCAATTTTAAAGTTGTTTCGATAATTTAACTGTGTGCAGTTAAAAAGTTCTTTATTTCCACCCTTTCCTTCAACATATTATTTTCATTGGTATCACTTTCACATTTTTTAGATCTCCTTTGACCATGTTTATTATTTACAAAAATCCTTGAGTTGGAAGTTAATCGGTTTGTTCTGATTTTAAAGGACGTATATCTGATTTAATGTGTTCAAGTCACCTTGGATACATTAGAATTTTTTAAAGAATAATACTGGACAATTCGTTTTTCCCACTGCTCTACAGCACATTAGGCTCTCCAATTATATTTAGGTTTTATAGAAATAAAGCAAACTATTTAGATTTCTTTACTTACTATTTCTATTAACTGTCAGTCTGTTTCTTTTCTTAATATTCACTATTCACCATATAAACCAATATTCACTGGAAAATTAAACCTAATAATTCCCAAGCTTTTTTATCAAATTTTAAAAACAGATACATAAAATAAGCGATATATTGCGACAGGTTAAAATAATTATGCGGAGCGCATAAATATGGCTGTACGGTTTAAATTGGTGTCATTTCAGCTCACGCTTCTATATAATCTTAAGGGCTTCTAAACTTTAGTAAGTTATTCCAGGCTTACTAACTATAAGTTATTCAAATTTGTTAATTACTAACTGTGAAAATTTAATTAAGTGAATATCGTATTTCTGTTTGTTTTCAAGATTCCAAATTTTTCACTTTAGTCCGTAAATTTTCTAACTTGATATTCTAATTTTTAACTTGATATATTTTTTATTAATTTATATATTACATCTGTGTTAACCATAAGGGTATACAGAGGGAGTTGACCAACAGAGAAAGAAGAAGAATGCACTTTATAAAAACATAAAATAGGGCTGCTCAACTACGTTGAGTTGCTAAGCCCACAGCTTGATAATCAGTCTCGGTGACGTTCCTGAAAGCAATAGAAAAGTTATTGATAATTACTAGTCAACCATTGTAGAATAGATAAAAATGACACATCAAAGTCCATATAAAATAGGTGACAGACACGCAAATTATGGATAAGACCTAGTCAATTTGGTAATTAATGGCTAATGTGGTGATTAATTATTCCCAGAGAACCGATAATGATTGATTCTGCTAGGAGAGTCAATGACTCGGTCCAATGCCCATACCCTCCAGGAAGCCCCAGATTGCTGTTACATGTCCGGTGATGAGAAGTATATTAAGCGGACAGCTTCCCAGCACATGTACTGGTGTTCCGGTCTCTCTGTTGCATCTGCGACAGAGAGGTCCAATATTCTCTCCAGACACACCGGCATTTCCAAGTACGCCTCGCAGAGGCACGTAGTTTACATTGAGTTTCAACGCATTGGTCCAATCAGAACCCGAAAGAAGCTGATTATCATATATAAATTTATTTTATTTCGGGTTATCTTTAAAATGGCTTACACGATTTCCCTGCCATTTGCAATAGGACCATTC
Organism: Triatoma infestans; assembly: GCA_011037195.1. NCBI lineage: Eukaryota > Metazoa > Arthropoda > Insecta > Hemiptera > Reduviidae > Triatoma > Triatoma infestans. Next base: position 197,094 of record JAAEAF010000389.1, read on the forward strand.
TTCGAATGTCCTTTCCCCTACCTTATTTTCTTTATACTATTGTCCATGCATTCATGAGGATCTATATTCAGGCGCACATTGCATTCGTTCACCTCAGCATCGTAGTTGAAGGTAGATTAAAACTGAGCATCATGCTCGTCCGCCAACTTTTTAATTATTGACCGATGCTGCTAAGGTTCTTCCCACTGGCATTGAAGCAGTCCTAAACCTCTATAACGATTTTATGTATCTTCTTATATCATTGAAGTTGATGTGTTAGCTGGGAGTCCCAATTATCGTCCGAATTATTACGTCAGCCCCTCCAAAAACGCCGGTGTCAGCTTAGTAGAGGAGCCGTCTGAAGTCGTACGTGATCATTGGAACAAATATTGATTCAGAACCCCAAGTTTCTGATCAGGTTTTAGGAGGTTAGAGACAGTTCATATTTTCGCTTAATTTGCTAACTGCATTTTCACTAAACAGCGATTCGCCTGAAAAAGAAACATTAAAAAAGATATAATTATAAAGAAGGTTTCACATAGAAATCAAAATAGCAAACCATAAAAAACGCTCCCTAAAAATATAAAAAAATAAGAGAATACAAACTAATTAAATCAAAATCAAAATAATAATTGAAGAAAATAAAATAAATTAACACAATACCTTATTCAACTTTAAGAAAAAATAAAAATGTCATTTACTTTTAATTCTACTTTCTGGGTCATTAAAAGCATGCAGTTGAAAAAGAGCATGTCACAGTAAGGTAAAATTAACCTGTCTCACGACGCTCTAAACCCAGCTCACATTCCCTATTGGCGGGTGAACAATCCGACGCTTGGTGAATTCTGCTTCGCAACGATAGGAAGAGCCGACATCGAAGGATCAAAAGCGACGTCACTATGAACGCATCGCCGCCCCAAGCCAGTTATCCCTGTGGTAACTTTTCTGACATCTCTTGCTGAAAACTCTTTACGCCAAAAGGATCGATGGCCGTGCTTTCGCAGTCCCTACGCCCGCTGAGCATTCAGGATCAAGTCTCTTTTGCTCTACGCGAGGTTTCTGTCCTCACTGACGATAGGACACACCTGCGTTATTTTTTGACAGATGTACCGCCCCAGTCAAACTCTTAGAATTTCTTCATACTATCTTTAGCATTGCAAAATTTATTTACATGTGGGTCCCTTACACTGAGAATGAGAATACAAGGCATTTCACAACAGAATGAACCGAATCACTAGATTTCCTCAGAGTACATAATTTACAAGGATATTCTACATTGAATTTATTTTTCCTCTCATATTGGACATTTATTTTTATAGAAAAATACATCTCGCCATAGGCTTCTAAACAATAAATTGTAATGACTCTGGAGAATAAACTATATCGAAAGGAATCCAACAAAGATAGGGAATTCTGCACCATTGAAATTTGGTGAACATCAAATCTCTTCAGCACCAATAGAAATAAATACTTTCTAAGTGCAAGCATCCAGCCAAATGGCAGATTAGTACTTTCGCCCAGATGCTCCAACCTTAAATAACATTATTTAAGGAGACGGCACATATACGCTTTTTATGTAGGAGCATCTTCCACAGCTCACATTAGATTAAATCATTCGTCTAAACAACTTCAAATATCTCGTGAATGAATAACAAAAAAAAACTCTCCTTGATTTCTTGTTTTCTAAATGTGATTCATTTTCATAATATAATAAATACACTAAGAAATGATTTAAATTCCTTTTATTTCTTAATTTTCACTATTTACCAAATAACCAATTAAAATATTCATTGGAAAACTACACCATAACAATTCCTCCCTAGTTTTTCTAGCAAATTGTGTAACAAAACAGATACATAAAATAAACGATATATTACCACGGAGAAAAAAAAATTATGGGGATCACATTAATGTGATTGTACTGTTTGAGGGCTCTAGACAAACTCCATCTCGGGAAAATTGAATTTAAGTATGGTGGATTTGGGATATTAGGCTTAATTCTAAACACTTAATAAATTGGCGTCATTTCAGCTCCTACTTCTATTAATATTATAACGGTGTAACAAAAGTCTGCCTTACAGTTAAAAAGGTTTGTTTACTCACCTACTAAGCTTACTCCTCGAAATACAGGCCATCATTTTCTACAACTCCGATTTTCCGAGTAGGGATGTCCACGACCATAAAGTTCCCTTAAAAATTGTATAATCTATGTGAACCCTACTGGTTTCAACCCTGATGTAGGAGTAGGGCGCATTTCTGGATAATTGTAATAATAATTTTAAAAATTTCAAATGCCCTCGTTCAATATATTACTATCACAAATTTAACTTTATAATTTATTCTTTGAATTTTTTAAAGTATTATCTACTTAGATATGTAAAGTATTTTGTAATACAATCCGAATTATTTCTAGTGGAACGTTACCATCCAAATTTCCACAGTTGGGAACAAGATGTTCCAATGAGAATTCCAAGAAGTAACTTTTCTTGTACAATTCTGGAAGATGCCATATTCGTTGTGGGTGGATTCAATGGTAATTTCAACTTTTCAATGTGTTCTTTTTTATTTTATAATTGTTCTTTGTGACAGTATGACAATACCAAATTTATACTTTAAAAAAAGTCTACCAACATTAAGAATTTAATGTTTTTATAGTTTTGTTTTATATTGGTCAATTCTAAAGTTTCAGTTTCCAAATTCTTCAAATTATTATTATTTATTATTTTACTTGAAATTATACTTTTTATAGTATGACTGCCTGTATAAAACAATGACATATAAGCTTTTTATGCAAGGAGCATCTTCCACTGCTTACATTGGATTAAATCATTCGTCTAAAAAACTTCAAATATCTTGTGAATGAATAAAAAAAAAAAACTCCCCTTGATTTCTTGTTTTCTAAATGTGATTCATTTTCATAATATAATACACTAAGAAATGATTTAAATTCCTTTTATTTCTTAATTCTTTTCTTAATTTTCACTATTTACCAAATAACCAATTAAAATATTCATTGGAAAATTTCACCATAACAATTCCCCCCTAGTTTTTCTAGCAAATTGTAAAAACAGATACATAAAATAAGCGATATATTACCACAGGGGGAAAAAAATTATGGGGATCACATTAATATGATTGTACTGTTTGAGAGCTCTAAACAAACTCCATCTCGGTTGAATTTGTAGTATGGTGGATTTGGCATATTAAGCTTAATCTAAACACTTAATAAATTGGCGTCATTTCAGCTCTTACTTCTATTAATATTATAACGGTGTGACAAAAGTCTGCCTTACAGTTAAAAAGGTTTGTTTACTCACCTACTAATCTTACTCCTCGAAATACAGGCCATCATTTTCTACAACTTGAACCCATCTATGAGCGAAAAATTCGATGACCTTTCGATATCTGGAGCTATCTGTGGAGGCAAAAAACTTCAAATATCTCGTTTTCACCTTCTCCGTGTTTGTCAGTTTGTTACTATGTAAAGAGTGGGCCATGGAGCGCAAGAGTTGGTAATCAAAGGGTGCCAAATCTGGGCTGTAAGCTGCGTGAGGGAAGAGCTCAAAATTAAGTCTTCGATTGCTGAGAACGTTTGACGTGACGTGTGCGGCCTTGCGTTGTCTTGTTGAAGGAGTACAATTTTGCAATTAACTCAAGAGGGATATTTTGCAGCCAAAAAGAAGTGTACGCATTCTAGCTGTGTAGAATAGAGTTCGGATGTAATAGCACGGCCGTCGGGAATCAGCTCAAAATGAATGTAATCGAGTTAAATTTTCACCTGAAATGTACGTGTTGAGATAATCTGAGTTCAGAAAAATGGTTTTAGAAAATTATTTGTGCGCGCGCGTATGTACGAGAACAGCCTAGCTCAACAACGTGTAATCCCACAAAGTTCAATTTCGATATTTCGTTTAGGTAACACTATGAGATCCGACACTATGAGTTGTCTGCCAAAATTCCTCAACCGGAAGTCCCACCACTTCACTGAATGATTTTTTACATCTTTTGCGATTGTCTCAAAAATTGTTGCAACGATTTTCTTTAAACTTGGTTCATTAATTAGAATTTTTATTTGAAACAATTTTCTAGGAAAATTCATTTAAGGCTGTCATTGGTGCAGGGGTGGTGTTTTTTTCCTATAAAATTGATGGCAAGCAAACAGTTAGTAAAAGTTATGTTTGGAGAAAATTTGTCACTTATGTATATCTGTGTAAACTGCAGTAAGAGAAAGTCGTGTGTGTAATTCACTACAGATTTTGTTTATGATATTGCCATTTTTTCCCTCCTCACTGGCAGATTGTTTTACTATGGCATGTTTTATAATGTAATTTTTTTTATTTTGTCATACTCATATTATTATTTGAAAAATATAATTAAATCCTTACTTTAACCTTGTATAAGCAAATATTTCACAAAAAGTTTTGAAAAATGTTTATTATTTTTCTGTAAGGAAATATCCCAATTCCTAATTCTGAATGCTTTGATGGGAGAAACTGGCATCCACTTGCTCCAATGGATATCCATAGAAGCGCATTAGCCATTTGTACAGTAACAGGCTTACCGAATGCTGAAATTTATTCTTATGCTGGGAGTGTGCAATCAAAAATTTCTAAAAAATCGTAAAGAACTGATCAGGTGGTAATGAAATAACAGAGTTTATTTATTATTTATTCGTTTGCTTTCCATATAGAAAACTTGATTTCAGAAACTATAAAAGTATTTTTACGTTTAACACAAAAAAATCAACCATTAAAATAGAAGTAACAGTTATGAAGAAATATTTAAATTAATTTATGTAACATATAGGTCCATACATTATTTATTAAATTCCTTTTTCTATTGCTTTTTAAGGAAAAATATTGTGCGTATTTTTGTACATGTTATGTGTGAGTAACATAACACATAAACAAGAACTCGCAGAATGCTCAAAGTTATATTTCTTTTGGTATCACCAAAAAATCCGAAAAGTAGTTTTCTGTAAAATCGACAACCAACCATCCAATGGAATTGTACTAATTTTTTGTTTCATTTTTGGAAAATGGATGCAATAATATTATTTAAACTTTTTATATTTATTATCGATCACTTTCATTTGAAAAGTTTGCCCAGAAAATTGATTTACTTACTAGAAATATACTGAATAGGGGGTTCGGTAAAATTAAGCTTCTTTCTAAAGTGCCTTTTAATATAATATAAGCTTGCAACACCTAAATGTATTGAATATTATACACCTATGAAACTTCAAGGAAAGAGATATTATATAACTCAAGCTGCCAAATTTCATAGCTAAAAAATTTGAAATTATGAATTTTTAATAAATTTGAATAGATCTTTGAGCCTTCCGCAGCCATTCCCATGAAAAAACACTTGGTTCCGGGTTAAGAGCACGTCACTGGTTTTCTAGAAATTGATATTTCAGCTGTATTGCAATGAGCTTTTACAGAGTCATATCATCTTCAATGTTAGTTACAATTGAATGCATTTGCAAATGTAAATTACACGATCAATAATTATGGATAGTAATACATAACTGCAATCTTTAAGTAGATGAATAGTTTAGAGATCCTTTACTATACTTTAGAGAGGATTAATAAAATACTTACATATAAGTTAAAACCAGTTTGCTTTTATTCGATTCTAAGAAAAAAAATATTTTAATAATTAATGGCTCCAATAAATTTTTTAAGTTAAACATTACCATTAAGACAACATAATCATTTCTTATCCTTTACAGACGGACCCCCATCAAAATATTGAAGATGCTAGAAGAAATTGGTATCTAGGATGAGGAAGATATTGTATAGAAATATCCTAATAATTTATGTGCTAAGTTTAATCTAGTTCTATAACCCATCATTTTTTTGGTTACAATGTTTCTTCAAATCAAATCAAGAAAATGAAAAATCATAAAATGTTTTCAGAGAAACAGTAAATGAAAACCCAAAGACTTTTAATAAAATTGATACAATTTTTTTAACTATAGCTTTCTTTTTTTTATCCTTATTGAAAATTAATTAAAATATAAAGTGATCTAACAAACCAAAAGTATCCATTTATTTATTTTCAACGGCTCAAAGACTTCCTTTAATCTTATATATTTAATGCCACGGTTATTACTAAACCAGATTCTATCATATTATCTTGAGTTCTATCATTTTTGTTGGACACTTTGTTTTTGGAACATTGTAGAGGAATTATTGATAGTCGTTATACTTTCTTCTAAAATTCTTTGTAATGTAGTACATTGATAATAACAATAACAATGAATAAACAAAATTCCAGTTTTGAAGGAAATTTTAAACTGAAAATGAGAAGGGCCCAAGGGATACCATGTCAATATTTCACCAGTTATTTTTGTTATGATTGGGTCCGTAGACCTGAAAAGCAGCAAGAGATATTTTCCGTGATAACTCGCTTCATTTTGTAATCTTATAACTCCCAATTACATAATTATAATAATACACTCGCAATTATAGGATGTATAAATTGATTTTGCTGGGTGCGTCTGTATTATCATACTGTTTTATCATTATATCTTGATGATAGGCCATGCCCGAAACCGGTCGATGATCACAAAATGATGCAGGCTACCTCTGAAGCTTTGTTTTTTTTTTAATTATATTCGTAGAGTTAGGTCAATCATCGCGGTATTTTCCATCCTGCGAACATTTCACACGCATCTTACCACCACGCCGTGTCATGGCTTCTTGTTTTGATTTTCTACATTACATATATATATTTATTGTTGTTTCTTGAAAAAAAAAGTTACTATTTCAAACAAGTTATTTGGTCAACAAATATTGGCTAAAGAACTATATGTAGATAATGTAAAATTCAATCAGAGTCAAGAAAATTGGAAATAGATCAGAATTAAAGATAACAAGTTTATTGTAGATAAACTTACAAAAAAAAAAAAATTAAAAAAATATTGTAGATTAAATAGTAGGATATACATATATTATAAATTATAATAAATTCTTGCAATATAGAAAAGTGAAATTTATGCGTTGGTCGTAAATTTAATATATCGTTAAACTGTTGAAAGAAGAGAAAATATAATTTATAAATTAGGAAATTATATATATATATATTATAAAATTAACTTATTAACATCACAGTTGTTTATAAATCCGTAATTTCTTACATTTAAACTATTCAAAATTTGTACAATTTTCGATTGTATTTTTTTCTTAAATATATGTCTTTTTTTAACAGTATTAAAAAAATAGGATGTAATTTTATAAAAATTAAATTCAAGAAAATATTATGTAAATAGGGCAATATTGTTATTAAAATAATATTTTACAGTAGAATATGTGGTTGTGTTCGCAATGCTTGATAACTTTTATGATTTTATACATCGTAGCATGGCTTCATTTTGTTAGTTCCAGACTACGTCAGATCGTGAGAGTAAGGATATCAAGTTCATGTAGACTGCTGAATTCAACCTTAAGTTTCTGTCACATACCATTATTACTGTTTCATCCAGATATAATCATTAAACAAAAACTTGAAGTCAATCTTTTCACAAAGCTTGATATCCTTATTCTGACGATGGATGAGCATTCGAAACCGTTCAGAACCAACAAAATGAAATATGCTATGATGGATAAAACCATAGGTATGTGCAAATAGTTTTGGTATTATAAAGAAAGTAGCTCTTTGGAGCATTTGTTTAAAAGAAAGAAAAATTTTTACTTACCTTTAACAAATTTTAAGCAAAAAAAGATACTTTATACAGAAATCTGAGTAGTTTCATGAATTTATTAAAAATGAAAGTTTTGTTTTAAAAAATCCATAGAGAAAAATGGAGTTGCTTACCTAAAAGTGTTAAAATTTCACTGAAAAAACCGATTTACACGGTAATTTTAACTTTCTCCGAACATATTATGAAGATTAGTTCAATAATATGAGCTAATTTCTTTTATAGGAATTAATCATTAATTTATTTGCTTTTTTTTTGGTTCTTAACCGTTATTAATAGAAAATTAGTTTCCTACTTAAAAGACTTTTGTATGTTTTTTTGGAAATATTTAACCAAAATAGTTAACATTAAACACACATTATTCGGAAGTAGCATTTATTTAAACAATTAACCGGGCGTTATATAATTCTCTGCGACTGGCGAATGTTTTTACGTGAAAAAGCGCAATATTTTAAAATAAATGAATATTACTAATTAATATAAATGAATCAATTAAATTTATAAATAAATATTTTATATTAAAGCCAAATCATGTGAACTAATTTCAAAGTCTAACACTGATTGGAGCAAATGAAATAGAAACAAAGCCCCTTAGAACAAAATGGCTAAACTTTTAAAAAGCAGTAATGCTTAAAGCCCATTTCTGTTTCCACATAACTTACAGAAAATTATGAAGTGAAAGTTGAAAAACAGAAGGAACTATTTACTTAAACAAAAATAAAAAAAGATCAGTTTAATATAAATTTAAACTTATTTTGAAATAATAAAAGCTTTGCTAAAATTCTATTTTTTCAACACCAGCTTTCCCTGTTAAAATTTAGTATCTTCACCTTCCCCATATTTTGCCCCATAGAAATGTCTACTTACTGAAAATAATTAGAATTATGTAGATTCATAAATTAACCAACATAAAGTTTTGATGAAAATTTCATTGTCTAACAAAGATTTTTAAATTTCTCTTCATTACTATTACGATATGGAATTTATTTTTAATAAAATTCTTTTAGCAAGGCTTTCTGTGTTTCTCAACATTTACTGCCTTTAAACTCCATAACAAGATATTATGAATTTTATAATGGAACAGAACTTTCTCAAGAATTTTTTAGTTAAAACATACTATTTCAGTCACATTTTTTTTTTTTTCTATAGAAAGTTTAATAAAATTAACATGTTCGATCAATCAGCAAAACGAATCTCTTATTTGAAAGAAATTAATTCTCTGCTACAGCAACTCATTGGGCAATTACAATGGAACTTTGGCCCATTTTGAGGATATTTGAAAAAACTTATCTAGTATCATAAACTTTTCTAAAATTTAAATTATTTGGTTTTTGTTTCATCGTTATCTCTGGGCAAAGATAGCCTTCTTAGAACACTGCCAAAGATTATTGAAAATTCTGGCATATTTTTGGCATAATCCTCAAATTGAACTGAAAAATAGTGTTTGGTGAAATAAGTCAGGATGTTAGGAAAAAATGAGTTAATTTTTACCACAACAGAAATATAAGCACTTACAATATGTAATTTTTCCCTTAGCAGATGTGTCAATATGTGCAAAAATCCTATCCACTTCTTCCTTTCCTAATACTAGTACTAACCGTAACACCAATGTAAAGTCATGTATATTTAGTCTGCCACCACAAACCTGCATAATTAAAAAACATGAATTATTATTGTTATTAATAGAATATTTTGCTAATGCTAACCTTTATTCTCCTAATGATCTACAATCTCAACTTCCCCAAATTCTCCAAAATTTAAAGATTATATTAAAGTAGTTATAAATTATATGACAATGACCATCAATCATGAATCTACATTTAATTGAGTAATACGAATCAATCATTCAAAAATGTATAACAATAAAGCTAATGTTAAAATTTATTACCTCAAAACCAATCTTTATCATATCCAATTTAGTTTCTGATCTGTTTACAAGCACTACACTCAATAAATACTCCTTCAAGTCCATTAATCCGCTTCCAGCCTTCATAAAAAAAACTTGTTTAAAAAAGTCACCAAGCTTGTGTATAAAATTGATCAATTACACTCAATAATTCCTAATGTTTTACCTTATCATATAAATAGAAGAGATCCTCAAGTAATGGGTCTTTGTGTGAAACACCCATTAGTTTAGCAAATTCCATATAGGAAACCATTTTTCCTGGACCTTTTAATAATTGTGGATTTTCTAACACCAGTTTATCCTCTATGTTAGTTCTAGATAATCTGCAATAAATTGTAAAAATATTATAACAAAATAAAATTATTAAAAACATATTTTACAAGAAAAAAATAAAAATATATATATATAGTCATACACGAAAAAGGAAAACATTAAAACTATCTGCATTGGGCATTATTCTTGAACATTATGTTATTAACTATGTTTTCCTTACCCCAGTTTTACTCTTAGTTGATGTGCTTGAAGAAGAGGCAAGGTCTGGGAATAATTTAGTTTTTTTGCTCTAGAGACAAGTTTGCAATCAGCATATGTGTAGTCTAACGTTGGTATTCCAAGAGTTCTAACAAAATATGCATACTTTAATAAAGATAAAATAATCAAAAAAAATCAAATTAATACTTTTAATGCAATATTCTTAAAAATATACATATATATACTTGGCCATTAACTGCCTGACATTGTGTGCATATAACTTAGGATCACTCTGCTCTGCAGCAGTTGGTTTGTAAACTGGGAGAAATTCTATTTCACATGTACTCTGTGGCTGAACAAGAGTTAACCACATTAGCTTTAATCTGAAAATGTTCAAAATTACAATATGACTAAAGTTACTTCATACACTTTTATATATACACACACACACACATACACACACACACAAGAATTAAGTACTTACACTCCAGGACCTTCCCAAGTCCATGTGACTGTATCAAGTTTATTGGGATATCGAATCAAAACTGGTTGTATGGGTACACCAGGATAAAAAGCTCCTGCTTTAAAGGTGATTAGACAAGATCTATTAGTGCAAGTGCCTTCCGGAAATATTAAAACCTGATAACATATTATAAAAAAAAATTTTTAATAGTTATTTATCAAACAGAATGTTTTTTCAAGCATTTTGGTATTGACCTGAACGAGAGTATAAAAATACTTAACTATAGAGTTGAGTATTAAATTTTTTTCTCTAACCACTAAATTTGGTTCTTAACTGATTTGAATAAAAAAAAAAAAATATGAATAGTTTAAGTCATATACTCATGCATTATTACTCCTTTCTTTATAACTTGCGCTCTTTAGTATAACCTCAAATCTGTTTTTATTTAGATATTCTTTTGAATTATATACTTGTTTTCACTTATTGTCGCTAGATGCCGGGCTAGTTAGAATTAATAATACTCCCTCTGTTCGACATTTGTATATTCTAGGTCTGATTATTGATACGGTATAATTATTTGAAGAATATATTTGGAAAAGATAGTGGTTACTATGTTACAGGAAAATTTAAAAAAAATAATCAAGTAATCGCCATTTGATTATAAAAATAAACTGGCGTCAAAAAACAATAATTTGACTTTCTAAAAAGTACACCAACTGTAATTTTAAAAGTGTGCATAGCAAGATGAAAGGTGAACAATTTAAAGTAAATGTCAGAAAGGCTGAATTGAATAAAGATAAGCAGAGTGCTGCCCCGAAGAATTAAATGTGATCGTCGAATTGTATCTCGTTCATGGAAACAAGCAAAGCTTTCCAAAATATGTGACACTTCAGTTTTTAACTTAATTTAGAAAAAAAAAAAAGAATTGACCTTAATTCTAAAAAAAGTGATAGATGTAGATGAAAAAGAAAAGATTTCTCAAAACTTGGAAAACATTAAAGATACTCTCTTAAATCCAAGAGGGGGTCACTTAAAGTTTATCGTGCATCGTAAATATGTCCAAAACAACCTTGCAAAGTTATTCAAGGAGAGAAAAGAATTTAACAGTTTCTTCTTCCGTAAAACCATTTCTTACCAAAGAAAATAGACTTGAAAGATTGCGTTTTTGCCTTCAGCAGGTTCGACCTGATGACTATTTACCTAATGGCTATTTTAGCATTAAAGAAGAATGTGGACATTATCAGACAAAATGTCCAACTCCAAATAGCCCAAAATTAAATGTACTGGATCTTGGATGAGATAGTCTTAGTCAAGAAAATGCAATGCAATCTTTAGAACATCAAATGTCAACAACAAACATCGATGGATTGTTGGTGCACTGAAAAAGGCTTTTCAAAAAATGAAAAGAGAAAAAAAGAATGATATTTTTCCAACACTCCAAACTTGTATGGAAAATATAATGAACAGGAAACAACTTGTACAAGATAATACATATAAACAAAAAAACTCATACACGAAAATCGCCTATCCCATAATATTTTAGGTGAAACTAGAGCCGTAATTAATGCTAAAACTGTTTAAATATGATTTAAGATTGTCATAAATTTTTCTTTAATTGATCCGGCTGTAAGATTTTGATCAAAATCAGTCTAACGGAAGTAGCCCTTTACTAAGTGGATTTTTTTTTTTGTGGAGGATTTCTCGAAAACGGCTCCTTCGATTTTCTTTACTTGATATATCAACTACAAGTATAAAGAGCTAAACTTTTATTTGAAACATATGTCCGAGAAAATTCATTTTAGGAAGGTTTTGGAAGAGATGTAAGTTGGACTTTCTTCTAAAGTGCCATTTTCGTATATTATTTTAACATCTACATAGCATGCTGTACAAAAATTCCGAGTTTGAAGAAATTCACTTAAACGGAATTGCGACGGTTTATTCATTTTTTTTTCAGTTTTCTACGATTTTCTTCAGAAAAGATGCAAACGGGTTTACTTAAACTTGGTGTACTATAAGTACAGAGGTCTATCTATTTTTTTATATCTCCTTCCGAGAAAATCGATATTAGGGGGTCCCGGGGGAGCTGTAAGATCATACTTCCCTCAAAAGTGTCGATCTATTACCTTTGGGCCTTTCCATCGATAGAATATTGAATAAGAGAAAGGGGGTGAATGTTTCACGACAATTTTGTCAATGGTGATCAATGATCAATAATTTTCCATCAATTCATCAATCGATTTTGTTTAGATCTTTCCTTAAATATCTTCCTAATTCTACTATTAATCTATCTAACTGTGGATATACGTGAATAAATTTGCTAGTTTTTACTTAATAATCAGAGGTATGAAAACAGTGAATCACGTTTCTTCAATAATAAATAAATATGATCTATGATATAATGAAATAATAAATCACCTGAGACCAATCTTGTTCTGAATTAACCCTTGTTATTATATCCTGAATAGTTTTCGCTCTGGAATCGTGATCCTCTCTTCTCACATAAATTGGCTGGGTATAATTAATTATTTCTGAAATAAAGAAAATCATCAAACAAAAGAAGAATAAAGTGTGGATCTATATTTTTTTAATATTATGAAAAATAATATCACTTTTTTATGAACATTAAAAAGAAAATCAACAAATCCTACTTTAGACAGTTTTTCTATCGGAATCATTAAACTTGCACGGTTTCTAATTATTTTGAGGCTCGAATTATTTGCATGAGATGATTTTGTATTATTATTTTAAGAAAGAGGCCACAAAGCGTTGGGGACCTCAGCCTTGAAGCCACTTAGAGCCTTACTTCTCAGAGCACTGTCGGCCTCGGGCAGTGTTCCCGCATATAGACAATACCCAAAATAAGCTATAGATCCTTTAGGAAGAGAACATCTAAAGACAACATGTCTTGACTCGTACCCTTCGGTACCAGTCCAGCGCGCATACTCCTAATTTATATTTATATATATACATAGGTATATGAACTAAATAGAATCCCATCAGAATGGCACACACATAGTTTATATAATATTAATTACAAAATAGTTGTGTTCTTAATTAAAAGATCGTTTCTTAAAATACTATTAATTAATAGTAAACATTGTTTTGGAGATGTCTTAATTTACGAATGACCCTTGAAGGCCCTTGATAAGAAAGAATTCCAGATATGAGCTTCATTAACCCATTTTTTTTTTTAATAAATAAATAAAAATATTCACTTTAATTGATACTATTGGAAATTAAAAAGTGCGTAAATAAGAACTTTTAAGACACAACAAAGTCAAAAAATAGTAATATTTATCTTTAATAAAAATTTCATTAAAAATAAACAAATGAAAATAATTCGTGTCCTCATGCGGTGGTCTAGTGGGTAGCGCATTTGCCTTTGGTGCGAAAATTCAGGGTTCGATTCCCATGAGGGCAAAGCCGATGTGAACCGAGCATCGTAAGAAAAAATGGGAAGCGCACCTTGGTATGGAAGGTCAGAACTAAACGGCGAGCGAACTGCAGCGGGGCATGCCCGCAATATATCGCCGGCTGGCAAGTATTGATCCTTTATGGACTGTTGCGCCATAAGTAAAAAAAGAAAAATAATAATAATAATTCGTGTATCTGTAAAATACTCTACAATGTTTCAGAAAAAACTAAAAAAAATGTGGGAGGAAATTGCTATTTTTATAATACAGACATTTTAAATAGGTATCAATCTTTTGATTTTTTTTTTATTACTGATATTTCAAAGGGAAGAGGCATACTTCATGTCCAGTGCGCCTAACAGGCCTTCTGGATTCACTTTACCAGTTAAAAAGATTGAATATCCAGCTTCTGCCATTTTCTGATGTATGAGAACTGCGGAGTCACGGACTTGGTGTTCCTATTTCATTAGGAGAATTGCTTCGCAACGCTTTAAGCTGATTAAAGGAACTCTCTTCTTTTTTTTGGATTAATAAATATAAACACGGGAGATTTTCGTGATCGCCTACTTCATTTTGTGGTTTTGAGTGTTTGCCCAACAATAGGATTTCTTCATAAACAATGTTATAACACAAAGCAATATATCAGTTTATACACTGATTTGGAAAGTGCTTTGTTGTGATGACGTGTTTGGATGAAAATTATTATATGGTTCTAGCGTTTTTGGTCATTGCAATTATGAGAAGATACCGTTAATTAGGGTTTTGCAAGCGAATTTTATTTGTTCGTTTGGTCATTGTCCTTCTGTGCCCGACTATATTAACGTTAATGTCTTGGAGATATCATCGGGTTTATGTTCGTTAACGTCTAGGTGGTTGGCCAAATTAGAATCGGTTTTACGATAATTAAATGCGAAAAATAACAGGATGAGTTCCGAAACCGATTCCCTGACTTTTGTGCCGGTTGGGCCAATATAAGCTATCAGGACACGAGTTTGCAAATGCTGCAGATGTCATATAGATCAGCAGTCTCTGATCTGTGCGCTATGTGCGCGGAATTATTGACTGCTTTATTAGTTCTGAACGACGGTTTTGTTGGACCAAGTTTGTCTGTTTGGTTTCCGATATGAATGAATGTGGCAAATTTGTTCGTTGTCTATTGTAATTTTTGTTAATTAGGTGGCATGCATTGTTCTTTAGTAGTTTGTTAAGATGTTGATGTTTTTAGGTATGCTGTAGAATGTTTGTAATACTTGTTCCTAGTCTGTGGATGTGGGGATGAGGTTTTAAATCTGCTTCTGATTTAAATCAATTTAGTTTGTGATAAAGCTAGGTTTTACCATTTATTATGAGCTAGCTCTATGTCGTATGTGAATTTTACTTTGTGGTGTAATTTATTAAGACAATCAGTAAACTGTCTATGTTTTTATGGGTCTTCTATGAGGAAAGGGTCGTCTTTCAACGAACTCCTCTTTCAGTTTTAATATGTAAGTCTCTTCCATGTTTTGATGGAATTGCAGATGTAAGGAAAACCGGTCGATGATCACAAAAGCAGACTATCAAGGAAAAATCTCTAATACTTTCCAGCTTTGCGAATCCAACGACAACAATATAAAACATGAGAAAATTTTTTGTTTAAAATGGGTTGTTATAGTATTCTAAAAAGATAATGAAACAATTACTTATGCGTTCAATCACTGAGTTGTAGTTATGAATTAAAGTAAACTTACTGCCTAGCCAAGGATTATTGCCACTCTCAGTTCTAACTATAATAGAAGGAAAACCAGTAACATAAACTATAACGGCATCCAGAAAAGTTGAATGCGGAGCAATGACAAGTATAGGAGCTTCTTTTCTTGATGCTTGTTTCCCTTTGACTACAACTGACATCCCACCAGCTTGATATGTTAAACGCATAATCCATGCTATTAGCTCTTTTACTTTTCTGAAAACAAAAACAGAAATAGTTAAAATAACTTTTATAGTTTAAATTATACAAATGTAACATGTACAATGTATTTGTATGCAATAGGGTAAACAAACAACTTAAATAAATGTATTCACAAACTTAGCAAAATAGAATAAATGGATGTTGTAAGCAAGGCAATACGTGATGTACGTCGATTAATGCGCACAATCCCGAAATTTAGTGTTTTCTAAAGAAACTTACTAAGTTCTAGCGTATCATATTAAATTAAATATCTTTTATACATAATCTAGATAAAATCCAAAATTGTACAATTATTAATAATTGGTTAAGGTGGAAATACCAGGCCCGGAACTGTATTAAACAACCCTAATTTTATCAAAGACAATAAGGCTTATCATAATGGTTATGGTCAGGATAATTTATCAGCTTAGATATAGGTATTTTTACATAAGAAAGGATTTTCTAAAACTCAATAATTTAAGATTAGGATAATTGTTTATTTTATTGTTATAGAAAATTAGAAAATGAAATGATATAAAATAATAATATTGTTAATTTTATCATTTGTTAAAATTATGTAAAGAAAACAATGAAATATATTTATGCTGTATTGCACAACATACTAAATAATGTTAATTATAATTTAATTATTACAAATGAATAAAACATTAACTGCCTTTATGCTCTTGCTGATTTGACAAGAAACACTGAAAAAAAATCAGTTTAAAGTAAATGAAATTATAGTGAGAGCGAAGTATCAACTAAATCTAATGCATAATAGAAATGAAGAATGTATAGATTTTAAACTTAATAATATCACGTTTCACAAGACAGATTTATAAATTCTCTTTTGAAATAATAGAAGATGTGAGTGTATTTACTTATAATTTTTTGTTTGTTTGCAATTACTTCAATAGATACAATAAAAATTAGCTGAAATTTGATGATACATATATAAATCTGTTTTCTGATAATGTTCAAATTAACTAGAAAGCTCAACAAATTTGAATTTATTTAGACTGTAAAAGTTTGTCAAGGCGCGCATGCTCAATAGCGTAATACCTTTATGAAGATCAAACTGTATTTATAGTAGTTTATTGATTGATTTATTTACATACAGTGTGATGAAAGGTTATAACCTATCATCAAACTGAACCTGCTATGTTGTTTTAATCTGGTTGTGTCATCTTCAGAATGACCTGGCTCCCAGTTCGAAAGCTCGATACTGTATAATAAAGTGTTTTCTACATATTACTTTTTGTCAACTTCCAACTATCACATTTTGTAAAAGTTATTAAGTCCAATAAACAAAACAAAGTTATAGTGCATATAAATTTCTTTAAAATATTTTTTAATTTCTTGATAAGATTAGCTTAAATTTTAATTCACAATTTTAATGAGATAGATATGCAGCTTAAAAAAAAAAATCTTTATAGCCATTTTCGAGAAAATACCGAAAACCCAGAAACATATTCGGTAAATAAGCTTTATTAAAAAAAAAAAAAAATTGCATTTTTGGTATTTTAATGAGATACACTGCACCCTTTTATATTGCACTGTATCACTGTACTGGTGTTTTAGAGGAAAGCAAGTTGCAGTTCCTCCAGAAGCCTCCAAAAATCAATTTACCTAGAAAAATGTATCAAATAAAAGTGATAGGACTATTTTATATGTAAGTAAATATGTAGAATATTAAATTTGAAGAAAATCGTTGGCACCGTTTTGAAAAAAAAACATGAAAAAGAAAAAAAAGGAATGTAAATGTCAAGCTTCTTGCGGTTTTCGTTTTTAAGATATATTTAAAATATAAATATGTGTGCTGTGTGTATTTAGAGAGAGAGCGTATATGAGAGTAACGTCTTAGTCTAGTAGCTAGCGCACTCGCCTTTGGTGCGAGAATTCAGGGTTCGTCTCCCGTGAGGGCAAAGTGAGAAAAAATTGGAAGCTACAGTTGGTAGCGCATCTATGTAGCGAAGGCCGGTACTAAACGGCGAGGGAACTGCGGCGTGCATACCTCAGCCACCCAATACAAATCGCCGTCTGGCAAGCATTGGCCCTTCATAGGATGTTGCGCCATAAGTTTTAGGTGTGTGAGAGAGTGAAAAAACCAATCTTAAAACATTCGTACTCGGAGCCCTAAAATAATGTATTTCCGATAACTCACAAAACGCCTCCTGGCGAACATAGCTCCTCCTGGCTATTGCTCTACGCGTTAATTTCTTATGATACTAAATAAATATTGTCAAAGGTTGCGCGGCACCTTATAGAAACTAGGTCATTCTTCAATAATAAGTTGACGAAGCACTTTTTTCGCCGAACTATTATTAGTAACATTACCAACTTTGTACAAGGTCTTACTTATCTATTATAACTCACGACCATTTAATCAATTTATTTATTCAACTAGTAAAATAAACTTTCAACCTTCAAATGAGTAGTAATGGTTACCTTTATTTGTGGAGTAAAATGTCAATAGGCCTTAAGAAACAGGAACTAAGTAATTATTTCCTTTTAAAAAGGATAGTGATTGAGATAGTTACTTGCAAACACTACAATACAGGACAGAAGTAATAACTATCAATCGAAATACTAAATTTATGAATTGTCAAAAGAATACTTCGGAAATTTGTATCACATAATTGATACTATTTAGAGTACTATTACTATTGAGTACTCTCTTAAAATAAATTCCTTCTTTTTACTATTTAGCATCTGGAAAGTTTTATGAGTAAGTGTGATGCTTTCAATAAAACTTACTTGATTTTTATCTCATGTAGTTAATACAATTATAAAACAGTTGAATTACCTTCAACTTAGAATTTTTATTCAAAGTTTAGCTTTTCTGTAATCAATATTGAGGGCGAGGGGGGTTTAATAGGTGGCACATAATAGAGATCCTACTATATACTGACTATATCGTCCTATATTTTCCGTTAATAATCTTGCACTTAAGAGGAATATTAAGATATCAAAAGCTTAGTGCGAACAATGGAACCTATCAGTAAATTTAGCTAAATTAAAAATAATGTTCTTTCGCGATCGTCAGGTTAGCAACCTCTGAGAAATGGTATTATGAAAGAGTTGAGGTGAAAAGTATCTGGGTGTTACCTTAATTCCACGTTTATTATTTCTTCCTCAAGAACCTCTGCACCTAAACTTGGGCTAAATAGGGAGTGGCATAAATTTATCTTAAACTAAAAATTTACCATAAACGAGAAATATCAAGGTTTATAAAAGTGAATCGAGTAATTTGTATGCTATGGTGCCCAGTTCAGAGGTTTTCAGTCCTCTGAATTGGATGAGAAATTTCGAAGATTTTTCATAAAAAAATGTCTTAGAACGTTTTCCCTTATATAGATTTTTATCGCTCTGAGTCACGATTTAAATCTTCCAGTAATGAGCTCTCTTGTTTTTGAAATTTATTATTTTCCGAGGAGAACTCTTGTACTTGAATTCAGGCCTCGGATTAATAAAGACTTTGAAGAGAAAAAGTGTTCCCTGTGTAATTATAAAATTCTTGAGGAGATATATCATTTCTTGAAAAGGGGTGTTACCCTCTTCTAAATGAAGTTCGTTCCTTCATTGTAGTAAACCTACTCTTTCAAGGAATGATATAACCGCCTTTTTCTTTGGCCTAACATACAATCCACAAAGATTTAAATATTTCATACGATCGTAAAAAAATCCAATCTCGATACAATGGACTTCCGGTCAACATTTTTTTCAAACTTGGAATTTTGGCAACTCATTTAATTCTAATTAATACAATTTAGATGATAGAATTGTATATTAAACTCAAAAAGCACTTTATAATTAAACATAACCCACACCTTCCTTAAAAGCCGCCTTAAATGTTTCAAATAAAAATTATACCTTTAACCTATTGATATTTCAAGCTAAAAAAAATCGGACTCATTTTCAAGAAAATCGCAAATAAGTGGAAAACCATTCAGTAAAGTCATACTTCCGTTGAGGAATTATGACAGACAACTTACTGTCGCATCCCATGATGATATCTAAACGGAATACCAAATTTGAACTTTCTACGATTTTTCGTTTTTGAACGACGCTTTCAAATACATACATTACATACATAATCTCACACACACACATAAACATTTTCTAAAAACCACTTTTTACTTTCTCTTACACCTGGTAAGAGGAAGTATTGTAATCATGTCAAATTTACTATATCGAGTATTCACTGAAAATACACTTCTGAGGTTCTCTGAGTCCAAAAAAGTGGTTTTTAGAAAATGTTCTGTGTGAACAGCATAGCTCAAAAACGAAAAACCGCAGGAAGTTCAAACTTCATATTCCGTTTAGGTATATCACCAACAGACAGTAAGTTGTCTGTCAAAATTCCTTAACCGGGAGTACCACTTTATTGAATGTTTTTTTTTTCACTTTTCTGATATTTTATCTAAAACGGGTCAAGCGGGTTGATTTTCATTAAACCAAGAATGCGAACTACACATATAAAGAGCTACAACTTTTATTTGAAACATTTTTCCTGATAAAGTCATTTAAGGGGACTTTTGGGGGAGGGGTGGAGTTATGTTTTCCTCTAAAGTGCTACCCTTAGTTGATTATACTATTCTACCATCAAAACAAAATTAATTAGAAATAAATTAGATTGCCAAAATTTCGAGTTTCAAGAAAATTAGTAAACCGGAAGTGCGTTTTAATTGAACGATTTTTTTCCCCCCAATTTTTGCGATTTTTCTCCATAAAAACACAGAGACGAATTTCATAAATTTGGTATACTAATTATAAAATTTGTCAGTTACAATTTTATAAAGTGCAGTAAGAAAAGGTGTGTGAGTGTTTCACACCAGATTTTTTTATTTTTGTGATCAGCATGACTTAAAAAAAAAAAAATAACAGATCGCTGAAACTTGGTATTTCGTTTAAATAATATAATACCAGGGATCGCGATCGTAAGGTTTTGGCCAATCTTAGTGGCCAAAATGCACCCACCATTTTACTGAAAAGATTTCCCGGTATTTTTTTTTCTATTTTCTTCCGAAAACGGCTCATACGATATTCTTTTTATACTTATTATGTCAAGTATTCATTAAAAGAGCTACAACTTTTATTTGAAAGATTTTTCCAGGAAAATTCAATTAAAGGATGTGCTGGGGGGGGGGGATGGGAACCTTAATCCATCCCACTCTAAAGGTTAACCTAACCTCTAAATGCCATTTCAATATATTATACAGTTCTATCGTTTATATAATTTTAATATGTGATCAAAACTCGGATTTTGATGAAAATCGGTTTACCGGAAGTAAGTCTTTCATATTTCGGTTGCACATGTACATCTATATTTCTAGTTATGTGTGAAATTTGTAACTAGGTAATAACCTCAAACATGTATTTCCGCTGAAAACTATTCGCAAATTGAAGGTAATGACAAATTGTCAACTAGAGCATACTTTGGGAGAGATGCGTGTATGAAATGAAAATAAAATTTGACAAAAAAAATTAAAGAAATTTATTGAAGTTCATTACTAATTAATTATGTATATTTTTATTTGATCAAAACTCAAAATCTTTTTAGTGGTTCATCTAAGTGATAAAATATTTTCCGATGATTTGTTTTTGTTTTTTACGCCAGTACTTCGAAACATTTTATTCTTAGTTGTTAAACTTACAGTTATGGCTCACCATTTACTTGGTATGCCTACTGAGTGGATGCTTCCTAAGCTTTATTTTCAAAGGAAATTCCACATTGCTATACCGAACAGAGACGAATGGAACAGGGATCTCCCTCTGCTCGGTAACTCGGTCTGGTATATAGATGGCTCTAAAATTTCGACTGGGATCGGAGCTGGGGTCTATGGAAGCAGGCCTAAAGTAAGGTTAAGGCCAGCCTAGGGAAGTATTTTCAGGGCGAAGCTGTGGCGCCAAAACTCTGCGCTAAGGAGATTATAAGGCAGGGATTGGAGGGCAGGAGAGTGGCCATATACTCTGATAGTCAGGCAGCCTTGAAGGCACTTTCTTCAGACCAAATAGTCTCAAGTCTGGTGTGGGACTGCCTATCTGCCCTAACTGAGGTGGGTTCTAGGAATAAGCTGACACTCGCCTGGATGCCGAGACATGCGGGTTCCCTGGCAACGAAAGGGCAGAGGGAGGGCTCAGCCTTTCTGTGGGTTGCCCAGGAGCGTGCTTCAAGTTCCTTTCAAGGATTGGATAGAAGACCAGCGCCTGCAATGTTGGAAAAGAACACAAGGTGAGGCAGGCTAAATTCTTTATTAAAAGACATTTACCTAAATTTACTAGGGACCTACTGAGCCATAGCCGAGTGATATAAGGCTAATAAAGGGTCTATTAACGGGGCATTGTAAACTGAATAGGCACATGCACCAAGTACTACTTGCAGATAAAGCGTAATGCTGATTCTGCAAGGTCGCGGAGGAAACCCCGGTACACATCCTCTGTGAGTGTACCGGTCTGAAGAGGATAAAGTTTCTTCAATTGAGGGCAAGCAATCCCAAAGCCACGAGCTTCATGAAGGAGCCACTTTCCGATTTGCTAGACATGATTAAGAGGGCGAAGCTGAAGGATGTGCTATAAACCCAGGGAATACACAATAGATCTCTTAATTCCGGTCGTAGTGCAATGAGGCTCGCCCTCCTCATTTTTCAATCGAATCTATTCTACACTTACAGAACAGTGGAGACAAACAAAATATAGTAGATATATATATAAATATGTGTATATTATACCTTCTCCAACCAACTAGCGGTTTGTTAACTAAGTCGTCTTCTGAAAGGCCTATTAATCCAAACACTGCCAGGCACCAAGCGGTCACTAACAGACTGATTATAATAAACAGCCGAAGAGGAAGTACAACTACCGTCAGCAATCCAGCCTGAAATTATTAAATTAAAGATTTAGATTAAACTATTAATTAAACTAAGTTTTTTTACAACACAGTTTTATTGGCCATAAAATGTATAAATGTTTAATCCTGAAACTTTTTCGCTTCGCTTTCTAAAGCAATATAATCTTTGAATATACAGTTGGATCCACAATGTCGGATAATATCATAAATGGACAACATAATCTTTCTATAAATTTAAAAAAAAAAAATTTATGACTTTCTCTTGCTCGAGTTAATATAATTTAATTAAAAAAAAAAGTTCTTTATATTTTCTATGTTTACAAAAGTTTAATTGGGCTGGCCATAATAAAAGATGGTAGGCGTTATTCATATATACATGAGTGGACATTATGGGTGCCCTCTGCCTCAAGAACTTGTAACGCCAGTTTAATTTAAACCTAACTAAGAGGCTCCAAAAACCATTCAAAAATAATATTTTTTAAAAAAAATATTTCAAATAAAAGTGATACGTTTTTATCTGTACAGTGAGCATTTCAAGATTAAAATAAAATCGTTCTATTAAAGAAAATACTTTTCAGTAAACATGCACTTCCGATCATCCAATTTTTTTCAAACTCGGAATATCAACGACATATTTAATTCTAATTAATAATATTTAGATGATAGAATTATGTGGTAAACTGAAATAGCTACTTCTGGGGAAACCTAACCCCAGAAGGAAAGTACCCTTAAAAAAATTTTCCCAGAGAAATGTTTCAAAAAAAGGTGTCCTCTTTGTATGTGTAGTTGATATATAAAGTTTAAAGAAAATAGTTGGAGATATTTTTGAGAAAATCACAAAAACTAGAAATACCATTCCGTAAAATGGCACTTCCGGTTGAACGATTTTTATGAAAAGCTTATTCTCTGGTCTCCTGGTAGAAGGTTAACGAAATATTAAGTGATTAATATTCATCACGAATTAATAAGCGATTTTTCATTCGAATTTTTGAACTCAGGGGACCTCAAAACTGATGTTTCCGGTGAAAAACTTTATATCGAAAATTTGACACGACTACAATACTTGCTCCAACAGCAGTTAGAGAAAGTAAAAATTAATTAAAAACAACTAACCTATAAATAATTATCTAGGAATTTGTTAAAGCTATCACAGAAAGCCAACTTGTTAAATAAAAAGTATAAATCCTTTCATTTATTGAGTGATTTTATTTTAACTGAAAAGAGTCCTTTTTAAAAAGTGACAATACACATGTAAAGTTTCTTTACATGACAACTAACTGTAATAAAAGTTGAACAAATTGTATGCCATATAAAGCAATAGAAAGAAGGCTGAAGGAATTTAGGACATAGAGAAATAATCGTTTGCCGAATGCTAGTGAATGTGTAAGTCTAGATAAAAAGAAACCTCGCTAAATCTTAACATCATGTTCTTAAATTGGTTGGTGGCTGTCTGAACAAAATGGATCATTTAGTTCTAATGAAGATATTAGATAAACAAATATTAATCAAACCATAAAAGATTAATAACCAGAAAAATGATCGCAAAATTTTTTTTGTAATTCTTGTGGAACAAAATTTTTTTGTATGCTGTAGTAGTTTTGATATTCAGAACCCCTAAAATACAAGACAGTATATTAGAGAACTCTAAGCTGCAGGATTACCTTTTTTCTTCTAATTACCACAACTTCCTAGAAAACCTCACTCATTCCTCAATAAACTGTCACTCATTCTTTATTTTCCATTGGAAGGTTATTAAATATAAAATAAATATATACATTTTTGAATATGTGGATGGGTCCGCAATGCTGGATAACATCTGGTATTTTATCCGTCATAGCATGCATATTCCTTTTATTCCTGACCCGTTTCGGATTTTCATCCATCGTCAGAACAAATTCACCAATTCGTGTAGAGAGTTCACTTCAACGCAATCATTTTGTTACACTCAAACTTGGTTTGTTGGTTGTATATACGAGCATGTGCGGGAGGTTATAAGGTTATGTTACTATTGTGTTTAATGACAAAATGGAATTATTATAAATTATGATTATACATTAGAAAAAATATAAAAATAAATAGCATGTTTTGAAGGATATTTGTAACTAAATTTTAATAGTGGTGTTAAATATGCTCAGTATTTTATTGTCTTTTTTATTGGGAGGGGGTGATAAGAAATATCAAGAATATTACTATACTAATAAAATAAATAAAGTTTATGGACAGTCACTGCCTTTCATTGGTAGTAGCAATGTACTCCTGAAATTTATTACCCCCCCTAATAAAAATGAATTGATAAAACACTGAGCATACTTAACACCACTATTGAAATTTAGATATAAAGTATCCTTCAAAACATGCTATTTATTATACACTATTTCCTTTCACTATTATACAGCCAACAAACCAACAAATGTGAGTATAACAGAAACATTGCGTTGAAGTGAACTCTCTAAACGAACTTGGTGACTTTGCTCTGTCAATAAATGAAAAGCTGAAACCGTTCAGGGACAAAAGGGATATGCATGCTACGACGGATAAAATACCAGATATATGTATTTCTTAGATTTTTGTTTGATTTTGGACTTTAAAGGTAATTTTTGTTGGGGTTGTTTCTTAAACTCATCTATCTTTTTAAGCTAATAATATAATGTTAACTCTTTTTTGCACTAATAAATTATGGGGTAACGTCGGGAACAAACCTCCCCTCCAAAACCTAGCGCACTTTTTTTTATAACCTGTATACAGGTTATAAATTTTTGTTCTTCGAATTGTAGGGGTCGCCGTGGAGTGATTGATTGGTGTTATTATAATGTTTCATTAGCCTTTATAATGTAAGTAAATTTTTAATTAATATCTATTTGAAAAGTGGTTGCAAAAACGATTATAATCTATATAGAACAGTGATACGAGGTGAAGAGATTTGTTTTATTTCTCGAACGCGTTCCAGTGAGGGCACTTGGGGGCAGAGCTACCCAGAAAATATCCACAGTTTCGTAGAGGAGGAAAAAGGTGGCGCAGGAGCGAAGCTCCCGATTGACTGATATAGAAGAAAATGGTTTACCATTTTCAAATATTATTTTGCATTTCATACTAATTGAAAGCGCCCCAAATTCAAATTTAGTATGATATTCAAAATAATTTTTAAACATGGAAATAACATATTAAGCAAAACATGTGGTTTAAGTGATGGATTCAGGTTACAAAAAACCACAGAAAGGGGTAGGTGTTGTGGCGCTATTCCCGACAGTTTCTGAATTTTGCATTATGGATTAAGAAGCCAAATTAGCCTCAAATCAAATTGGGAGTTAGGGATTTAAGAAGTGGATCAAGATAGTATGCTCATCACTGAGAATTGGTGTATTCAATCAGAATTTATTAATTTCAGCGTTATAATTTGTAAACTTTGAAGTTCTGACAGAAACGGTAGAGTGTGTAGATGAAACCTTCAGTCAATCATACACTGGACATTAGACTTTAATGGCCTTACTTTAGAGGCCTTTAATGGAGTATAAAAGGATGAAAAGCCAAGTTTTTTCGAAAATCTTCCATCTCCTGTCCAGTGATTTTAACCGTGAAAAAATGTTCATTCTTAGTGTGAGTGGCCTACATTAGTAAGTTCCTTTTTTTTTTACATTCTCATCACTTTAGCATGATAGATGCTGTGACCAATTGGCGTTCATAAATAATAGTCTTCATTCTCTATTTCTTTTGTTCCTGGCATGCTTCCACTAATTCAACAAAGGGTAGACCTTCCCGTTAGGGTCCCTAGCCTTTGCCTGTAATGCAGCTGATTTACTATGCTCTAGTTTTGTATAGAATGTAACTACTAAACTACTACAGGCTCACATAAACATCACCACCAGCATGGACCCCGTATCTGGCGCCTCATTAAACTGTTAGAAACGTTTTGTACAGCTTCTGTGTTTGAAATATAAATTGTAGATAACAAAATCTAGTACAATTTTTATTTCTCGACACACTTTTATTGGTTGAATGAAGTAAGAAGGTCGTTTAAGGTATTATTTTTACTTTCTAGTGAACATCTTACACAAGTCAAATGTCGTAAAATAGTGAAGATACACTATTATAAATCAAAAACTTTTGCTAAACTTATCTATAAGAATATGGAAGGGATTAGCCCAGTGTTAGCGCCTTGGACTCCCACGCGGAGGTCCTGGGTTCGATTCCAGCGGTGCTGTCTTTAGATATTCACTTCCTAGAGCCCTCTACAGCTCACTATCTGGTAATGGACAGTGTTGTGCATTGAGAGAACAGTGTCCTTGAGGCCGGCAGTGCACTGAGCAGGTTCCGGGGGGGGGCATAATCGATCTTTCAGGTCACAGTGTACTATACCAATAAAAGAATTTAACCTATCTATCTATAAGAAATATTCAGTTCTTCTATAGACAATATGATTTCTTGAAATAAATTTTTAACTAAGTATTGAAGATGGCAATAGACAATATGTTTTTTTAATGCAATTTTTTTCTTGATCGTTGCTCCGGTGTTCAGTATTTTGAAATTCACAATTCCATTATTGTATCAAAAAATAATGTTTTTACCCAGGTTTGTTTCTGTGATAAAAATTCCTTTTTTGCTTTACAAATATTGGATTAGAAATTATTAAAAACCATAAAATTCATAATGTCTCCGCAGTTTTAATGAAAATATGATTACATGAATTTTCCTTGATTACTACACAGGAAGTAAATGTGACAATATTTGCATGATATAATTATATTACATTTTCTATTTGTTTCATCGAAATTGTTTGAATAATAAATTTGCAATTATATATATATATATATATATATATAAAACAATCCTTGCATCACACACAACTTATTATAGATTAATTTTTCATAAACAGAACAACTCAATATTAGACGTTCGATTATTGATAAAACAAGATAAGAAAACAAAAAATATCAAAATAAATAATGAAGCCTGCTGTTACGGATAAAAATCATAGATATCAAAATAAATAGTTATAAAATTTGGAAAATTAAGAGTTGCTCATTAAATAAAAAAAAAAAAAAAAAGAAGTCAAAGTAAATTTCAAGGACTATTTGACAGGTGGTGTAGATTTCTTCTTTGTTTGATGTCTTAACTGGCCGAGTGAGTGTGGTAAAATACAGATTGATGAAATGTACAATAGAAATGTGCGTGCGTGCGTGCTAATTCCGTCGTGTGCCTTGTATTGTTGAACTTAGTACGCAATGAATCATGTTAAAAATTTTTTTTCTTTCTTTCTTAAAGATCTATTATATTTCTTACTTAACTTCGAATATAGCCAAAATAATAGACCACTCGGAATATAGGCCAAAAAAAAATTAAGTAAAGTGGCAATTCCGGATAGATGGATGTTACCAAAATCTTAGTCAGATGCGCGGTAGCATACCTAAATATCAAGTTATCAAATTGTGATTTCTCGTTTTTGAGATATTTTGTTCAAACACTTATTCGCACGCGCACATACATACAAACCAATCGCTAAATTTTTTTTTTCCGTTTTTTTGAGGGCTCAAACAATGTATTTTGGATGAAAACTCTTATTTAGAAACTTTCTATCGCAATATAGTAAATAAAAATAGTAAATAAAAGTAAATAGTAAATAAATATAGTAAATAAAAGTAAATAAAAAAATCTGGTGTGAAACTATCACACAACTTTCTCTTACTCCAGTTCTCAAAATTATAATTGACAAATTTTATAGTTTGTGTACCAAATTTAATGAAATTCGTCGAAAACTGAAAAAACTGTTCATTAAAAGCGCACTTCCGGTTTACTAATTTTCTTGAAACTGAATTTCAGCCATCTATTTATTTCTAATTAATTATGTTTGGATGATAGAATTGTATAATCAACTATGATACACTTAGAGAAAAACATAACCCCACCCCTCCCCTAAAAGTGCCATTAAATGAATTTTCCTAGAGAAATGTTTTAAATAAAAGTTGTAGATCACTGTATGTTTAGTTTATATATTATGTTTCAAGAAAAGCGTCGGAGCCATTTTTGAGAAAATCGCGAAAAAGTAAAAAAATAATTTAGTAAAGTGGTAAAGTAAACGCACTTTCGGTCATCCGATTGTTTTCAAACTTGGAATTTCAACACAATATATTTAATTCTAATTAACATTATTTAGATGACACAATTGTTTAGTAAATTGAAATAGCACTTTAGATGAAAACCTACCCCCCCCCCCCATAACTGCCCTTAAATGAATTTTCCCAGAGAAATGTGTTAAATAAAAGTTGTAGTTGATATCCAAAGTTTGAAGAAAATCGATGGAGCCATTTTGAGAAAAACGCAAAAAAGTAAAAAAAAAACAATAAATGAAGTGGTACTTCCGGTTGAGGAATTTTGTCGGATGACCCACTGTCAGATGCCATGGTGATACCTAAACGGAATATCAAGTTTCGACTTTCTACGGTTTTCTATTTTAAGCGATGCTGTTCACATACACACACACCACACACACACACACACACAGTGAGAGAGAGACCATTTGGAAAACACTTTTTTGGACTCAGGGGACTCAAAACGGATATTTCCGGTGAAAACTCGATATCGAAATTTGACACGATCACAATACTTCCTCGTACTAGGAGTAAGAGAGAGTAAAAATTGGTGTGAAACTGTCACACTTTTTCTAACGGCTGTTATTATAAATTGTCAAAATTTCATTCAAACTTGGATTTTTTACTTGACGTTTAGAATTAGCATTACATAGGTGATGGGAATCAAACTTGGTTGGTTTTAAGTGTAAAAGGCCTAACTAATTACTTAGTGTGGCAGCGTTCTTTGTCAGCCGGCCGTAAAAATTAACAGCAATTTAAAGTTAGGTCATGGATTCCCCTAGAAACTCTCTAAGATTAATTCTCATTGGCAAAGTGATTCAAATAAACGTGGTAAGTTTATGTATCGTTACTGCAGTTTTATATATGTAGTGGAAGGACAAAATCGAAAAATAATAGTTTAAAGTTTCTGAATATTTTATAGTATCCAAAATTGTATTTTTGTTAATATTTTATAATTATTTTAGTGCTGTGAATTTACCTTCAGAAAGTGTGTATTTTAGAACCAGGTATATTAAATCTGTCATTGCTATTGAGAAAACAAAGACACTAAATTCCGTTAGGCCAAACCTTTGTAAGAAAATTCCCCCACTAGAGAGAGAGAGCAATTCCAAAGAATACATTCTAACATTAGTTTTAAAAGAAAAGAGTAAAGAGTCTCACATCAACCTTCAAACAGGACACTTCAGGAATCGCTCTCTAAATATCTGTGCCAGTTATAAATTAAATAAGTTTATAAACCAAATAAGTTGTTATTATTTTAACAGAATATATTTATTTATAAAACAGTAGTGTGTACTTAATTACTCTTAATTCTTATAATCTATCTCAAGCAAACATACAAGCCCCTTTCGCTAAAACGCTACGCCAAAAGCCACCTACACACACTCACCACATTAACATTACATTGGTGCCAGCTGTTTGGGATATTTTCAACGAGAATCCACAAATTTACAAGTACGTAAAATTTCCAATTTAATAATTAAACTAATTATCCATCAGATAATTTTATTAACTTTTAAATTAGTTTCTCAGCGGAAGTATCTAAATATTTCCCACAATTGAATTTTTATTGAATTTCATTTTTGTAATTTGAAAAATTTTAGTTTTTGAAATTGTTGTATTTGCACCATCCCTTGTGAATTTGTATTTCCAAAATGTATAAAATTAACGGACAAAACATGAAAATCGACGCTGCTGTAGAATATTTACTTGCTCAGCAACAATTAGCCAATCCTCCCACCCCCAGCAATCAACCAGCTAGTTCTTTAAGAAATTTACAATTAATTAATAGCTTACCTACCTTCGATGGCGAAAATTCAGCCAAAGTGTCAGATTTCCTTGACCAAATTAGCCATTGTGCTAGTCTTTCTGGCTGGGACGACGCTGCTAAATTAGAAATATTAGCACTTAGGCTCTCAGGTTCTGCCAAGATATTTTACGACACCCAGAAAGCCGAATTACAAGGCCAGGGTACAATTATAACGTATCCTCTAATTTCAGAGCGACTTCTAGCCCGATTTCGTAAGGAGAAAACACCCCTAGTCCTCTTACAACAGATGACTAATATTCAGTCCCTGCCCACTGAGTCTCCTGAAACATTCGCGGATAGGATTAGACATATCCAATCCGCCATTCATTTAAAAGCTCAAGCTAACCCACTCGAGGCCTTACAAGCAATTCTAGATAAACTGGCCACTGATGCATTCTTGAAGTCACTTCCTCAACCGCTTCGTAATGAGGTGCGAACGAAGCTTCCTCAAAAATTAGATGAAGCACTTTCCTATGCCAATGCCCTAAAAGAAGTTCAGGCTTCTGAATCAAACCCCACAGTTTTCGCTGTTACTGCGAAAACTTCCAATTCTCGTACACCTCCATCTCCTTGTCGTTACTGTGGACAAATGCATTTCCACAGAGAATGCCCACATAGTAATAAAAGTCAAAAGCCACAATTAAAACCAACTACCACTTGCAGAGTATTTAATGTAATAAAGAACAGACCTTGTCGCCATTGTTCCGGTCCACATTTTGACGTGGACTGCAACAACAAATTCAGACCAAAACCTCGTACTAACTTTGGCAAAATGCCTAAGAAATTTAATATTCCTCAAAACTTTAATCACAGAGCAAATAGTAATAATCGCTATAATAATAATAATCAATATTATAGTAATAATCATAGTCCTCGAATTAATTCAAACAATTCGCGATTTAACCCTTATTCAGATAGGCCCCAGTATAGTCATAATAATAATAATGGTAGCCATAACCTCCAAAATGGGCCCACTTGCCAATTTTGTTCTAAATTTGGACATACGGCTCGAACATGTTTCCAGATACAGCCAAAAAACGGTTAAGCCCACAGCCGCTCTCACGAACGGCTGATGTTATGACCTTGGCTCTCATCCCTGCTTTCACCAATTCTGATAATTTGTTAGTAAATTTAAGAATTGGCAAAAAATTTATTCGTGCCCTTGTAGACACTGGAGCTAGTCACAGCCTAGTGGATTCCAGTTTTTGTCGAAATAAGAACCTTCAGCATTCCAACATTATTTTAAAATCTCTGACTAACCAAGTAATACCTAATTATGGTATCACGTCCCTTCATTTGCATGCGGACAATGTCAAAAATTCCAAATTTTCTGGCGAATTCATACTTTCGCAATTAAAAGGCAATTTCCAATGAATACTTGTAGAAACATTCTTACAGGGCAATCATTAATTTGCGCACGTATCTAACACTTAAATTCAACATTCAATTCTCAACTAGTACTCAAACACACCAATTTAGTACTAATCGCTAAGTTCACTAAAATTCCTAGTAACTAGCCACAAAATTTCTGTGCCACCTCGCGCACACAAACATACACAACTATACATTGAATCTCTTGAAATAATTCTCAATCTATCACACTTCTTAACTTTACATACTACACCACATGTAAATGTTATATGTAACAATAAATGTATCAGGTTTATATCTAATTAAGTTGTTGCAATAATGACATATTATTTTTGTTTCAGCACTGAAAACTATCGTTCTTCGAGTCATAAAATTATTCCGGCTTTAATATTTGTAATTATTGCATTATATATTTTAAATAATAATTGTAATTTATTTTATGTTGCAGAAATCAAGATCACCAAGTGAATTCGTAGTTACTTTTGATGAGATGATATTAATATTTTTTTTATATATTGTATTTACCTAATTAATTAACATTTTTTTTTCAGTTCGCCTTAAAAGGAAATTAAATAATTTGTATTATTCTTGTACTTGTTTATCATTTGTATTTTAATGTTATTTTTAATGTTATTGTTAACTTAAGGTATCTAGAAAACACAGCAAAGCTGAAGAGCTGATGAACATACAGTCGGCTTCACCCTTGTGCATACTCCCTCAAGATATATATTCATCTTTACTTCTTAGCTTTAATAATTTTTACACTAATATTTGTTGAAATTTAAATTTGTTTAACCTCTCTTTTACAGATCCAAGAATCTTCGTCGACTGCACCATTGCATGAGCACGAATGTTATTGCATGCGCATGAATTTAATTGCATGTTATGATTAGTCAATATTGCACGTTATTTGTTAGAAATTTTATCATATAAATTTATGTATAACTCTGTATGATTATTTTCAGAAACACAAGATTTCTACAAAAGGAAAAGATCTTCATCTTCTCATACCCTTTGCTATTATCCTCACATCCTTGCGCATCCCTGCACGCTTATTAAATATATATATTTTTTTTATTTGCGTATTTTGTGTATTTATTTATTTGTTAATTATTTTTGAAATACTTAAGAGTTTTTTTTTTTGTCCATATAGAGTTAATTCAAGAAACTACATACACACCTACAGTACCGACTTGTCTACCCATTGCCAGTCACTTCTTCATCCGCAACACTCTCACTCGCCAAGCAGTGTTCGCTGTTCACCTATCAGCCTACCACCACAGCAACGCTCACCCACTCACGCAGCGTTCGCTCGAGTAGAATACATTCAAACACCACAGCAACGCTCACACCTTCAAGCAGCGTTTGCTCCAGAAGAAGATGACTGCACCCTACAACACACGGCCACCTTGCAGAGGTTACACACACGCCTCTCGATAACTTCCATGCCTCTACAACTCCAGATTATCTCCCAAATTTTTCGTGCCAAAAAATTTCTCCAGGAGGGGGGATAATGTAGTGGAAGGACAAAATCGAAAAATAATAGTTTAAAGTTTCTGAATATTTTATAGTATCCAAAATTGTATTTTTGTTAATATTTTATAATTATTTTAGTGATGTGAATTTACCTTCAAAAAGTGTGTATTTTAGAACCAGGTATATTAAATCTGGTCATTGCTATTAAGAAAACAAAGACACTAAATTCCCGTTAGGGCAAACCTTTGTAAGAAAATTCCCCCGCGAGAGAGAGAGCAATTCCAAAGAATAGAGTCAATAGAGAAATATTAGTTTTAAAAGAGTAAAGAGTAGAGAGTCTCACATCAACCTTCAAACAGGACACTTCAGGAATTGCTCTCTAAATATCTGTGCCAGTTTTGCATTAATCTTGATAAATACTTAATTTCTTAAACATAATAGTGTGATATTGTAAAATACTTAAATTTACTAAAGAGACTCGTTCTAGCTACCAAAGTGAAGACATCAGAGCCAATATCAAGTTTATTCCATTTAAATTATAAGCATATTGTTGTTAACTTAAATTCTATTAGAGAATATATCTTTTGAAAAACAGTGCGACTTCATTATTATTGCAAACACTTCATTCTCTTTTAAACTTACAAACTTATAAGCCCTTTTCACTAAAACGCTCGTGCTACACACTACCACTACTACAAATAACAACTCCACACCATTACATTACATATATTTAAAGAAATATATAAAAAAAATCAGAAAATTATTCTTGTAAAAATTTTACTTCCAGTTAACCAATTTGTTTTAATTTTAAATTCCAACAATTCTTTTAATTATATAACCGTACAGCGTGCTGAAGTGCCACTTAAACGTTGCTGCTCTTTCATAAATCAATTTTCCATAATGTGGTTGTAGTGGTTGGTTCCGCAGAGCTGGAAAACATCAGAGACATTTTCCGTGGTAGCCTGCTCCATTTTGTGGTCATCGACCGGTTTCGGGCGTTTGCCCATCTTCAGGATGCGTTTTTCAGACAGTGTGACAACACAGACTTGCACAGAGCAAATTTTGTTTACACACTCAGTAAATTTTGTTTACTAAATAAATTTTGTTTACACATCTTCCTAGAAAGAAGAAGTATTGCGATTGTGTCAGATTTTCGAAATTAAGTTTTCTCCGGAAATACGTAGGTGTGTGTTAGCGATTGGTAGGTATGTGTATGTGTAGGTTTTAACAAAATATCTCAAAAAGAAAAATCGCAAGAAGTTCAAACTTGGTATTTCGTTTAGGTATAGACGACCGCATCAAAAGGTTTCGGACAAAATGTATCAATAGTGCAACTTTACTGAATTTTTTTTTTTTAGTTTATCCCGATTTTCTTGAAAATGGCTCCAAAAATTTTCTTTAAACTAACGGTATACTATCTGCGCACATAAATACCTATCACTTTTATTTGAAATATTTTTCAAGTAAAATTGATATTTTTAGGGAGGTCCTAAGGGAGGGATAGCGTTATGTTTTCCTTTAAAGTACCATTTCAGTACAATGTATGGAATGTTGCAAGAATGCCAATTTAAAAAAAAAAAATCTGGTGAGAAACACTCACACAACTTTCTCTTACTCCAGTACTCAAAATTATAATGGACAAATTTTATAGTTAGTGTACCAAATTTAATGAAATTCGTCGAAAAGTGAAAACACTGTCCAGTAAAACTGTCCGGTTTACTAATTTCCTTGAAACTCGGAATTTGGGTCATATATTAATTTCTAGTTATTTCAATTTGGATGACAGAATTGTATAATCAACTGTGATAGCATTTTAAAGAAAAACATAAACCCCCCTCCCCCAAAAGTCCCCTTAAATGCATTTATCAGGGGAAAAGTTACAAATAAAAGTTGTAGCTCTTTATATGTATAGTTAACAACGCTGGTTTAAAGAAAATCGTTGGAGCCATTTTCGAGAAAATACAGAAAACTGAAAATTATATTTCAGTAAAAACGCACTTCCGGTTATCTAATTTTTTTCAAACTCGGAATTTCAACAACATATTTAATTCTAATTAACATTATTTAGATGACAGAATTGTCTAATATACTGAAACAGCAGTTAAGATGAAAACCTAACCCCACCCCTCCCCCAGAAGTGCCCTTAAATGAATTTTCCTGGAGAAAGGTTTCAAATAAAAGTTGTAGCTCTTTGTATGTGTAGTTGATATAGCAAGTTTAAAGAAAATCTTCGGAGCCATTTTTGAGAAAATTGCAAAAACGTAAAAAAAACAACTAGTAAAGTGGTACTTCCGGTTGAGGAATATTGACACATAACGCACCGTCAGATCCCATGTGATACTAAACGTAATATCAAGTTTGACTTTTCTACGATTTTTCGTTTTTGCGCTATGCTGTCACATACATACACACCACAGACACACACATACAGACCATTCGCTAAAAAACCACGGGTTTGGGAACTCGGGGACCTCAACGGAGATTCGGTGAAAAACGCGATATCGAAAATTTGACACGATTACAATACTTCCTCTTACTAGGAGTAAGAGAAAGTAAAAAATCAGTTAACCGTATATGAGATTTTCTAGAATAGTTTTTGAGTTTTTTTTTTGGGGAATTTTCTCGAAAACGGTTACAAAGATTTTCTTTAAACTTTAATTTTAGCTCAGATAAAATTCTATAACTTTTATTTTGAACAATTTAAAAAAAAAAAAAAATTTCAGGGAGTTTTGCAGAATTTCTAGCGTTAAAATTTCAAAAAATGTTATTTGAGTTCCTTCAATGATATTAACGCTGTCTTGTGGTCTACAATGTAACTAGCTAGAAATGACTACCTGAGCCAAGGGTGCCTACCAATATGGACGCCATATACGTGTATTATTATGTTACAGACAGCTCTAAAAAATCATTTCTAGGTTTAAAGAAAATTTGTGAGAAATTTTATAAGTGTATAAACTGCAGTAAGAGAAAGTCATATGTGTGTTTCACATCAGACAATTTTTTTTCTTATAAACAAAAAAAAGGTTATTAAGTTTCTACATTTAAAAAATAATTAATAAATTGTTAGAAAATAAAATGTTACCAGAGAAAATAACTACTTTATTATTATTAGTAATTTCCTGTATTAATACTGGTATTAATTCCTTGGTTATTTGTCAAGTGGTG
This sequence comes from Triatoma infestans, assembly GCA_011037195.1. Classification (NCBI taxonomy): domain Eukaryota; kingdom Metazoa; phylum Arthropoda; class Insecta; order Hemiptera; family Reduviidae; genus Triatoma; species Triatoma infestans. The sequence continues at coordinate 233,713 of JAAEAF010000389.1, forward strand.
GAGTCGCTCTTGAACTTGTGATGCAATATTATGAATGTAATTTCGTATTTGTATACATAATGTAATACACTATGGTAAATTTTATTTTGCGTAATTATCGTTTAACACACAATAGTTTTATGCTCTAAATGTTCATTTAATGTTTATCCTCTTTTTGTACTTTATGTCATTATTAATTACTAATTTTTAGTTGGATTGTATCACAGTTTACATAATTATTTTTTTTCTTTAATAAAAATTAACTAAAAAGATTTCTCCGGACAATCAGCTTTCTATTTGCTAGCTTTTCAGGTAAATTAGAAATGGTAAAGGGTCATTTCTCCCTAAGACATTACTTTTCTTTCTTTTTTAACTTTGTTTTCTTTTCCTTCGCACGTTGGTAACAAATCAAAGAGTGAAGGCAAAGACGATGTTGACCCAGCATCGTGAGGAAAAGTTGGGAATTACTACAGCTGATAGAGAACTTTGGTACCGAAAGCCAGAACTAAGCGACATTGGAAAACGCGGCTATTTACCCATGTCTGGCAAATTCCAGATATCGAGTATGGATGGTAAATGTAGAATAATAGGTGAAATATGTTTTCATAAAAAAAACAGTTCAGTTGTAAAAGATACATGTCTATTATAGAAGAAATATATATGTACTGAAATATATCTTCTTGTATATAAATAAAATGTCTGAGATAGTGTTTTGTAAAAAAAAAAAAGATATATTTTATAAAAGATATAAATACATTCTTTTATAAAAGACACATTTCACCTATTACTCGTCATTTACCATTTTATTACTTTAGAATTAAATAAAAGAAACATGCCATGACGGATGCAATCTATTCTTTACAATTTGTAAATATACTACATTCATGTATGTACATCTAGCTGTTATTTTCATTTTTTTTTTTTTATCGAAATTTATGATTTAGTTTCTGGAGATGCAATAAGACAATAATATATATATATATATATTGTGGTTTGAGTTAAGTTTGAATGCATAAAACGTACAATAACATCCCAAACTTACTTTGTTTTATATCACTTTATTCAAGAACAATTTGTTATAAATCTCTTAAAGCATAGCATAGCGTAAAATATATATTAATTATGTTTTACCAAATGTCATAGTTCACTTAATTAATCATTTAATTCATGCAAAAGAAAGTTGAATATAAATAACTGTATTTTGGTACATAATGAAAGTTGAATGGTTAAAATTACAGAAGAAGCCTTGAAACACCTAGTGAGCGCAGGGCAAACCAAGATGTTTGGTGCACCTGACCTCATTTCATTCAATGAACAAGTTCACTATAATAACCATTCTCTTACGTTTCATTTACCCTAATAGTTATTATTGATGAATCGATTTTATTAATAACATTTTTATTATATTAATTAATTTTGAAGTTGATGTTTACTAAGTCATTAAGATGAAGGTACCTAAATTTTCCTAGATTATTTAATTTATTTTCATAATTATCCTCAGAGTAAAAAGAGAATTTTATAGATAGAAATTTCTATAAATATCTACACATTAATCGGATTAGTGGAATAATGATTTGGACTAGAAGAGAATAAATTGGGAACATTCAGATATACTTTGCATACTTTAGAAAATTAACCAAAAGGAAAACAATTCAACATTAGTGATTACTAAATTTAAACACTCACACAAATTACTAGTAAGAAATACTCACACAAATCTCTGTACCTTTCAACTTGGAATTTTCTCATTTCTTTATGCTTAACAGTGGGGGACGGTCAATTTATTTAAATAGCATTGTATGTAGCCTACGCTGTCAGTTTTTCCAAAATTCTCAAATAGGTTTTTTTTTCGGAACAATGCTTAAAAACAAAAATACACAGCTTGATATATTATTTATAGTATATAAAATATAAAGTTTTAGAAAAAAAAATGTTGGATTCATCAAACACAACCGGATATGAAGTGAACATGAAAGTGAATTATGCTATGCAGACCTCACACACACACACACACACACACACACACACACACACACACACACACACACACACACACCACAGAAAGAAAGTATTCACATTATTTATTTTATCCATTCACATAAACCATAATATAGTAAATCTGAACCGAATGGATTATTTCCCTTCTAAAACAATAAGTGAAAATAAAAATAGATTATAAACGCAAACCAAATCTTATTCAGAGTTTTCTTAATAAAATGAAGCTATAAATATTAAAATAATAGGTATGATAAATAATAAGTTTGATTTTCTCTATTTATTTATTTTAATATCATCTCCATGCCAATCTTGTTTCTTATCAATTTACCTATATATTTTCTTGTATTAACCTTGCTTGGATTTCATATTTATTTATTATTTTTACAATCTATTGACTATCCTTAAACTTTTGCATTGCCTTTCTTCAAGCTTTATCTATTCTTGAAAATGTGGATCGGTCCGCAATGCTGGATAATATCTGGTATTTTATCCGTCGTAGAATGCATATTTATTTTGTTCCTGACCGGTTTCAGATTTTCATCCATCGTCAGAACAAATTCACTAAGTTCGTGTAGAGCATTCACTTCAACTTAATGTTTCTGTTAAATTCACACATGTTGGCTGTATATTTATATATACAACCAACAAGAGTGAATGTAGCAGAAACATTGCTTTGAAGTGAATTCTCTGCACGAATTTGATAAATTTACTCTGATGATAATGGATGAAAATCCGAAACCGGTCGGGAATAAAAAAAATATGCACGCTACGGCGGATTTTTCAGCATGAAGCTATTATATTTGAAATGCTTGTAATAATTTTTTAAAGGAATAATTACGAACTAATTAATGTAATACAAGTTTGATTCTCTTCTGGAAGCAAGTTTCCTTGGTTGGCAAGTTGACACATATGTACATACGAGTATACATATACAAATTTATAAAACTACTTTTTCAATAATCAATGGATTAATCATCAATTTTAAAAAATTCGGCATGATTGTAATGTTTCTTCTTAAGAGAAAGTAAAAAGAAAATAAATATTTTTAAAAAAAGTAAACACACCAGTTATCCAATTAACAAGCTAAATTGCAGGTTAAGATAGCCATGAACTTGCTTCTGTTACCCGTTTACCTCAGTCTTTATATAACAGGTTTTTTTTGTTTAATTCTATATTTCAAGATAATAAATTATATGGTCCTCTTCAAAATATATATATATCTCTTTTTGTAATATGTAGTCCCAAGATTGTTCCTTATTTATCCAATAATATTTTGACTTTCTTTTAATGCTGTTATTAGCCAAACTGTTTCGCCAATATAACGTCTGTTTCTGATGGTCCAGGAATAAATATTTACCATGAATAGTTTTGTGGGAATTTCACGATTTTCAAAATTTTCTTAAAACTAGCATTTCTAATTTCTCATGTCTAAATATATATTAATTTTATTTAAAACCTTTATTTTCTGTAAACATTTATTTTAGGCAGGTTTCTGGGAGGATAAAAAAGTTTGGCTTACCGATTAAACTATTCAACCAATACTACTAACAACCTACAATTCGTAATCGATAATCTACTATTCAGATAAATTTAGGTAGTCATTATTTCAAAATTTTATTATATAAATAACACCTAAAGCGGCCTCTACACGGTCAATAATATTGTCAATATCAGTATTGACAATATAACCATCAATACTCGTGCTAACCAATCACAAACTTCGTTACTTCAATAATATTAATCGTGTAAGGTAATGAAGTATTGTGATTGGTTAGCACGAGTATTGATGGTTATATTGTCAATACTGATATTGACAATATTATTGACCGTGTAGAGGCCGCTTAAAGGTTTAGTAAAATTTGTCAATTATAATTTGAATAACAGAAAGGAGGGAAGGGAATAGCTAAGTGGTTAGCATACTGGATTTCTAGCGGAGGGTCCAGGTTCGAATCCAGCTGCTGTCCTTAGATTTTTTCAAAGAGAGAACACTGTCCGGAGGCCGGAGTGCACTGAGAAGGCTCCAGGCGCCGCTGACCATAGATGTTGACCACAGTTATCCTGTGAGTGTTTCACAACATATTTTCACTAGCACCCAATCAAGAACAAAACTCAGATGTCATGTTAATGCCAAGGGTTTGATTTCTGGTAGGAAATAGATATATAAAGATAATCCTCATCTAAATTTTGTGTCCAACATAAGCGTGGCATAGCCCGATTCATTTCTGTAGCAATAAGGACTCTGTGGTACACTTCTTGTACATAAATAACATCACTGCCTCTACTACTTGATAACAGGATCGTATTTCTCAAGAATGGTAATTAACCAGTGAAATAACTCCCGGGTTTCTTGTACTGATTATAATTCCCGAATAAACGGTATCGAAATTAAATATACTTCCTTAGCAATGTTTGGATCTTTAATATATTCTAAATGATCTGTGTAACAATAATGTATCCAAAACAAGCTTAACTACCCAGTCTTTTTCGTCCACTTTCTCCCAAAGGCAGTCCAGCAATTCTTTAATTCCTGTCTTTTTTTTTTGTGAGAAACATTTGAAAATATGACTTCCAGTCTTTATTAATAGCTTTACAAATCTTCAAAATTCATGATTCTTTCGTTCGGTTAGATTCCTTAACAAGTTAACCACATTCGATGGCTTTGTAAATTATTTTCTAAAATGTGAAGCGTAAAACTATTCAATTTATATTAGTTTGTTAAGTGTTAATAATAAAGTATGTGCTTTTTCCGCTCCCGTCCACAGTATCTAATCTGGTAGCTGGACCTCAAGCGCCTGAATATTATAGGCATAACTTTACTGTATACATAGTATCTTAGATGTATGAGTGTAATGCAGAGGCGCTTTCTTAGAAAATAATCATACCTTTTACCAAAATACTTGTAAATGTTAATGTTAAGTGGTTAAGTGGAGAACAAAACTATTGGACTTAGGACAAATGGAAAAAGAAAGAGAGAAGGTGCGAATTAGTCACGGTACGTATTTCGATTTATATAACCAAACGCTAAATCATTAATATAAATTAAAAATGTAAGATTGCAATCAGCTATAATAATAATAATGTATTAACAATAAGAATATTAGAAAAATAATAAATTGAATTAATGGACTATTGAAATGGAAATACTTCACATTATTGTAACCTAATTTCTGAAAATAAAGAAAAATAATAGAAATAATGAATAAAACACCATATTTTTAAGCAATATGGGACAAGGATATCCTTCAAATAAATATATAAATATTATAAGTGTATCAACTAAATACACAAGATTGTAGGAACTAAATTTGCTGAGTGTGTAAACAAAATTTGCTCTGTGCAAGTCTGTGTTGTCACACTGTCTGAAAAACGCATCCAGATGATGGGCTTACGCCCGAAACCTGTCGATGACCTCAAAAAGAAGCAGGCTATCACGGAAAATATCTCTCGATGCTTTGGTGTTAGGGTTATAAGGCTTTTATATTTTTATTATTTAAATTTTCACCTCAAGATAATAATTGTATATATAATTTCTATAAATGCACACACCCATAAAACTATATTATTTTTTTTTTTTTTTAATTTAATGCGCGTCAACATCGATGGTCATTGGCGCCCGGAGCCTTTTCAGTGCACTAACGGCCTCCGGACAGTGTTCTCTCGTTACAGACAACACTGTTCATTACCGGACAGTGAACTGTAGAGGCTCCTAGGAAGAAAAAATTTAAGGGTGGCACAGCTGGGCTCGAACCCGTGTCCTTCGCTTGGGAGTCCAGTACGCTAACATTTAGCTATTCCCTTGCCTATAAAACTAATACTGAATTTAAATTATTGTTAATTCTGTTAGATATCCTGTCTTTAAGATCTTGTGTACATTATATCTACTTCTTCAAGAATTTAAGCGGAAAATTAGTAAGAAATTCTATGTATAAATATAGTTTTTTTATATAATTTTATTATTAAAGCGCAATTCACTGCCCAATTTCGTATATAAACGTTAGTCCTTGTAATCCTTTCTAAACCAGAAGTCAAGAATTACTTAATTTATTATAAATATGGATGAGCTGAAAGATTGTACCGTGGATATAACTTCTCAGGCGTTGTTATGTAGCCCAATGAATGGATACACACGATAATTTTTCAAAAGATTTTTGGCAGTGCTATTAAAGTATGCTGTAATATTTTAAGAAATCAGAATAAAATGAAGATATTGAGAAAGAAAAGCTGTATTTTTTTTTGTAACAGAGTCGTAAAACCCAGGAAGAACGACTTTACTGATTTATTTTGCGATTTTCTTTGAACATGGCGAATTGACTAACCTCAAAAAGGTCTACCATTTTTATTTAGTACATTTTTCTAGGAAAACTGATTTTTGGAGTGTTTTGAGCAGCCGCATCTCTAAAGTGGCACTTCAAATATAGTGGAGAGTTCTACCGACTTACTCATTTTTAGTATAACATTAAAAGTGTTGCAAGAATTCCAAGTTTGAAGAAAACGGGTTAATCAGAAGTGCAACTTTGCAGAATGGATTTCTGAAAATTGTTCGGATCAATCTTGATCAAGTACAACGATTTTTCTTTAAACTTGGAATTAATTTTAGAGAGTTCTGGGGAAACTGTAATATTAGATTTCCAAGTGTAATCGAAGTATTGACTATCTAGTTTAATCTCAATCACTGCCTGCTACTTGCTGAAAGCAATCAGTAAACCTTCACCATCATCTAACATATAAGTTAGGTAAAATACCATTTTTAGTTTCTCTTAAGGTAAGAGGAAGTATTTTCGAAATTAGGTTTTCACCGGAAATACATCTTCCGAGTTACCTGAAGTACAAAAAAAACAAGTTTTTATTGGATGGTGTGTATATGTGAACAAAATATCTCAAAAATATATGACAGGAAGCTCAAACTTGGCATATCGTTTATAGGTACTACCATCGCACAAAACATCTGGCATGAAGATTTTGGGCGGAAGTGCGACTTCAAAAAATGTTTTTTTCTTCAGTTTTTCACGATTTTCTCGAAAACGATTCCAACGATTTTCTTTAAACTTCGTATATTGTCTATACACATAAATACCTATTTTTGTTTTTTATTTGCACCAGAAAAATACAATTCTATGGCAAACGAGTTGAGCGCATTTATAACATACAAACTTTTGAATAATGCACAGTATACACAAATATATAAGTAAATACAAAAGGAATAATAATGATATCATGATGTTTCTTCTTCCTTTGTGATTTGATTAGTGGAATAAGAATACAAATATAATTGAATTAAGACTATAAACTGTGTCAAGCTCAAATAACTGGTTTAACCAAATAAATATAATTACATATTTATAAACGTGACAACAAATTAAAATAAACTGAGCTTCTTTAAAAAACAAATAATAATAATAATAAAAATAAAATTTAAAAAAATGGAAAAAATAATAACAATAAGAAAGAGAAAATAAATAAATGATGATAATACATCCTTGTATTAAATAGAACATAAGGAATTCAAGAACTTATAGAAGATTGTTTTCTTAATTTTAAAGTGCCCTGTAGAAATTTGTGTAAATTTAATATTTTGCTTATATTAATATTTATGAAAAAATTAATAAAGTTATCAAAGGGAGGCAGATTCTCATTTAATAAGAAACTACTTAAGTATTTAACACGGCTGACAGAAAAAGTCGGACATTGAAAAATAGTGTGCTATGTCATCCATACTACTATACTGTTACAATTGATACATTTCTTGTCGGGACAAAAGAGATATTTTTCGTGTTTGAACAACAGTCTGCAATATTTAGTGCCTGAAAGTCAGATTTGTGCAACTAATCTTAATTTTTCAATGCCACACTTTAACAATATATAATCCTCTTTCAAACTAAGTAAACTGATTTGTCTGTAATGAACATTGAATATACTATTTAAAACAAAATTTACATCCATACTGTGTAAATGACTTTCGAAACTGGTTAACATTCTTATTTTATGAGGAAGTAAAGTCATAATTTTCATTCAAAAGGAGATGATCGCAACCTATTGTAGACAGATGATTTTTTTAGCTGTATAAACCAATTATGAGGGATATTCATATTTCCAAAATGAACCAATCGTCGGTAACAAATTTTTGGCAATCTGGTATTTTCCATATTTAATAAAGTGATCCACCAATTTAGCATGCGTTTAAAAATTTTATATTTCAAATGAATTCTTCCAGTTTCAAGGCGAACATAAGCATTGGGGGTTTGGGGAGGAAGCATCAAAAGGGTTTTAAAAAATTTTAACTGACCAGATTCAATCTCATTGGCATATGAGCAACCCCAGATTTCAGAGAGATATAACAATACGCTTTCAGCTAATGAATCAAAAAGAACAGTTTTAGATTGCCAAGAATCAGATTTAGTGGACCTTAAAATACCGAGAACACATGAACTGGCTGAGGAAAATTTATTTAAGAAATATTTAGTAGTGATTCTAAATACCCCAGAGGAGGAAAAAAGGACACCTAAATAAATAATTTTATTTGTTACGGAAATTTTTGAGTTTTTGAAATAGAAATCCCTAAGTTTTGGCAACCTTCCCCCTTTGTGAAAAGGAACAATAAAAGTTTTATTACTGTTCAGTGTGACATAAATACCTATTACTTATATCTGCAAAATTTTGGATGTATTCAAGATTTTTTTGGAGGATTCTGGGGGAACAGTAGCATTAAGCTTTTCCTTTAAAGTACAACATCAATACAATATATGGTTCTACTACTTTATAATATTAATAATCACTTGAAAAATTACCATTTTCAAATAACCATTCGATAGTTCAGTGGCGGACGGTATATCACAACGCTGTTGGCGTTTGAGTTTTGGAGAAAGAAAACTTAATAGTAGATGGGGAAGAAAGAACTTAGACCAGGGGGATATGGATATATGCAAGTCATGCGAGATTTTTCTTTAACAGAACGGTCTTTACGATTCGATATATAGAATTTCTTAAAAAAAATGCACGTGGGAAGTGTGAGCGGAAACATAGAAAGAGCGTAGACTATAGCTATGAGAATTTTAGACTGGAAATTGGAACACCTTATATTGCCAGCTAGGGGGTGGTTTAGCACTTGAAGGGCAACCTAAGTTTTCAGTTTCCATCAATACAATCTATTCTTTCATTAAGTTAGAATCCTGTCTTTTAAATTTATTAAGTTGGGTACTAAATTAAGTTTTACCCAAGGCGATTGAAAATATTAGCGAATTTTTTATTTATTTTATTTTTAAAATTCGAAAGAATAGAGGTTTAAAATTCATTTTTTTCTACTAATAGGAAGATCAGTTAACTTGATTTTATAGTGAGAGACTCTCATGTCCGATAAAGTTGGATTTTGTTACTATCTCAAAAGTTTTCTAGAAATTTGATTCGCTTGCTTTTTTTTTTTTGTTCGCCTGTTTAAAATAGAAAGGTCGATATCTGTAATACAATCACGAATTGTTGACATGAAAATTACACTATGTTTATGTTTTGTATCTTCTGATACAAGAAATGGGCGGTAAATTTTTCAACAATTTAGGGAAAGCCAGAATAATGTTGGGAAAGTATGATAACCTGAAAAGATGTCTAGGCTTTCCAAAGAAAATAAAATATATATATATTTACCTGCTAACCTTTATTATATACAGTTACAGTTCATGTGAAGAATAAAAAAATAAAAAAAAAATAAGTTAAAGAAAAATGTTATAAGAAAAGGTTATAAGAAAGTTTATAAAGCGTCACGCTTTACTTATAAATCGCAAAGAGTGTAATCACATTGATGTGGACAGAAAACTGGGAAAAAACTAGCAAAAATGTAGGTGCAATGACCGAGTTTTAGCACATTTATTTTTGTAACAGTCTGTTTACTATTTCAAATTTTTTATATTTGATCAAATTTTAGATGAGTCTTTATTATTTTGAAAGATTAGGTAATTTCATTTAAATTAAAAATATTTTTGACAGACAACTTAATTGTATATTTATAAACACAAACACCTTAATTGTTGATTTTTTTTGTAAAGAAGTGATTTGAAATGACTTCAGTAGTCATCGATAATTTTTGTGTGTTTGTCCTTCTTCAGACAATTTAGAAGGACATCAATTTGATGTTTTAGTCATCAATTTGAGAAGACGCTAGCGCACATATCTTGCGTTGTGATAACGATTATCTAAATTCTAAAAGAGAACCAAAACCTTCCTTCGAGATATTTCTATTATTGAAGGCAACTTTACAAAAAAAGGCACAGCTAGATCTGCAATTTGTATGAAATTGAATTTTGTCCTAGATAATCATTTCATTTACGGAAAAATATTCAATTAGAAAAGCTTCAATTATTTCATAAACTAGAAGTATCAAATATTGATGTAATAATTACAATATTTATTGTACAATGTATTGAATAATATACATGAAAATAGAACAAAAAACATTGTATAAATTATACTGTAATTTAATAAAGTATGACTGAAACACTCACATGGCTCGCTCTAACAGAAAGTGTTTTATTTAATTCAATCGACAAATTTTCTATGAACTTGGAAGTTTTACTGAACACTTAGTCCGCCATATTGTTACTCTTATAAAAAATATAGATGACGGAGATTATACTCGATGCTAAAAAAAAAAAAAAAAAGTCATGGACATCTGTAAATTGAATGTGATTATACTGTAGACTACCAGACAGTGCTGCTAACAATCCAACACAATTATTTAGAGATAAGCAAAACAACATAGATTCATTCCTTCAGACTCACCACAAATCAAAATGTTTCCAAATAATTGAAAAAAATGTTTTATATATAAGTGATCGGCCTGTATATGATTGGCTAGTTTTCCAAATTGAATGATGAATGGATGTTCAGTACTTTGTTTTGTTCATTTTTTGATATGTATAGATCATAGCAAGTGTTGACTTTACAATGTTTATAGAAATTTTATATTTGAAATAATTTACGGAACATATTTTAATCTTACTCATAATAAGGGCCGGAATAGGCGGACAGCTTGGAGCAGTCGGCGTGAACTGTCGGCTTGATGGACTTGCAGTTTCCATATACAAAGTGACATTTGTAACACATGTGCGCTGTTGAACTGCCGAAACTAGCAGCAGCTGCCGAGATTCGCTCTGCTATTGAAGAACAGTTGGGCTGCCGCCGTCCGCACGCGTTGTTTCCGGCAATTTGTTCACAACCTTTCTAGGACGTTAACAAATTCTCTTCATAATAGTCTCCTTTAGTTTTACTTGAATTGTTAGAATATGAACCAGTTCATCGAATGATGCAATCGACAATCGAAAAAAATTTTGCTAGTCCTGTCGAAGTTACGGAAACAAGTACTGTACATTAATTTAAAATATCTGCCCTAGTAATGTGGCTAAAATAGTGCTTTAACTGGGAGTACCAATTAAAAGTTAAATAACAATTATCTAATTGAGCCAGTCTACTATGCATATGATTCCTGGTAGGCGGTTATTATCCATATTCAATAAGTTAATTAGCCAAATTTTGCATTCTACTGAAAAGTTTTAATTGAATATGGATAGTTCTAGTTTCGAGGTTATGTAGCAATCGGGTATTGTAAGAGCCAACTACAAAATGGATTTTAAAACTTTTATGTGACTCCTTTCTGTCATGAAAGGGTAATTGATAAGCCCATATTTTCATATGAGATAAAATAGGTTCGGCTAAACAACAAATAATACAAATTTTTGTATTATATAAATCTGATTTACAGCTTCTCAAAAAATTCAAAAAAACATTCAAATTAGTAACGTTAAGTTTGGTCGTTGGAGCACTACAAGCTTGACAAAATTCCATTGAATTCGACAAAGTAATACCTAAATAATCAAAAGTATCAACAAATTCTAGTTCCCAGGCGGATGACCTGGGTTCGAGTCCAGCTATGCTGCCCTTAGATTTTTTCTTCCTAGAAGCCTCTACAGCTCAATGTCCGGTGATGGACAGTGTTGTCTGTAACGAGAGAACACGGTCCGGAGGCTGGCAGTGCACTGAGAAGGCTCCAGGCGCCAATGACGCGCCTTAAATTAAAAAAAAATATATTCTAGTTTATTAGTATTAAAATAAAGGTTTTCTATTGCATCAATCCTATAGTATCTTTTTGGTATGGAAGTAAAAAAATATTTTAGGGATGTTGACCGTTCCTTTTAGGAAGCAATACACTTAGAATATTTTCAATTTTAATCATTGTAGCTGGAAGGACAATTAACTATGTCATCTGCATATTTATATCATTTTTGTAGTTCCTTTGAAGGTGTAATGCCAACAATGAAAATAAGTTTTCCAAGTTAAAGAAATCGAAAAACAAACTGAAAATATTAGAAAACTAACCACGAAACTAGCGGTTAAATCAAGTTTCTTCAAAACTCGGAACTTTAGCAGTCATTTAATATAACATAATATTATGTAGATGCCAGAACTGTATAAAGAATTGAAGGGGCTTTTTAGAGGAATCCTTAAAGTTGCAGACCTGCCTAGAAGAAACCCTAAACATTCATTTTCCTGAACAAAATGCTCCAAACAAAAGTGATAGGCCTTTGTGAAATAAGTAAGCGATGTTTATGTGAGATATCGCGAAAAACTTGGAAAACATGCAACCAAGTCGCACTTCTGATTAATGGATTTCTCGAAATCTTGCTGTCGAGCCCCATGGGTATACATATATCTAAAATTAATATCATGTTGAGTGTTAAGGGAGCGTTACAGGCTGTTACTTACACATGAAGTGTAAGTAAACTGTAACAAAATTGAATTCCGGATTGGAAATAAAAACAATGTTGAAAGTATTAGACCTTTATATTCTTTTACAAAAGTTAGGGGAGGGATTAGCTAAGTGGTTAGCGCGTTGGACTCCCACGCGGAGGTCCCGGGTTCGAGTCCAGTGCTACCCTTAGATTTTTTTCCTAGGAGCCTCTACAGCTCACTGTTCGGTGATGGGCCGACAGTGCACTGAGAAGGCTCCGGGCGCTAATGACCATAGATGTTGAAGCGCCTTAAAGAAAAAGAAAAAGAAGAAAAGTTATAATTAATGCTTAAGTAATATGAATGCTACAAAAATTATAGCTAATAAAAATGTACCTTCCACTCTCGCTCAATTCTGCTAACCTAATTGCTAAGTACCGAAAAAATAACAAATTTCCCTAACAATCAAGTTAGACCGGCTAGGGTAACGGGTTAGAAAGTTTAATTTAGAGGGCCCTCTAAAATTTGCGATTTTGGTAGAGTTGAGGGAATTTGCAACCAATAATTTTAGTAAAGTAGGGAAAGCAGAGATAGAAAGAAAATTTTGGATTATGGGGGAAAATAAAAAACAATAACAAAAACAAAACAACACAATACAACACAACACAGCAGGATTGGTGATGGAAGAGCCCAGTGGAGGCCTACGATGATAGAGGACCACCGGCAGACAGGACAGATACGTCTTCAGATGATAATAATAAAGATTTTAATGATATTAATAGTAATAATAACAATGTTAATATTAGTATAATCTATATGTTAGGCACTGCAGGTAAACTACTTGAACGGCTGCTTAAAGTACGGCTGACAGAGGCCATTCAGGTAGCAGGTGATTTAGCGGAACGCCAATATGGTTTCAGACGAGGTAGGTCTACCTAGGAGCAATCGGGGAGGTAGTAAAAGCTGCTAATGCAGCCCAACAAGGTAATCACTTCTCTAGGGAGATTGTGTTGCTGGCAACTTTGGATGTTCGAAATGCCTTTAATTCGGTTAGGTTGACAGCCCTAGAGAGGGGTTTTCGCATTCCTCATTACCTGTTACGTACGATGGAGAGCTATTTCCATAATAGGGAGCTGAGATATGATACCACAGAAGGACCTCGGCAGGAAAGCATTATGGGTGGTGCCGCTCAGGGCTCAATCTGGGCCCAGACCTATGGAATATCGTATATAATGGAATACTGCGTATGGAAATGCTACCAGGTACTTTCGTCGTTGGCTACGCGGGCCACGTTGCTGCTGTTATTGTGGCAAGGGACATAGAAGATGCCCAACTTAGGCTGAACCAAGTCACGTGCGCGCTCACTGCTGGCTTGAGGACCACGGGTTGGAGCTGGCGAAGGAGAAAACCGAGGTTTTTCTGATAACCAGGAGACATATTTCTACCAATGTGCACTTTCAGGTGGGCAATTTATCTATGGCCACGAGGAGTGATGTGAGGTATGTCGGGGTGCGCCTGGATACTAAGCTGACGTTTGGTGCACAATTAAAACATGCCGCGACGAAAGCCGCTAAAGTAACTTCGGCATTAATTAAATTAATGGCGAACTCAGGGGGACCTACCGCAAGCAGGCGTCCTCTTTTAATGTCCGCGGTTATGCAATTTTATTGTATGGCTGTGAAATCTGGCCGACGCACTTCACAAAGAAAAGTACCGCAAGCGGCTTGCCGCAATACAAAAAAGATGTGCCCTTAGGATCGCCAGCGCGTACAGGACAGTCTCTGAAGCAGCTGTTCTGGAGGTGGCTGGTGTAGCGCCCATAGATTTGCAGGCACAGGCCAGGAGAATGGCATATCTCCAAAGGACACTTTAGGTAAGCTCGTGGCAAAGGCGAAGGCGAGCGAGTATATAGGGAGTATATAGGTCTGGCGAGAGCGATGGAGAGTGGATAGTAGAGGTCGTTGGACAGCCCGCCACATTGAAGACCCGGCTGCCTGGGCCGGAAGAAGCCATGGGGAAGTAGATTATTACTTGACCCAACTTCTCACCGGCAATTGATACTTCGCCTCATATCTGTACAGAATGGGCAAGAGGTCAACACCGGCCTGCATCTTCGGGGACTCGAATAATGATGATGTTTATCACACTTTTTTCGAGTGCGCGAGATGGGAAAATGATAGGAGGAACGTACAGGAGAGGGTCGGCCCACTTTCACCGGACAGCATTGTGGATAAAATGATGACTAGCGAGGAGATCTCATAAGACGAAATTTCCTACTACGTCAGACATGTGCTGTTGGCTAAGGAGAGGAAGCTGGACTGTCGCTAAGACGGACCAGGGAATTGTTGCTTACTGACAGGGTGAGCATATATACGAGACACAACCCCGAAGGGGGCCTTTCCCCTTCTTATAAAAAAAAAATATTAGTATAGTAATAATGGATAAGTCTGGTAAAGGCCACAAGAGAGCACTGACTCGCGAGAATACGAGTCTGGCTATGCGCGCGCCGAAGGTGGTGGAAAACAAGGATAGTAGAATGAATATCCATGATACTACTACTGATAATAATAGTCAGTAATGTTTTCTTGGCTTGATCAACAAAGTGAGATATTTTTAAAAAAAAAATGCATACATACGTATATAGACCATGAGTTGAAAACTTTTTTCGTATTAATCTGACTCGAAACAAATATTTCCAATGAAAATGCAATTTCAAAAATTTGACACAATTGAATAATTCCTCTTACAATAGGAAGGAAAAGTAAACAAAACTTATTATTTGAGAAAGAGGAAAAAAAGTTAGTTTATATAAGAAAAATACAGATTATAAGTTTGAAAAACTATAGCAGCTATGAATTACAGCAACAGTACGAATTTAAAGAGCACTTCGTTTTAATTAGGAAATATCAAATAAACCAAAATAATTGCATACAAGTCGACGTTTATTCCCATTTGACTTATAGTAGTGATCACTATAAGCTACTCAGAAGCAAAAGCACAGAAACTAAAACCAAGATAAAGAGATGCAATCAGGGACATTGAAGTAAAAGAATTTATTTAGAGGAACAACCAAGACTACAATGGGATATAATATCAGAATTATATGCGATATTTTTCAAACAAAATGGCTTTTATTAATTATACAATTTATTTTAAAAATGAAGAACTTAATTTCCGATTATAAATTAGATGCATATTCAGTTTTCGGCTGTGATGTAAAACACGACTAAATAGGAAGTATTTCGGCATTTAGAAAGTGGTGACTTCCCCCACCACCACCCATTATTCTACTAACTACATGCTCGTCATACCTTTTCCTTCAATGTATACACTTCTCATCTTTAAAGAGAGAGAACTTTCGGCCAACTTTCACCTCTAGCATCAACTATTAATATTATTTCTATTTACAATATTCCATACTCCTTTAATCCATATAAGAGGAAGTATTGCGACAGTTCAATTTTTCGTCCACCAAATTAGGCTTCACCGGAAATAGGAAAAAAATTGTATTAAGCGAATGTCGTCCATGTATATCTGGTAAGTGAGAGTGTGTATATACAAAATATCTAAAAAACGAAAAATGCAGTATAACAAATATCTTTGAGATCCGAGAAGATTTCGATACAAATCCATCAACCTGAAATGCGGCTACTTTACTGCATTTTGTTTTTTCAGTTTTTCGCGAATTTATAAAAAATATTCTAACATTTTGTTTAAGTTCTTCTTCCAGCAGTCCAATACAGAAACTAGAGGCCACTAAACGTAAACTACAGGAGTTGTAAAAAAAAAAATATATATAAATTTCTTATCTATATACAAATAAGCCTAACATTTCTATTTAAAACTTTTTTCCAAAAAGTGAGGGAGTATTAAAGTTACATAAAATGTCATATCAGTAAAATTTATGGTTTTACAAAATATAATATTATTTTGAGGATTATAGGGGAGGGGGTGGGTGGCTGGTGGGTTTCCTCCAAAGTGCTATTTCAGTTTATTACACAATTCTATCAGCTAAATAATATTAACTGGAATTAAATATGTTGTTAAAATTACGAGTTTGAAGAAAATCAGAACACCGGAAGTGCGTTTTTACTGAAATGAATTTTTCAGTTTTCTGATATTCTCTAAAAGTGCCCCAACGATTTTCTTTAAACTAGGAATGTGAACTACACATATAGAGAGCTACAACTTTTATTTGAAACATTTCTCCAGGTAGAATCATTTAAAGGGGCTTTTGGGGGATTGGGTGGGGTTATGTTTTTCTCTAAAGGGCTATGTAGTTGATTATCACAATTCTACACCCAAACAAAATTAATTAGAATAAATAGATGGCAAAAATTCCGAGCTCAAGAAAATTAGTAAACCGGAAGTACGCTTTTACTGAACATTTTTTTCCGTTTTCGACGAACTCCAACTTGATTTCATCAAATTTGGTACACAAACCATAAAATTTGTCAATTTGGTACAATTTTGAAAACTGGAGTAAGAGAAAGTTGTGTGAGTGTTTCACACCAGATTTTTTTGGTTTTAATATTAATTAATTAGTGGTATTGTCTGACCTTAGGATTAACTCTAAATTGTCAAGTTTTTGTTAGTGGTTGATGGAAGCCGCTGGCTGGAGATTTACAATGAAGTCATATTACTAGATTGTTATAGACGATATTGTACTGCGATCTGAAAGATCTATTGTATCCCCCCCCGGGTCTTCTGGCTATCAGTGAGTCTCCCCTATAAAGGGAAAATCTAACAGCAGTACTGCCGGACTCGAACCAGGACCTACGCGTTGCTTATTAACTTTGAGCTTATTTATTCTTTCCCTGAAGTGATATACTTCAAGCTATGACTGGAGTATCAACATAAAAAATGAACGGTTACCTAGCAACCTTATGAATAGTAACATAAATACATTATTATCCACTTTATTTAATATTTGACGAATTCTGTTCTTGAGAGATATAATAAAATCAAACAATTTCCCAAGGCCAACGTTTTAGGCTTCTATTTGGTCTTATATTAGCCTTCATCTTGCTAAAAATAAAATTTTGTTGCATCATTGTAGGTAGCCTGGAGGAACTGTTTTTAGACTTGATCAACCCTCAAGAACAAAATCCGTCAAATGTTTTATGAGTAACTAAACGGCTAGTAAATATTTCAAGTTTAACGAAAATATGTAGTAGTTAGTTATAAATGTCATAACTTCAGTAAGAGGTCATGTGAGTGTTTCACACCACACTTCCCATCTTTAGAGAGAGTATTACATCCAACTTTCACCTCTAGCATTAACTATTTATAACACGCCTAGTATAATGTAGTATTTACTTTTTATTTCCTCATACATTATTAATTTGAAAGTAGAAGTAAAAATTAAAAAAAAAAAAATTTTGTTCTGTTATCATAGCATGTTTCTTACTTTAATTCTGATCTGGTTTCTGATGTTTCATCATCATCAGAGACTGATTCATAAAATTTTAAAGACACGATGACTTCTACTTTTCAAGTTTTTGACATACCGATTGATCATAACTAACATTCCACTAACCTGTATTTTTATATCAGTCTTACTTTATTTTTACTATTTTATTTTTGCTATTTCTTGCTGAATTTTTACTTTTTTTTTTTTATTTTTTAGATATAAAAAGTCCTTATTTTGAATAAAAATTTTAATTATATATATACTAAATAAATATTTAACAATAAATAATGAAAGTCAACGACTGAAAAAAACTTGCTAACACAGCCTCTGATGATGGAGTAAAATCTGTAACCGGTCAGAATGAAAACAAAAGGAGCATGCTATGACGGATATAAATCAATCTCAGTTATTGTTCAGTATTGTGGACTCAACTATCTATTCAGAAAAATCAAATGTTTTGATTAAGACAAAACATATTCTGGACTTAATGAAATGTTATACAGAGCTTTAATTAACCCAACAAAATTAATAACTTGTCTGATAATAATTATTTATTTGATAAGAGTGAAGTTTAACTTTAATATATTCGAATTAAAGTTCCTCCACCCAAACAAACGTAAATAACAAATCTCGCATTGTATGTTACAATTTCTCTACGACCCAACTATTACAAAAAAAATCTGGTGTGAAACACATGCACAACTTTCTCGTAACGCAGTTTACAAAATTGTAATTGACAAACTTTAACAAGTTAGCATACCAAATTTAAAGAAAATCACTCGGGGTTTTTATGGAGAAAAAACTGAAGAAACTATTCAGTAAAAGCGCACTTCCGGTTTACTAATTTTCTTAAAACTCGGAATTTTGGTAATCGTATTTATTTCTAATTAATTATGTTTGGATGGTAGTATTGTATAATCAACTAAAACAGCACTTTAGAGGAAAATATAACTCAACCCCTTCCCCAAAAGCCCCCTAAAAAGAGGTTTCCCGGAGAAATGTTCCAAATAAAAGTTGCAGCTTTTTTTATATGTATAATTCAAGTACTTAGTTTAAAGCAAATCGTTGAAGACATTTTAGAGAAAATAACAAAAAAAACTGAAAAATACTTTTCAATAAAAACGCACTTCCGGGGTCATCTGATTTTCTTCAAACTCAGAATTTTATTTAATTCTAATTAGAATAATTTATTTCGATGATAGCACTATGTAATAAACTGAAATAGCACTTCAATGAAAAACCTATCCCATCCGTTCCACCAAAAGTGTTCCATAAAGGAATTTTCCTGGAGAAATGTTGAAATAAAAGTTGTAGCTCTTAATCACAAAAAAGTGAAAAAAAAAAAAAAAATCAGAAAAGTGGTACTTCCGGTTAGGGAATTTTGACGGATAACTTACTATCGAATCCTATAGTGATACCTAAATCGAATATCAAATTTGAACTATCTGCGAATTTTTTGTTTTTGAGCTATGCTGTTCATAAACATACACACACACAGACCATATACTAAAAGCTACTTCTTTCCGTTTTGAGGAGACCTCAAAACATGTATTTCCGGTGAAAACTCGATATTGAAAATTTGACACAATTAAAAATACTTCCTCTTACTAGAGTAAGAGAAAATAGAAGGATGTTAATGTTATAGTTAAAAATATATGATAACCTCTAAAAGAACACGTTGACCATTGAAAAAGTGGAAAGTTACCTTCAGAAAGGTCGTAGAGCATTAATTAAAGCTAAGCAAAATTATACATGTTTTCTTATTTGTTGTTTGATTTTTCAAATGATAAAAAAATCTGGTGTGAAACACTCACACAACGTTCTCTTACTCCAGTTATGAAAATTATAATTGACAAATAATGTTATAGTTACTGTACCAAATTGAATGAAATTCGTCGAAAACCGAAAAAACAGTTCAGTAAAAGCGAACTTCCGGTTTACTAATTTCTTTGAAAGTTGGAATTTTGGCCATCTATTTATTTCTAATTAATTTTGTCTAGATGGTAGAATTGTATAATCAACTATGATAGCATTTTAAAGAAAAACATAACCCCACCCCTTCCCTAAAAGTGCCCTTAAATGAATGTTCCTAGAGAAATATTTTAAGTAAAAGTTGTAGATCTTTGTATGCGTAGTTTATATAGACGAAGTTTCAAGAAATCATCAGCCATTTTTGAGAAAATCGCAAAAAATGAAAAAACCATTTAGTAAAGTGTAAAGTAAACGCACTTCCGGTTATGCGATTTATTTCAAACTTGGAATTTCAACAATATATTTATTCTAAATTAACATTATTTGATGAGCGAATTGTCCAATAAACTGAAATAGAACTTTAGATGAAAACCTAACCCACCCCTCCCCCAAAAGTGCCCTTAAATGAATTTTTCCAGAGAAATGGTTTCAAATAAAAGTTGTAGCTCTTTGTATGTTTTGATATACCAAGTTTGAAGAAAATCGTCGGAGCCATTTCTAGAAAATCGCAAAAAAGTAAAAAAACTACTACTGAAGTGGTATTTCCGGTTGCGGAATTTTGACAGATAACGTACTGTCAGATCCCTGTGTTTGGCATAAAGAGTGGGAAGAGCCCCGGTGGGGATGGTGTGATGGTTGAGTTTGTGAAGTGTGGGTTTGAGATTCTGAGAGGGTGTATACTAGTTTCTACAATGCGTGTTTCGAGTATGGGATGTTTCCTAATGTATGGAAAAGCGGGGTTATTGTTACATTGCTGAAGGGTGAGGAGAGAGATGTTGGTTTGGCTGCTTCGTATAGACCGATCTGTTTGCTTCCGGTGTTGGGAAAAGTTCTAGAGAGGTTGATTGTGATGAAAATGGAGAGTGTGTTCTATGAGAGTGTGTCTGTTAGGCAGTATGGGTTTATGAGAGGTAGAAGTACGGAGGATGCGATTGAACGATTGAGAAATGTGGTGGATGGTAAATCGGAAAAGTATGTACTAGGGATATTTTTGGATATGTCGGGTGCGTTTGACAGGGTGTGGTGGCCTGGTGTGCTTTGGGCATTGAGGAAAAGAGGTGTGAGTGGTGAGGATATAGGATAATGAAGGATTATTTGAGAGGGAGGTGGGCTGAGATGATATGTGGTACGTGGAAGATCGGTAAAAGAGTGAATAGAGGATGTCCGCAGGGTTCGGTGTTGGGGTCCTCAGATATGGAAGGTTGTATTTGATGACTTTATAGGTGAGATTGAGAGGGTGGAAGGATGCGAGGTTATTGTGTACGCGGACGATGGTGTGGTGCTTGTGTGGGGCTATTCTAGGAAGCAGTTGGAAGAAAGAGGTGGTGTGATTATGGACATGATTGGTCAATGGTGTGAAGCCAGTAAAATGAAGTTGTCCAGAGACAAGACTGTGATAATGATGCTGAAGGGCATATTGTCGGAGGATAGGCAGCCACGAGTTAAGATGGGTAGTCAGGTTTTGAAGGCAGTGAAACAAGTGAAATATCTGGGAGTAACGTGGAGTAGGCGCTTGTTTATTGCGGCCCACGTGGAAGAGGTGACGAAGAAGGCTAGGGAAAAGATGATGTCGGTGATGAGAATGATAAGGAGGAGTAGGGTGAGGTACGAGGTAGTAAGGAGGATATATGAGGGAATGTATGTGGCGATAGTAACGTATGCTGCAGGAGCATGGGCGGATCGACTGGATGTGAAAGGAAAAGGGAAGTTGCTGAGTGAACAGAGGAGAGTGCTGTTGAGTATGATAAGAGGTTATAGAACGTTGTCTGGGGATGCGTGTGTTGTGATTGCTGGGGTAATACCCATGGACTTGGAGGTTGAGAGGAGAAGAGTGATGAGTGTGATTAGGAGAAATGGACAAGTGGAATGGCAGGGTAAGTTGTTTGGCATCGGATGTAAGAAGAGTGTGAGGGACGAGGTGATGAGTATGTGGCAGGTAAGATGGAACGAGTCTAGTAGGGGTAGATGGACGTATGGATGGTGGAGTAGTGTGTTGGAGCGGTGTAGGTCATCATGGGTGGAGCCTGATTACTACGTCACTCAGTTGGTTGGTGGTCATGGGAATTTTAGTGGCAAGTTGTATACACTCGGGTTGTGTGAAAATGGGGAATGTAGGGGTGGTGTCGACGAGGAAAGCGTAGAGCACGTGTTTTTGAGTGTACGTTGTGGTGTGACATTAGAACTGAGTTTATGGCGAGAATGCGGTTGATGGATTTAGAGTTCGAAAAGGAGGGAATGGTGAGTGAGAGAGGTTCAGTGAGTTTGCGCTCTTTGCGCGAAGGATATTGGAGTGCTAAAGAGTTCGCGATTTAAAGGGGGGATTAGATGGATTATGAGAAGTTGGGTGGGGAGTTGGACGCGGACTTTGGGTTGGGTACGGAAAACCCACTGCATCTGGAATGACATAGTAAGCCCAAGCTGGAGTAAGGAGGATGTGGTAAAACCGTAGGGCAGGTTCAGGAACTTCTTGTTCATGCCCGGGCCAATGACCATTCTGGCCTTAAGTAGGGGACTTGCTCCCTCTACGAAATGGTACCACGGGATCGTGAGCCAGCCCGGCGGAGTTCTATCTCCGCGTTCACGAGTTGAGAAGGTTTCGTGGTAGTCGAGGATTCGCAGTGATGATGGTAGAGTCCCAATGTCTCTGTTTTGTGGGTGGAGGTTGGCTGGTTTGCCTTCGGGAATAGTTCCGCCTTCTTCCATTCCCTCACAACAACATGTCAGATCCCATGGTGATACCTAAACGGAATATCAAGTTTCAACTTTCTACGGTTTTTCGTTTTTGAGCTATGCTGTTCACATACATACATACATACATACATACATACATACTACACACACACACATACCATTTGTTAAAAACCACTTTTTTGGACTCAGGGGACTTCAAAACGGATATTTCCGGTGAAAACTCGATATCGAAAATTTGACACGATTACAATACTTCCTCTTACTAGGGAGTAAGAAATTCTCTAGTGATTAAAAAAATCACTTTAAAAAGTAAACTTTAGCCATCGGTTTTTAGTGGAATAATGGTCACATTAAAAAAATAATCAAAGCAATGATTTTTATTAGTGGTAAGTGGGTGGTACATAGAGTCACTATAATGTTTTGAAATAGATGGGTAAATATTGGTTTTTAAACTAGCGCAGCTTTTGGTTGATATCTAGCAAATCATTCTGGTAATTTAGATGTATAAAGAGTGAAGTGAAATTTTAGAGGCAAGGAGAATAAAATTAGGATTACATTTCCTCTAAAAAAAAAAAAAAAATAGAAAAATCTGGTGTGAAATACGCACACAGCTTTCTCTTACTCTAGTTTCAAAATTGTAATTGACAAATTTTATAGTAAGTGTACCAAATTTAATGAAATTCGTCGGAGTTCGTCGAAATCCCTCGAAAACTGATCAGTAAAAGCGCACTTCTGATTTACTAATTTTCTTGAAACTCGGGATTTTGGCCATTTAAATTTCTAATTAATTCTGTTTGGTTGGTAGAATTGTACAATCAACTATGGCAGCACTTTAGAGTAAAACATAATCTCACCCCTCCCTCAAAAGCCCCCTTAAATGACTTTACCAGAAGGAATTTTTCAAATAAAAGATGTAGCTCTTTATATGAGTAGTTCACATTGCTAGTTAAAAGAAAATCGTTGGAACCGTTTTTGAGAAAATACCAGAAAACTGAAAAATACATTTCAGTAAAAAAGCACTTCTGGTCATCCGATTTTTTTTCAAACTCGGAATTTCAACAACACATCTAATTCTTATTATTATTATTTAGATGACAGAATTGTATAATAAACTGAAATAGCACTTTTGAGGAAAGCTAACCCCCACCTTTCCTTCAAAAGCGCCCTTAAATGAATTTTTCCAGAGAAATGTTTCAATTAATAGTTCTAGATTTTTGTATGTGCAGTTGATATAGCAAGTTTGAAGAAAATCGTCGGAGCCATTTTTGAGAAAATTACAAAGAAGTGAAAACAAACATTCAGTAAAGTGGTACTTCCGGTAGAGGAATTTTGACAGATGACCTACTGTCGGATCCCATGGTGATACCTAAACGGAATATCATGTTTGAACTTTCTAAGATATTCTCTTTCTCTTACTCTTAGTAAGAGGAAGTATTGTAATCGTGTCAATTTTAGATTTTGAGTTTTCACCGGAAATATCCGTTTTGAGATTTCCTGAGTCAAAAAAAAGTGGTTTTTAGAAAATGGTCTGTGTATGTGAACAGCATTGCTCAAAAACGAAAAATCGCAGAAAGTTCAAACTTGATATTCCAGTTATCACCATGGGATCCGATAGTGGGTCATCTGTCAAAATTCCTCAACAGGAAATACCACTTTACTATATGGTTTTTTTTACGTTTTTGCGATTTTCTCAAAAATGGCTACAACGATATGGCACACACACACACACACACACAGTCCATTTTCTAAAAACTATTTTTTTGGACTCAGTAGACCTCAAAACGGATATTTCAGGTGAAAACTCGATATTGAAAATTTGGCACGATTACAATACTTCCGCTTACTAGGAGTAAGTGAAAGTAAAAATAAATAATTACAGTTTAATTCATTTTATATTAAATATTAATTACATTTCGAAGTCTTTTACAAAATTATTTTTTTTTTAAATTATATTTTTAGAATCCATAAATTAATGTTTTATATGATCTCAATATGTACATTTTTATCAAGATCAATTCTTTACAGAGCGTGTGGCTAATGGCCTTTTCATGACTCCCTTTGCTGGTGACCATCCCTGTAATGCAAAATATTTCCCTTTTCAACTTGAGGTTGAAACACTTCTTAAAATATTTCAGCATTTTAGTGTTCATGTCTTAAGAGGAAACTAAAAAAAATTGGTAAAATTTGCCCATTGTTTCTGATAATCTGGCCAACTATTTTTATACTTATATGGGTATAACAAAATTATGTTGGAAGGTTACATGAGTAATATTTCTAATGTTACTATCTCCTTCAAGTAAAGTATCAACCTTTAGTGCTGACCAGATTTGCATTTAGATATTACAATGACATCTGTGATATTTATTTTTAATACTACAATGGTGTTCGTTATTCATAAAACATTTCTAATTTTTCTACACCAAACTGTCGTCTGCCAGCAAGTTAAACTTAAATACTTCCTAGAATAACAGATATTTTATGTAATTTTATTTCATAGACTGTTAATGGAAATAATTACATTTCTGTCAATAAAAGATTTAGTTGCACAATCTAAGAGAATACTTCACACTTGGAACTTGTCAGTATTTAAGTACTTTTTATTATGTAATTTATTATTTACTTTTTCTTTTTTTTAAATTAAGCACGATGATAAATGATATTTATTTAGCAGTTATATCACACTATACTATTCTTATGATAATATAAACTCGTAAAGATAAATCAGCAAAAAAAAAAGAAAGAGCTAAATTCTTAAATGACAAATGAAATAAGAATCAATGGGGGTAGATAACACACTTTCTAATGAACTGATGTTTCTCGATGACATTTCTCTTTGTTACCAAGTCATCATCTTTGTCCTTAATTACATTTCAACAATTCCCTGTCCTAATTTTACTTTGTTAGAAATATATGTGTTTGGAGTTAACTTTGTTCATACGCATACCTACATACACACACATATATACATATTAATACGTCACACAAAATCCAGCATGCGGACGTCTGACTCTACTGAATATAATTTATTTATTTATTTGAGTTTTTGCGCGATAATTAAGAAAAAAACACAATTTTCTTCACATTATATATATATATATAGTTCTAACGGTTTTATTTGAAACATTTTTTCAGGAAGACGTTTGTGTTGGGATCTGAAGGAAAAAAGCCTTTTATTTAAGGCGTCGCTCTACTTGCTGGCTCCTCCCACAAAAAAAAAAAAAAAAAAAAATCTGGTGTTATTCAATCACAGATCTATCTCTTACTGCATTTTCAAAATTGTAATTGCAAATATTATAGTTAGTGTACCAAATTTAATGAAATTCCTCATAGTTCGTCGAGAAGTAAAAAAACTGTTCAGTAAAAGCGCACTTCCGGTTTAAGGCGTCGCTCGAAACTTTCTTGAAACTCGAAATTTTGGCCATTTATTAATTTTTAATTAATTTTGTTACAATGGTAGAATTGTATAATCAAATATGATAGCACTTTAAAGAAAAACACAACTCCACCCCTCCCCCAAAAGCCACCAAAATGACTTTACCAAGAGAAATGTTTCAAATAAAAGTTGTAGCTCTTTGTTTAGTTCACATTCCTAGTTTAAAGAAAATTGTTGGTGCCGTTTTCCGGAAAATATTAGAAAACTAAAAAAATATATTTCAATAAAAATGCACTTCCGGTCATCTGATTTTTTTCAAAATCGGAATTTCAACAACATATATAATTTTAATTAATATTACTTCTATGACAGAATTGCATAGTAAACTGAAATAGCCCTTTAGAGGCAACTCCCCCAAAAAGCCCTTAAAATTTTCCCACGTAAATGTTTCAAATAAAAGTTGTAGATTTTTGTATGTGTCGTTGATATACCAAGTTTGAAGAAAATTGTCGGAACCATTTTGAGAAAGTCGCAAAAAAGTGATAAAAACGATTCCGTAAATAGGTACTTCCGGTTGAAGATTTTTGATAGATGACCTACCATCGGATCCCATGGTGATACCTAAACGTAATATCAAGTTTGAACTTTCTACGATTTTTCGTTGTTGAACTATGCTGGTCACATAGATACACAGACAATTTTCTATAAACCACTTTTTTGGTCTCAGTGGACCTCAAAAGGGATATTTTCGTTGAAAATTCGATATCAAAAATTTGGCACGATTACAATAAAAAGTCAATTAAATACGTTTAATAATAATAAGTTTAAAGAAAGTTTGGTTAATCGAGAATTTGAAGAATTGATTTCCAGTTTCTTGAATTTATTCGAAAGCGGCCCCAAAAGATTTTCCTCTACAAAGTATATATAAAACTACTGCGATGGATGATGTATAGATTCTTGAAGAAATTTGATCTATATTAATTAAAAAAAAAAATTTACTCAGCCAAAGTTTCGTTCTTATATTATCAGTCATCATCAAGGTTAATAACACGACGAAACGTTGGCGAAGTAAATTCTATTTTTATTTAAAACAGACCAATATTTCTTCTAAGAATCTACATTATCCATTGTTAATTTTTATTAGTCAAAATAATAACGCGGTTTATTTCAAACATTTTCTTCTTAAAAATTGATTTTGAAAACTGGTCAGTAGTGCCAACCCACTTAGTAAAAATTCCGAATGTTCATTATATTTGTGTTTCAGCTACTGTGAGGATTCCATTAAATAGAAAGCGATGTAATTTACATTAGATTTTTTGTTTTGGTTTTTAGAGGGGGGTCTTCAAAATAGGTATTACTAGTGGAAACTCAATTTCCAAAATTTGATTCGATCGCTCAATTGATATGTAATTATTACACGAATATCTAAATTGTCTTACAGTGTTCAAAGTAAATTCTTATATAAAATATTTATGATATCTATCCATACCCAGCGGGTTACATTGCTTATAGCTCTCATAGCTTTATTTCTGGATTTACTCCTTGAACATCACAAATATTTGAAGCATTTAAAGAAAATGACCCTTAAACAACGGAAGCCAGTTTTGCAAGTGATTAAAATTTTTGGACCTCCAAATTATAATCGGTAAAGAATCTCCTGTCATCAGAAGTAAATACTTAGGAATCACATATTAAACAAAACTAAATCATAGATATTTCAAATTTTAAATTTACCATATAATTAGTAAACTAGTTAGTAACACACCTGCTGTTTTTTCTTTAATGAGGTTATCAATGGTAACTCACTGAAATTAATCTTGAAACTACGATAGATATTTATGTTAGTTGTTTAGTTTTGCAATATAAAACGGCTATTTTTTTTGTTTGCTTGTTTTCTTTTAGCAATAGTTTTAAGTTAGGTAATCAAGTATGTAGTTTGAATTTGTAGTGATTTGAAAAGATTTGGGTCACGGTGAGCATGCCATATTGTCGTAAGTACCAAGATGACGGCATTTAATACACCCATTCCGATGTACACTTTATTATAAACAGTTGGAAATAGTAATTGCACACTTTATTGAGAACAAATTAAATAGTAATTTAAAAATATACATTTAAATAGGACAAACTAAGATGAAAGACCTATCCAAATCGTTGTATTACAACAATATAAAACTAGGGCTACATTTATTTAACATAAAGTCTCATAACTTATTTAACATGATTTATTTCCTTTTTGTTATTATTTATTTATTTATTTATTTGTTTATCTAACATCTAGAGGCAGCTACACCCTCTTTACAATAAATTTATAAAACAAATTATTGAACGATTTTCTTGAAACTTAGTACATCAACTACACATATAAAGAGCTACACCTTTTATTTGAAATATTTCTCCGGAAAAATTCATTTAAGGGGACTTTTTGGGGAGGGGTGGGATTACGGCTTCCTCTAAAGTGCTATTTCTGTTTGTTAGACAATTCTGTCATCTAAATAATGTTAATTAGAATTAAATATGCTGTTGGAATTACGAGTTGAAAAGAATCGATGACCAGAAATGAGTTTACTTTACCACTTTACTAAATGATTCCTATGCTCTT
This sequence comes from Triatoma infestans, assembly GCA_011037195.1. Lineage (NCBI taxonomy): Eukaryota > Metazoa > Arthropoda > Insecta > Hemiptera > Reduviidae > Triatoma > Triatoma infestans. Next base: position 262,450 of record JAAEAF010000389.1, read on the forward strand.
CAGTGAGGGTAAATATCTAAGGGCCCTCTCAAATACAAGCGCATTGGCAGATCACATTGAATACAATGAGAAGGGACAGAAAGTTTTCTGGCAGTGCAGGAGACTAGCGGCAAGACTTGGAGAGTTAAACCACGAGGCCTTTATTGGATTTATGAGAAGTTGGTGAAACTACTCAACTACTGTATGCCGCAGTGGCATGGTGGACGAGTTCCTTGATAGGGAGGAAAAGCAAGAAGCTGTAAGGCGTGCAGCGTACGGCCTAATTTGCCAAAACGGGTGTGATGAGAACGACTCCGACGGTGGCACTGGAGATTTTTGTTGGAGCTAACCCTCTTCAGTATGTGGTTGGGGGTGAAACGATGATCTCAGAATGAGATGTAAGAGAGAATTGGTGAGAACCTTCCGGAGGGGATCACACTAGGATCGAGGATGAGATTTAGCAAGCAAACCAATTTCTGCTCTCTAAAATTGATGAGACGAACAAGAAATGGGGATTTGAGAGGGATTATGAGATTAGCATTGGTAGTCTAGGGAAGAACACTCTTACGAGGCTAACGGAGGCGGTAACAGCATTATTCGCTGCTATTCAGGTGGCTCTAGGCAGGAGGGAACTGGCCTGTCAGGAGCGGACAGGAGTTAGACAGGGGGAGCTCGGTGCCTTGGATGGAGATTGTTGGTATTATCGAATGCTGGTGCCATGCGGGGGAGTGGCAGGGAGAGATTAAAGAGGTGTGCATATTGTCTGAAAGCCAGGCCGCACTGAGGGCTTTGACCAAGCCGCGTTGGAGTGCGAAATTGGTGGGAGAATGTAGGAGAAAGCTTAACGCCTTAGCTCGGAGGGAAAAGGTGCAGCTCTAATGGGAAGCCGGACATGCGGGAATAGAGGCCAATAAGAGGGCGGATCGGCTGGCTAGGGAGGGATCCTCTTTACCTTTTTGTGGTCCCGAGCCAGCCCTTGTCGTCACTAAGAGGTTTTGTGATAGTCAGATCAGGTTTTGGGAAACGAGGGTTTTGGAGAAATGCTGGGAGGACACGACGGGGTTAAAAGATTCATCAAAGGAACCAAGCAGGGGGTTTCAGATTACCTCCTGTCTCTTAGTAGGATAGGACTGAGGACCTTGGTGGGTATAGTGACTCGACACACATGGGTGTCTAGTCATTTGTATAATATAGGGAGAACCCATATGTCAGAACTGTGATGACGGAGTTAGGGAAACGGCGAATCATCTACTTATGTCAGTGTTTCCGTTTCGCTGGTACTAGGTTTCGTGTATTTGGGAGAGCACCACTTTCGCGGGATTGCCTGGAGTTGAAGGATATCTTGAGATATTGCAGATTGGCTGGTAGGCTGTCGGGGGAGATTAATTAGAGGGGAAGAGAAGGGGATAAAAGCCATACAGGCTTAAGTCCCAAGCCAATAGACACCCAGTTTGAATAATAATAATAATGATAATTTACTAAATGATTTTTTTACTTTTTCGCGATTTTCTCAAAAATGGCTCCGATGATTTTCTTGAAACTACACATACAAAGATGTACAACTTTTATTTGAAACATTTCTCTGGGAAAATATTTAAGGGCACTTTTAGGGGAGGGGTGGGGTTATGTTTTTCTCTATAGTGCTATCATAGCTGATTATACAATACTAACATCCAAACAAAATTAATTAGAAATAAATAGATGGCCCAAATTCTGTGTTTCAAGAAAATTAATAAACCGGAAGTGCGCTTTTACTGAACAGTTTTTTTTTCAGTTTTCGATGAATTTCATTAAATTTGGTACACAAACTATAAAATTTGTCAAATATAATTTTGAGAACTGGGGTAAGGGAAAGTTGTGTGAATGTTTCACACCAGATTTTTTTTTACCTCATTTTTTCTCTTTATACCCTGATTCTTGTTAAAAACTATTCATCATATCAATAAATTCAACATATTCAAACAATATTTCGTATATAAATCAGAAGTTGGGAAAGAATCAGGCATGTGACGACAGCCTGCGACCTATCGCTTAGACCAAATTAAAAATTTGGCATTTGAAAATAGTTCAGTTTTCAATATATTTTTTTTAAACATCCTAAAACAGCCAATAGTTTTCGCTTATATAAACACATATTTTAAATGGGTAATGTATTTTTTAAAATGAGCATTCTACTGCATTTTCTTTCATTATTACGAATATTTTAATGAAAGACACTTTATTATCAGGTAAAATCCGTTACTCTTTCCTTTTTTTTCATACAACTCACTAGAAATACATCGTCAACGGTAGGTATTGCAAGCAAATTATTTATTTATTGCGTAACATAGGCCTAGTGCCTATTTTAAATATTAAAAAATAATTCTAACATGAAGTTATAGGTAAATAAAAAAAAAATTAACAATTTAAATAATTATTTACATTTAAACAATTTACAATTTAAATAATAATAATAATTACTTCACACACACGCACACACACAAGGATAATTAAATGAATAATACACAAAGAAGAAGAAGAAATAATTTAACATTCCGAATTATTTACTTTTGATTCAATGAAGATTAGACCTTCAAGGAACAAATAAACTTATACATGTCGTTAAATATGAAATTTACTATAGATTTACAGAAACCTAATTATTATAATCTAGAGCTTAATAAATGAAAAATATTGTCAAAGTTATTATCTTACTTAAAATGAAGGCTTTTTTACAGACGCACCATTTAAAATATAAAGTAATCTGATGAAATTTCTTTTTAAAAAGTTACACATTAAAAAGATGAATTGTTAGAAAAAACAAAAACCACAATACCCGACCTCTAAACACATTATCTGCGACAGTATGCAAGTTTTAGAAAGCGTAATATTTTCTTGGAGAAATTCAAGGTAATAATTCTCTAAACTAACGTCTGTGTTTTTTTATTTGTTTATATATGCATTATATTATTAAAACAAACAAAACTTCATTTTAATAACTATTTTCTTGACCTAGAATGTGAACTGAATAAAAAGAATCAAAATAATATTATTTTTAAAAACTGGCTATAGCGTTATAACGATCTTTTTTCTTTTCTTTTGTTGTGTCACTAACTAAAGTTGAAAACATATATCGCAAAATAATATTTGAAATTTTGATATTAACACCAAACGCTAACATAAAGAGTAACAAAACGCAAATTTCTACTAATCATTTTATTAATGCAAACAAACAACTTAGGTTATTTAAAAGTCAATAATGATTGAAAGAAACTTCAGTAGGAAAAAAACGAATATTTATTTATTTATTTAATTATTTATTTATTTATTTGCAAAAACTTAATATACAAAGAAGTTTGGGAGAATACAATTGATATATCTACAAATATATGCACGTATAACAAGCTAGTCTCTAAAAATCCATTTCAACAGCAGTAATTAAAGTGAACTTTCTTCTAAGACATATTTTCTTAGCATAAGAGAGCCTTTGACATAATAGAAAAGACTACTCAAATGACGCTTATTTTTTATATCTAAAATATCAACTACAGTATCAGAGGTCAAACACAATGGTTCAAGATATGATTTTCTTAATTTCACAAAGCATGGGCAGCGAAAAAGAAAATGCGCTAGATCGTCAGCCTCTTTATAATTACATATCGGGCAAAATTGACTATTATCTAGAGTAAAAAATTCCCCTTTATACGTAAGCTTACAGAGATTTTTATTTGAGACTCTCAGCTGGCTGATTAGTCTAATTTCCATTATATGACATTCAAAGTTAATGTAGTGCTCTTCAAAATTTAAGGAAGAAATTAATCTGTACATAGGACAATACTTGGAATTTAATACACTAACTAGATCTTTAGAAAATGAATGGTTACGCATTTTTGCAATTAAAGCATTTCTATGGTTTTTTAACACGTCATAACTCAGATTTTCCCAAACATTATCAGCTCCGACAGATATAAAAAGATTTTGCACTTGACTAGCCCAATTCAATTCGCTATTGTTATTTACCTGTCTACTCCAATTGATCAAGCTTAAGAAACTTAACTTTGGTAGTCTTTCGTCCGGCATTTCTAAAATTCTAATCAGACAGTTAACAATCCTGGCAAAAATTTTTACTTTCAACTCCCTAACACCTGCTTCCATCCTCACAATATAATTAGGTGTGTAATTAGGCCATAAATAAATTGACTTAAAAAATTTAAGTTAATGAAAAACTTTGACTTAAAAAATAAAAATGAAATGAAAAAAACGAATATGTAGTGTGATACGTCCACTTCACTTCCTCTAATTGCAATTATAATAAATAAATACGAAAAATAATTTTTTGGTTTTATATTCCTTTATCGGAATTTCCAAATTAGGTGCAATTGTCCCTGCAACAAGTGAATAGTGAATGACAATGACATGTGAGGAGTTAACCATCCATTGGAACCTCTTCAAATGAATCAATTACTGACCACCGTCGCCGAGTAAATCACGTGGCCAGCGCCGCCTTAGACCGGATTTTCAGGAAGATGTGAAGATGAGAGCTGGTCTATTAGAGGATTAGCATGAGAGGAATGGTGAGAATGTATCCGGCTGTGATTCAATCTTATACAGAAAGTACTTTTAAATCTGTGCGGAATAGTTTTCTATTGGAGACATAATATATAAAGCATTGATTTATTCGGCGTAGAAATTTTTGGTCTGTAAAAATACATTTTTTTTTTTAAATTCAAATTTTAATCATTTGTCCAAAAACATAAATATAGAAATGTTAGTGGGAGGGGACAAATACAGTATCCTGGCAGATATTAGTCCCTATAGATAGATAATAACACAGTAGTCCACAAGTGAACGCCAATAACATTGAACCAACCACAAGTAATGCGAAATTTAACGCTATAAATTCCGCACATACTAATCAATTTTTTTTTTTTTCCGAAAAATGTGGTACAAAATAAAACTGATAGGTTTATATCTGTTCACTTAGAATTCCAAATTTAAAGGAAATCATTATACTCGTTTTTCTAAGAAAATTCGAAAAAAGTGGTACTTTTGGTTGACCAGTTTTCTTCAAATTTAGAATGAATTCTTCCAAAGGTTTTAATGTATATTAATATTACGTAAATGGTCCACCAAACTAGGTGAATAGTACTTTAGAGGAATGTTAAGCCCTTAAATTTACCCAGGAAAATGATTTAAATAAAAGTGATTAGGTATTAAAATTTTTTTGATAGATATATTTAAATAGGTATATTTATTTATATATATAATTATAGGTATATTTATATATTTATAGGTTTATTATTAGGTATGAGAAATATTTTCCGTGATAGCTGCATCATTTTATGGTCATCAACCGGTTTCAGGTGTTCCGCCCATCATCAGGATGTATTGATAAAACAGTGTGATAACACAGATTTGTAAAAGTAAAATCAGTTAATACACTCGTACTTTATTTATGCTTATTTATTTATTTATTGTTTATTTATATTCATAAAATACGTGAGGTTTGGCCAGAAGTAAAAAAAAAAAAACAAGACGAATTCTTGCCAACGTTTCGAAAAAAAATTATTATTTTTTTTCAAGGCAAAAATGTATTTTGTGAAGTGTACAAATAAAAACAAAGAATGTAAATATGTGTAGCTCACAAATTTTCTTCAAACATAAACCTTTTACTAAATGTATAGTTGTCTTCAATGTTCAAATGGGAGAACCTACACATATTTATTACTTTCTCTTACTCCTAGTAAGAGGAAGTATTGTAATCGTGTCAAATTTTCGATATCGACTTTCATCGGAAATATCCGTTTTGAGGTCCCCTGAGTCCAAAAAATGTTTTAGCAAATGGTGTGTGTGTGTGGTGTGTGTGTGTGTGGGTGTGGTGTGAACAGCATAACTCAAAAACGAAAAACCTCAGAAAGTTGAAACTTGATATTCCTTTAGATATCACCATGGGATCTGACTGTACCTTATCTGTCAAAAATTCCTCAACCGGAAGTACCACATTACTAGTTTTTTTTTTTACTTTTTTTCGTTTTTCTCAAAAATGCGTATGACGATTTTCTTCAAACTTGATATATCAACTACACATACAACGAGCTACAACTTTTATTTGAAACATTCTCTGGAAAAATTCATTTATGGGCCAGTTTGGGGTGGGGGGTGGGTGGGGTTAGGTTTACATCCAAAGTCTATTTCAGTTTGTTAGACAGTTCTGTCATCTAAATAATATTAATTAGAATTGGATATGTTGTTGAAATTCCGAGTTTGAAAAAAATCGGATAAAGGGAAGTGCGTTTATTTTACCACTATATTAAATGATTTTTTCACTTTTTCGCAATTTTCTCAAAAATGACTCCGACAATTTTCTTGAAACTTCTTATATAAAGTAAACATACAAAGATCTACAACTTTTGTATAAAACTTTTCTCTGGGAAAATTCATTTAAGGGCACTTTTGGGGGAGGGGATGGGGTTATGTTTTTCTCTAAAGTGCTATTCATGGTTGATTATACAATTCAATCATCCAAAGAAAATTAATTAGAAATAAATAGATGGCCAAAATTCCAAGTTTCAAAGAAATTAATAAACCGGAAGTGCGCTTTTACTGAACAGTTTTTTCGACGAATTTCATTAAATTTGGTGAACACAAACTATAAAATTTGTCAATTATTAATTTTGATAACTGGAGTAAGAGAAAGTTGTGTGAGTGTTTCACATCACTTTTTTTTTTTTAGAAAAACAACTCATCCCTCCCCTCCGCCCAAATTCCCCTTAAATGAATTTTCTCGGGAAAAAGTTTCAAAGAAATGTGATAAGTCTCTGCTATGATAAGTTCGTGTACCAAATTCAACGAAATCTGTTGGGTATCATCATGGATAAAAATTGCAAACGACTGTTTAGTAAAGTCACACTTCCATTCAACCGATTTTCTTCAAACACAGAATTTCGGGGGAAAACAATTAATTATTCTAATTAATATTATACCTATAGAAGATGGAATCATATAATAAATTAAAATGGGAGTTTAGAGGGAACCATAACGCCCACCTCCTAACCCAAAACTATAATGAATTCTTCATGGAAAAATGTTTCAAATAAAAGTTATAGCTCTTTGTTTGTGTTGTAGTTAGTATACCAAAAAAAAAACCTTATGGCGCAGCAGCCCATGAAGGACCGAGACTTGCAGGACGGCGATTTGAATGGGAGGCGTGTGGTGAGCACGCCGCAGTTCCCACGCCGTTTAGTTCCGGCCTTCGCTACCTAGGGCGCTACTCATTGTAGCTTCCCACTTTTTATAACGATGCTGGGTCAACACCGACTTTGTCCTCACGGGAATCGAACCCTGAATTCTCGCACGAAAGGCGAGAGCGCCAGCCACTAGACCAACGCGTGAGGACTAGTATACCAAGTTTACAGAAAATCATTTAAGTCTTTTGTCGAAAAAATTGCAAAAATCTAATAAAAATATTCAGTAAAGTGGCTGATATTTCATCAAAACCTTGTCCAGGTATCCTAGTTGAATTTAAATAAAATGTCAAGTTTGAACTTTCTACGTTTTTCCATTTATAATTTATGCTACACTTAAACACAGTGCCAATTTTCTAAAAACTATTTTTCTGGGACTCACTGGGCCTCAAACTGGTGTATTTCGGATGAAAATTCGATTTTGTAAATTTGATATGAACGCATACTTTTTCTAAATCAGTAGTAAGAGAAGAATGTGAATTTGAAGGAATATAAAATAATGTGACCAAAGGTTTCTCTCATATCCAATTGTCTCTTCTTCAAAGAGAAATATCGTAATCTTAGCAGAAAACCTTTATCGTAGCTTTATATATAATTTTGCAGAAAGCAATAAAAAATTATTGATAAAGAGTAAAATTTGGTTGATGATGGTGTATTATCTGTATAGTAGAAGCTAGTGGCGTGAGCGGTTTTGTATGGGGCTTGTGTGTATGTTTAAGGAGAAGAGAAGTAATAGAGATAAAGAAGAAAGCACTGCTAGATTGAATTAAATATATATTATCTTTAAAGAATTTTGAATACTATTTTAATATCACAATATTATGTTTATAAACTCAATTATTTATCTAGATTAAATGCAAAACTGTTATGTTTTAACTTATGACTGGCACTGATGCTAAGAGAGCGATTCCTGATACAAGTGTTCCGGTAGAATGTCTATTTCAGACTGTCTGGAGGGAGTGTATTGTGTTACCCTAATTGTCCCTTTGTCTCTTCAGTAACATTGACCTTAAATTATAGTACCTGGCTCTTTCCCTTCACTAAAATTCACTATTTGAACTAGCTTAAATTCACTTTTTTTATTTCCAAAATTATTTCACTAATCTATTTTTCAAAACTATTATTTTTTGCATTTCTCTGTTCCACTACAACAGTTATTAATCTTTTTTAACATTTTGTGTTGAATACGTATTTTTTTTTTAGAAGCAACAACTTACTGAATTGTTTACATCAGCAATATATATTATATTGTAAAGACTGCAACAGTATAATAACCATTGTTTGGTTAATAATACAAAACATAGTTTGGAGTCAGCCATTATTGTCATTACGGTTGCTTATCTGTTGTGTACAAATGTAAAAAGGATCAAGAAAGAATGTGACTAAATTTTTAACACAAATATCTTTTGCGAGAAACTCATAAAAAATATGATTATTAAAAAAAAAAAAAAGAGGGTGAAATATTTTCAAAAAATTATTACAGTTCATGCTCCATTAAATAAATAATTTTGCAAAACTAAAAATATATTATTAAACAGGTTGATATTTTATTTTCATTTCGCTCTGGAACGAAGCTAATTTTATCGTTGATAAATTCCCCACTATTATTCTATGCTTTACTCTAGTTAAACTTTTTATACTAACTTTTTTTTTTGTTTATCGCACGGTTGGTGTAATTTTTCACTCTTTTAAAACAATACCTAATATAATAAAAAAAAAATGATCTACTTTTTTCTGCTCCCATTTTATTTGATCCGAGATTATGGATTATAAACAAAGATGTTTGATGCAATTATTTTTTTAAAAAATCTCACTTCCAAAAAAAAAAAAGTTTAAAAAATCTGGTATGAAACACTCTCACTGCAATTTATATACTTTTGATTTATTATTTATTTATACGATATTGTATACTGGAATCAGTTACAATTAACTTATAACTAGTTACCTATTCTGTCGTCGTGGAAGGCAACGAAGTGGCCACCCTGGCAAAAGAAGGCGCTACATGTCCTCTCTTAGGGTCTGAATCTTTTTGCGGAGTCAGCGACCAAGTTACTCTTGGAAGAAATCAAGAAAGAGGAGTTGGCGAAAAGAACATGTCTCTGGAACATTCTCCCAGGATTGAGGCAGACCAAGGTCTGTTTGGGAGATTATAACCAGGAAAGGTCGAACGCCTGCATCAATCTGAGTAAAAACAAGATCTGTATTCTTACGGGATTTCTCACGGGGCACTGCAAACTCAGGGGATACCTGAGGAGGCTGGGCCTAGAAGATGATGGCACATGCACATTCTGTGTGGAGATGGAGGAAACTCCATTACATCTCCTCACCGACTGCGATGCCGTCATCCAAAAACGATTTAACAGCCTGGGTAGTTATTAGGTGGGGGAGGGGGAAATACCCGCCCTAGGAGCCCTCCATGATTCTGGGATTCTTTAGAGAGCTCAACTTGGAGAGGGGGTGCTGTAGATTGAGCAAGCTCGCCTACGGTACCAGAGGGGGAAAACAGATCACTTATGGTTGCAGTACATAAACCGTCAAAAAAAAACATGACTGAATATATATATATTATATTTATGTATATAATGTCGCACTTCCGGTAAACTGACTTTCTTCCAACTCGGAATTCTGGCCGCACATTAAAATCTTATTGATGTTATATGGACGATAGAACCGTGTAATATATTGAAATGGCACTTTAGAGGAAAGCCTATATATGACCCATCCCTCAGAACACTCCTTCAATGAATTTTTACCGAATTTAAATAAAAGTTGTACCCCTCTATGTGATTAGTTAATCTAATGAAATTTAAAATATAACAGTTGGAGTCATATTCGAGAAAATCGGAAGAAATTGAAAAAATATATTTGGTAGAGGGGCACATCCGGTCGACCGATTTTTATATATAGACTAAATTCTAAGAACCACTTCTTCGAACCCAATATGAAACGATCGCAGTCTTTACAGCAGTAACAGAAAGAAAATAAATAAGTGATTGGTTTTATATATATACTCATATATGCAGTTAGCATTCCAAGTTTATAGGAACTAGCTGGGTTTATAGGAAGTAGTAGGTAGTAGATTGTTGTAGGAGATTATCGGACTGCGATCTGAAAGATCTATTGTACCCCCGGAGCCTTCTCCATGGCACAGTTGGAATGCTACAGACAACAGTGCCCATCACTGTACAGTGAGTTGTAGAGGCTCTTAGAAAGAGAAAATCTAAGGGCAGCATGCTTGGATTCGAACGCGGGACTCTCCGCGTTGTTAGTCAGCGCGCTACCACTGAGCTAATCCCCTCCTTGTAGCTTGGTTTACGCCAATTAACTGGGGACCGAGACCCTAGTTTGTGTTCTGTATTTGTCCTTGTCTGTAAAGTGTAGAGTGTATTGTGTACTGTTCTGACGAAGTGCATGGAGTACTGAGCTGGGTAATCCATGGGGTCGCTACTCCCCAAGTAACTGCAAGTATTTTTAATTGAGTATTACTTTGAATATTAATTGAAAATTCATATTTTTAATTGAGTACATTAATTAAACCGCCTCTTGAGTTTTAGTTTCTGTTAATGTTGTTGTGCTGAAGGGAGATGGTGCATTCATGACAAAAAATTTGTAAATTAAGTTTTACAAAGAATTAAGTTTGAAGGTCCCTGAAAGTGTAGTTTTTACTTTCTCTTATTCCTAGTAAGAGGAAGTATTGTAATCGTGTCAAATTTTCGATATCGAGTTTTCACCGGAAATATCCGTTTTGAGGTCCCCTGAGCCCAAAAAAGTGTTTTTTAGCAAAATGGTATAATATATATATATATATATATATGATATATGTGTATGTGTGTGTGTGGTGTGTGTGTGTGGTGTGTGTGGTGTGAACAGCATAGCTCAAAAACGAAAAATCGTAGAAAGTTCAAACTTGATATTCCGTTTAGGTATCACCAAGGGATCCGACAGTGGGTCATCTGTCAAAATTCCTCAACCGGAAGTACCAATTTACAACTCAGTTTCTTTACTTTTTTGGGACTTTCTCAAAAATGGCTCCGACGATTTTCTTCAAATTTGGTACATCAACTACACTTACAAAGAGCTACAACTTTTATTTGAAACATTTCTCCGGGAAAATTCATTTAAGGGCACTTTTGCGGGAGGGGCAGCGTTAGGTTTTCCTCTAAAGTGGAAAATATTTACCCATCTATTTCAAAACATTATAATGACTCTATGTACCGCCCACTTACTACTAATAAAATCATTGCTTTGATTACTTTTTATTTTTTTTATAATGTGACAATTATTCCATCAAAAATCGGTAGCTAAATTTTACTTTTTTAAAATGATTTTTTTTTAATCTCTAGAGAATAAAAGAATGAGTGTTTTAAAATATATTTTAAAATTAATTAATAATTTATTAAAGTAAAAGTAGATGCTCTTGAATTAATAGATTTGTTTTAATATTTGAAAAATCAAACAATAAAAAGAAACCATGGATAATTTTGCTTAGCTTTAATTAATGCTCTACGACCTTTCTGAAGGTAACTTTCCACTTTCTCAATGGTCAACGTGTTCTTTTAGAGGTTACCATATATTTCTAACTATAACATTAACATCCTTTTATTTTCTCTTACTTCTAGCAAGAGGAAGTATTTTAATTGGGTCAAATCTTCAATATCGAGTTTTACACGTTTTGAAGTCCCCGCCAAAGACAAAAAAACAGCTTTTAGAATATGGTGTGTGTGTGTGTGTGTGTGTGTAACAGCATACCTCAAAAACAAAAAATCGCAGTAAGTTCAAATTTGATTAGGTATTACTATAGGATCCCATAGTAAGTTATCCGTCAAAATTCCCTAACCGGAAGTACCATTTTACTGATTTTTTTTCACTTTTTTGTGATTAAGAGCTACAACTTTCATTTCAACATTTCTCCGGGGAAATTCATTTATGAACACTTTTGGTGGATGGGTGGCATAGGTTTTCCTCTGAAGTGCTATTTAAGTTTATTACACAGTCTATCATAGAAATAAATATTAATTAGAATTAAATATGTTGTTAAATTCGGAAGGGAGACAGGGAGTTCGTTTTTACTGAAAAGTATTTTTCAGTTTTTGTTATTTTCTTGAAAGCGGCTCCAACGATTTTCTCAAAACTAGGAATGTGAACTGCACATCTAAAGACCTACAACTTTTATTTGAACATTTCTCCTAGTGAAGTCCTTTAAAGGGGATTATTTTACTTTTAGATTTTTTTTTACTTTCTCTTGCTCCTAGTGAAAGGAGTATTGTCACCGTGTCAAATTTTCGATATCGATTTTCACCGGAAATATCCGTTTTGAGGTCCCCAGAGTCAGAAAATTTCATTTTTAACAAATGGTGTGTATGTATGTATGTGTACAGTATGGCTCAAAAACGAAGAATCGTAGAAAGTTCATACTTGATATTCCGTTTAGGTATCACCATGGGATCTGACAGTAAGTAATGTGTCAAAATTCCTCAACCGGAAGTACCACTTTACTAAATGACTTTTTCACTTTTTCGCAATTTTCTCAAAAATGGCTTCGACGATTTTCTACATACGATTTCTTATAACAACTACTCATACAAAGATCTGCAACTTTTATTTAAAATCTTTTTTCTGGGAAAATTCATTTAAGGACACTTTTATGGGAGAGGGGTGGGGTTATGTTTTCCTCTAATGTGCCATCATTGTTGGTTATAGAATTCTACCATCCAAACAAAATTAATTAGAAATAAATAGACGGCCAAAATTCCGAGTTTCAAGAAAAGTAGTAAACCGGAAGTGTGCTTTTACTGAACAGTTTTTTCAGTTTTCGACCATTAAATTTGGTACACTAAAATTTGTCAATGACAATTTTGAGAACTGGAGTAAGAGAAAGTTGTGTGAGTGTTTCACACCAGATTTTTTATTTAATTTAAAAAATGATTCTCTCTCTCTCCCTCTTATGCGAGAGAATCGCTTCAGTTAGGTATTGCCAGGGACTCCGACACTTCATTTCAGTTAAAATCTGTCAACCGGAAGTACGATTTTGCATAATGTTTTCTTTTATTCAGGTTTTTCGATAATTGTTCCAACGATTTGCTTTAAATTGGACATACATTTTGCTTTTAAATGTTTTTTGGAAAAAAAAAATATATTTTTTTACATTTTTATCCGACTTCCCCTTTAATTTGGAAAGTAAAATAAATAAAGTAATTATTATAGCTATTGTTTATCATTATAATTAATTATAAATTTAATTATGATTATTATCTTACCATTAATAATGTTCATCTTGCAAAATAATTAATTAATTATTATTAACTACGTTTAAAGCTATTTTATTATAACTGTAGGTTAGTTTAACTGAAAAATAGTTAAAAGAATTTCAATTAAAATATTTCATTACTTATTTTTATTTGTACAATTTTTTCAAAATAAAATAAATAAATAATTAAAAAATATTATACTCATTACGATAAGACTATACAAAAGTGTAACACAAAGAAAACGCAATGGTAACATGCGACCGGTAAAATATTTTTGTAATATTATAGGGATATTTCGTAAAAGAATTTAACAAAATTTCCTCAATGAAATTAACCTTAAAAAAAAAAAAAAACTACAATTAAAATCCTTGAATTCTAGAATATTTATTCTTAATTATTGAAATATTGTTAGCAAGTAAGAAATGCTAGAGAAATTTTTTTCAAACTGGCATATGTAACTTTTCCATTATTCGATTGATAAAAATATTTAAACGATTAGTTACACATTTGGCAACAGTTTGGTAACGTTACAAATAGGCACGGCTTTGTTTGGTGTGTTAGTGTTTCTTTTTGCTATTTATTATACTTTCGAAAGATCAATCACATTAAGAACATTTATCGTTAATCGAAGTTTTAATTGTATACTGATAAGTTCCAATAATTAGGGGAGGTTATGTAAACAGGGAAAATGAAGGTATATTTAAATTAACCTTATCAAATTTATATTTTAAAAACGTAGAGCTTTTAGTTTTAGCGGTAGCAGGAAATTCATGCTAAGTACGTATCCTGTATATTAGCAAGCAAGTAAATAAACGTGATTTCATAATAGAACAACTTTCATTTAACAAGTTTCAAAAACTACCATATCATCAGACATTTTTAGAATATTAAAAGTATGACTATGAACATGACAGGATTAATTTCTTTTTAAATTATTGTAGTTAATTAAAATGGTTAAAACTTAATAGAATTGTAGAAATGATGAGTTAAAGTGCTAACAGAAAAATGATGGAGATTAGTTAGATTTAGAGAATATAGCGTATTTATCTAATTTTTGCCCATATTCTACCAGAAGCCTTAACAGTATTGTTAATGCTTAATGTACTGGTATAATACCAATATCGGATAATTGGTTTTATTATAAACTTTATTTAAGGGAAGTTACGGTCGTGTAAAATTCAGTTTTCATCGGAAATAATGAGTTAAAAGTGTAAATAAAGTAATGCTCATGTTTTGCTTGTAGGTTTTTAATTCAACTATCATCAGGTATCATGGACGTAAGCGAAAATATAAATATCATACTACATTTTAGACCAATACATGACGAAGATGGAGAATCGAAACCAGTAGCACGCAACACAGCGCAACTTCGCGGTCCAAATGTCTTAAATAACCGTTTAGCTATCTTGGCGTCCTGTGATATTAGGCTTACCAAGTAACATGAGACTTCAACAGGTTTAATGGTATATAACTTGTTTTAAAGGTGAAGTGCATTCTATTAGGGACAAATAAATGTCCTGTCAAAATTCTAAAATTGGGAAACTAATCGATTAGAAGTTG
Source organism: Triatoma infestans (assembly GCA_011037195.1). Taxonomy (NCBI): domain Eukaryota; kingdom Metazoa; phylum Arthropoda; class Insecta; order Hemiptera; family Reduviidae; genus Triatoma; species Triatoma infestans. Next base: position 277,460 of record JAAEAF010000389.1, read on the forward strand.
AAAAATGCAGTAAGAGTTAGTCGGGTGAGGAACCAGATGTTTTTGATGAAACACATGCAAGAATGGCGAAGAAGCTAATATCACGACAGCTACATTACGACTTCTAATAGGACTGTTATTTTTATAACGTGTGTAAAATGTTGACTTAGCAATTTCTCCATTTCTAATGTATTTAGTGCAATTTACTATATATATATGTAATCTTATTACGAGCAGTTAGACATAATTTGTATTATAACTGCGAAACAAAACAGAATAAATGAGAAAACTCAATCGGTTCAATTGAGTCATTCTTTTTTATTTTAATTAATGCATTCCTTAAATAATTAGGTTGAATATTGATAACCTATTATCATTAACTCAAGATGTATTACATATTTGTTAATTTGATTTTAATAAATAGTTATTATTTCGGGGGGGAAAAAAATCTTCCCTAATTAAGGCAATAAACCTCAGTTTAGCCATTTTAAATGCTGTCACAAGACATGATTCTCAAGCAATACATTTAAGCCCCTTAACTTCCGCTGGTTCTTGCGAGGCATTGCATCGTTATTTATTACTTTTTATCAATGGAAATAACATTTTGTGTTCCCCTGAGTCAGAAAAAGTCTTACTCTTTCTTTGTATGTGTTGTATGTAGGAGTGTTCTGTATTTGAACAGTATCAATCAAAAAATTAAATCGCTGGAAAAGCTCAGATCAAACTTGTTGTTAGTTTGTATATTACCAAGGTATACAAAAATCAGAACCGGAAATATAACTTTATTAAATAGATTTTTCAATTTTTTGCGATTTTCTCAAAAAAGTGTTCGTTTAAATGTATTGTAACTCCAGCACTGGGGTCCAAAGGGGTAATGCGTCGCTTAAAGCCTCTGCACCTCAACTCCACTCTCGCCTTCCCGTGGTGGACCCTGTTAAACTAAGCAACTCTGACGGAGGTTGTGGTACCCAATCCCTTCGTACGTCAGAGTCAGTGAACTACGATGGGGGCCTTGGCTATTATTAGCCAGGGTGGCGTCAGTTGGCAGCAGGACTGACACCAAGGAGTGGCGGCGGAAGAACTCACAGTGGAGTCAACGGCGGCCTCCAAGGCAAGTTAGATGCCTACTGCGAAAGGGTAAGAGGAACTCTTGAGTCGTGGTGAAGACAACCTCCTAGGGGAAAGGAACCCCAAAATCAAAGCCTCTGGTCCTCCTAGTAGGGGGTTTAACGTCGGGCCAACTACCCTACCTTAGAAAAACTCATCAGTTACGAAACCCACAATACAAGGAATGGATGGAATTAATGGCAACGACACTGGCGATCAAAGGAAAAAGCATAAAGATCTGACCATGGCCACATGGGCGTACCATGTTGCAGCCAGGAAAAATGAATGAAATCGCAAATGAAATTTTGAAATATAATATAAATGTCGCGGCATTACAGGAGATAAGATGGCCGGACAAGGACAGATAGATAAAAAGAACTACTCTCTTATTTATAGTGGATCTGAGGTGAGAAAAGGGCATTTTGGAACGGGATTCATTGTCAGTAAAGCTATAAGGAAATCTTTGATTGGATATGAGACAATCAATGATAGAATATGTAAGATAAGAATAAGGGGAAAATTTAGAAACCTTTCAGTTATATCTGCTCACGCCCCCACTGAAGACAAGAGTGATGATGAAAAGGAAGCATTTTATGATGCGCTCAGCAGAGCCTATGAAGCGATTCCCAGATATGATGCTAAAGTGATTTTGGGAGACTTTAATGCACAGATTGGCAAAGAGGATTATGTAAGGAACATAGCTGGAAAATATACCTTACACGACGTAACAAATGACAATGGACAGCGCCTCGCGCAATTTGCAGCAGCATGCAATTTAAAAATTAAAAGTACCTTCTTCCCACACAAAACAATCCATTTGGGAACATGGAAAATCCCTGGAGGTGGGGTCAATCAAATAGATCATGTGCTGGTATCTGCCCGACATGCCTCAAGCATAATTAATGTGAGAACTTGTCGAGGGCCGAACTGTGATTCAGATCATTATTTGGTGAAAGCTGTGTTCAGGCACAGGCTGGCTAATTCGAAAAAAGGAAGTAGGTGCAAAAGAAAGAGATGGAATACGGACAGGCTACAAGAACAGCAATGTAAGACACAATTTGCGGAAGTGCTGAGGGAGAGATTGGATGAGGGAGTGGAAGAGAGTGGAATCGAGGAGCAATGGAAAGGATTGAAGAAGGTGATTGAGGATACGGCTGACCAGGTGTTAGGGGAAAGGGTGCCAAGGAGGAATGAGGAATGGTTTGATGATGAGTGTCTGAGGGCAATAGAACAGAAGAATGCAGATAGATTAAAGGTACTACAGAGAGAGACTCGGAATAATAGGGAGCAGTATATCCAGAGCAGGAAAGTGGCGACAAAGTTGTGTAGAAGGAATAAGAGAGAATGGCTAAGAAAAAGGATAGAGAACATGGAGGAAATGAAGGAAACTAGAGAGGAAAGGAAGTTTTATCAGGCAGTGAAGAAAATGAGAAGAGGTTTCCAGCCCAAAATCAATGGCTGTCGTAACAAGGAGGGACGGCTACTCAATGAAGAAATAAAGTAATGAATAGGTGGGTAGAACATTTTGAGGAAGTGCTGAATGGTGAGGAAAATGGAAGTGAAACAACATATGTATCCTATCGTAATCACGCAGATGCGGAACCAGACACGAGAGAGTCACCTGATATGGAACCACCATCGATCGAAGAATTTTTGGATGCAGTGGATCTCTTAAAGAATTGTAAAGCCCCTGGGGAGGACAATATACCTGCAGAATTGATAAAATTAGGTGATGAACTTCTTAATGATAGATTGTGTGCTCTGATACTTAGAATTTGGTTAGACGAAGAGATGCCGACTGAATGGTCTTCTGGCCTGGTCATACCAATTTTGAAAAAAGGGGACAAGACGACATGCTGCAATTACAGAGGGATTACATTACTGAATGTTGCCTATAAGATATTGTCGAATCTCATAATGGCCCGACTGAAGGTGTATTCTGAACGTATTCTGACAGACTACCAATGCGGCTTTAGACCTAATAGGGGTACCGCAGACCAGATCTTCATAATTAGGCAAACACTAGAGAAGTGTTACGAACACAATATAAATGTGCATCTGCTCTTTATTGACTTCAAACAAGCATTCGATAGAATTAACAGAGATCAATTAACACTTACTTTAAAGGAGTTTAAACATTCCCCTTAAACTGATAAATTTGATTAAGATGACAATGTTTCAAACCCGAGGTAAAGTTCTCATCGGCAACAGAATAAGTAAAGAATTTCGTTTCAACGGAGGAGTAAGACAGGGTGATGCGTTATCGGCGGTCCTGTTTAACCTGGCTCTTCATAAAACCCTTCTGACAATTGAGCCGAAAGGAAGCTTGGCCACCAGAACCTCACAGGTCCTTGGGTATGCGGATGATATTGTGATTCTCGGAAGAAGTGAGAATGCATTAAGAGAGATCCTCACTGAACTGGTGACTGAAAGCAGAAAAGTTGGGCTGGAGATAAACATAGATAAAAGACCAAATACATGATGGTGTCGGCAGGTAAAAGAGGGCCAGCGACCGATTTCACGTTCAATGGGGTATCATTTGAATCTGTAGAACACTTCACATACCTTGGAGTAAATATTAATTGCGAAAACAAGGTGAGCGAAGAAATTAAGAAACGCATCATGGCGGGAGGTCGAGCGTACTATGCTCTTGTAGGGTTATTCAAGTCGACACTTCTCTCCAGAGCCACAAAATTAAAGTTGTATAAGGCACTTGTCAGACCAGTGGTTTGTTACGGCGCCGAGTCTTGGACATTTAAATTAGCGGACCAACACGTACTGGGTGTATTTGAAAGAAAAATTCTAAGACGAATTTATGGCCCAGTCTGTGTAAATGGTGAATGGCGCATAAGGAACAACCAGGAACTGGAGAACCTGACAATGCATGAGAACATTTTAAGATATATAAAATCCCGCAGAATCAGCTGGCTGGGACACATCCTGAGGATGGAGGACAGCAGGATGCCAAAGTTAATATTAGATAAGAACATGCCCGGCAAGAGGAAGAGAGGACGTCCTAGGAAGCGTTGGCTAGATGACGTGAGGGAAGACCTGGACAGGATTGGTATGTCCAACTGGAGGCAGTTGGCATTGGACCGAGAGGCATGGCAGAGAATTGTTCGGGAGGCCAAAGCCACATCGGACTGTAGTGCAGGATAAGAAGAAGAAGAAGAACTCCAGCACTAATAATTATTATATAGGAATAAATGTGATGCTAACATTCTAAGTTAAAAGAAAACCGTTTGGCGCAAGTACAAATTTCCTAAATGGTTTTATTCAGTTTTCAATAATTTTCTTGATAACCGCACCACAAATTTCATTAATCTTTTTTAAAAAATAAAAAAGTTTCATTTCGTTTTTAGGACTGCACTCATATAAAAAGAGGTTGCTATAAAATTACAATTCTTATAAAAGAACCCTAAAAAAAATAACAAACAAAATTAAAGAAAAGAAAGAAGTAAAATAAAACTAACAAAACAAAAAATTAACTCTAGATAACGAAATAAAGGAAAAATATAATTATATAGTATATACAGTTTGTTGAAATATAAGTAAACTACTAGTACAATAAAAACTTTTAGGTCAAAGTGAACTTGTCTGTATTGTTAGTTCCTGTAAAAACACCTAGATCTTCAGTAATAATACAACTCATAAAGAAAGTCACCATATCGAAATATGACAAAAGACTTACGAGGCTTACGATTTACTAAAAAAAAAAAAAATTATTGAATAAAATCAGATAAATAATTTTTTTTATTCACTTAAAAGAATTATTTGATACCAGAATAAAATTTGTTTTTTCTTATGTCACTACGCTAAATAATAGAGTTAATAAAATAATTCCACAAGTTTGTTTTCGTAAGTGTATTGCAGTTTGACATGGGCAAATTGCCAGATTTGAAAATTTACTTAATGTGTTTAAGCAACTTGAATAAAAACAAAAAAAAAAGGTATATTCACAATACTTCATCTTAGTTAATTTCTCACAGTTTATACCAATTTTTTTTTAAACTAGAATTTGTCGTTATCCATTATAACAGAATTGAAGGGAACCTGACTCCCTCAACTAACCTAAAAACAATTTTCCCGGAAAAACGTTGAAATTAATGCAAGTTTATAAAAATAATTTTTTAGCTGTTCTCTTAAAAAATCGCGAAAATATGAAAAACACGTAGTAATTTGGCGTTTCCGTTTAACAAATTTTATTCAAACTAGAAATTTTAAAAAGGCATTCAATGATTCATAATTATTAATATAAACGATTCAACCGTAATAGTTCTATTAAAGGGGCAGTTAAGCAGGAAGTCAATGAATGCTATCACGCAAATATAAGTGAACGAGTTTGTATGTGTGCGATGATGATGATGGCTAAAATTTGCTTGTGAGTGCAATAAATCAAGTAGTTGCACTCAGCGCGTTCTATGTTTACAACGTGGGTTCGTGGTACATTCATAAGGCCGTCAAGATCCTTAAAGAAATGATGCTGAGTAACCAACCATTTCCAAACACATACGTTGTTGGTGGTGTTTTAAAGGTGCAACGGACAATTAACACATACGTAAAATTTGTAAAATTAACTTAATTTAAAACCAATAGAGAAAGTGTGAATTAACGGAAAGACTTGTATATTTCTTTGCAGCATATTACTTAATTAAACATAAAATTATAAAAAAAAAAAAAACTACATAAATATAGGCAAGATTTCAACAGTTTCGTAAAAAAAGAAAAGAAAAATAATAGCTAACAATTTGTGTCAAAGCTTTCTAAAAATAGATGCTTTGTAATCTCATATTAAGCAGAGAAATAAACTGCAGATGAACAGCAGTTCCAAAATTTCTAGACTTAAATTAAATTCTTTAGCAAACACACATGCGAAACGGCAAATTTATTAAATGATAGTTTCACTTAATATTGACGAATAAACACTATCGATAATACTGACAGTTAATTCTGAAAAACTAAAGTATGAAACAAATGAAACTACAAAATTATCTGAATTGAAACCATTAATAAAAATGAATTTAAAATGAAAATTAAGAGTTTAACGGTTTTAAATATTTGACCAAGCCGGTGACTGCCAGTTTGGGTTCCTAAAATTTATTAAATAATAATAACAAAATAAGTTTTAACTCATCACAAATATTGAAAATTAATTCAGTAATAATCGGACCTTATTATATTTTAAATTCATACAATTCAAGATAGTACTTAAATTATTTTCAATAACATAAAGTAAATGCAATGTTCGCTAGACGACATTAACATTGGAAAAACCTATAAAGATCAGGTTGAATGTTTTGAAGTAAAATTTATGCATTTTTGAAAATTGTGCAACAAAATTTAAGGCTGACAGATTAGAATTTCCATCTTAAATAAACTGATAATTATCATTTCAGTTAATGAAAATAATACATGCACCGGCAAAAAAAAAAAAAAATTAAATAAAAGTAAATGAAAAAATATATTTACTTTCAACTTTTCATATGTAGTTGTCAGCTCAAGCCGATGTACAAATGGATTAACCAAATCCGAAGACCTGAGCAGGTCCTCTGAAGAACATTTATTCTTCATTCTATTATCTATCTTATTTTAGATGTTCTGTTGCCGCCGTCACTGACGTACTATCACAATGAAACTTTCTTCCACCGAATACAATACACAACTCTCTCCTTAGATTCTACCATACAATGTTATGGCGGTTACTGCAGAGTGCTCTAGCGGTCGTTGTTTAATAACATTCGTTCAATATTATTGCAGCTGTCTTTACCCTTACAAACTTAAATACTTTTCAAAAACAATTTTTTTTTAATTACATATTTTTCTTCAGATTACAATGGAATATAGATGAACTTTACGAAATTAACGATACCATTGTTAGAATTAAATGATTATCTTTAACTAGAAATTTTCTGGAGAGAATAGCATCACTTAAATAGTAAATTAAATAAGCCTCTTCAGCTCACTGACCGGTTATAGGCAGGCTTGTCTGTAACGAGAGAATAACACTGCCCTGAGGCCGGCAGTGCACTAAGAAGGCTCCGGGCTCAAATGACCATAGATGTTGATACACCTTAAATTAAAAAAAAAAATAGGTATTCCATAACAGAAACATTTGAATTGTCTGAGGGCAGATTTAACAAACAGCTAACAGTATGCAGACCTTTTAGAATAGTGTTCAGAATAGAAACTGAAAGACAGAAATACTTATCTATCTGTAATAGTGATGTCTTTTTTCTCCAAAAAAGCGGTCATAATGAAAACACTGTTGGAATTTGGCATTCATTTAATGATTCAAATTTATATCTGTTGAATTCGTTTTAGTATAATCGTAGCTAATGTTCTCTTGCCCCGTTTCGGACAATAATGTAATAGTTGTCACTTGACATTAATTTCACACATTTATTTCATATTTGGCCTTTAAATGGATAGAAACTTTTCTGAAAATTTACTATAAAGCAAAATAGATCTTGCAAATTGACCTAATATATTATTAAACCTATTAATTATTTATTAAATAGAACACTCTTAAATATGTCTTATTTTTATGTTTTATGTAGATCTTATTTAATAGAAGAGTTTTCAAAAACCATAAAACAAAGCAATAGGATCAGAGACATTTTCCGTGGTAGCCTGCTTCATTTTGTGGTCATCGACCGGTTTCGGGCGTTCGCCCATCTTCAGGATGCGTTTTTCAGACAGTGTGTGCCAACACAGACTCGTACAGAGACTTAGTTTCACACTAACTCTCTTATGAAAAACGCATCCTGAAGATGGGCGAACGCCCGAAACCGGTCGATGACCACAAAATGAAGCAGGCTACCACGGAAAATGTCTCTGATGCTTTCCAGCTCTGCGGAACCAACCACCACAACAAAGCAATAGGATTTGAGACTTAAATGGTTTCAATTTCAATAATTCAAATTCAAATGAAAAAGAAAATCTTTTTTAACAATTTACTCCAAAAAATTTTCACTTGGACGTAGTCTCCAAAAAATCCAATATTAGGTATAAGAGATAATACTTAAATAGAGATGATTATTAATTTAGAAAAATATCTAGGTATGTACGAATTATTCTACAAAAAAATTCTGATTATGAACAGAAAAATGGTTTTGTTAGCTGATAAATCAACGATTTATCTCTCCAGTTTTTCCAATATTAGTGCCATCTAGCGAATATTGCAATAACTACTTCTCGCTTATCAGTAATTTTAATAATCATTTGTTATTTAATTATATCATACATTATATAATATATCCTCATTTATTTATAATAATTAAAACTATTAATTCTTTATGTTTTTAAGTTTTTAATAACATTGAATAATTTTAATTTTATTTTAAAACTTCGAAGCACACTTAAAGAAAGTTGTGGCAACTACCTTGCTCTGAGTATTTATCGCCTTTCTTATATGATTATAGTTTTCTCTTAGCAATAGAAAAATTAAAAAGTTAATTTTTCATATATGCATCTTTATGAAAAAGATGTCCTTGATATTATCTTGGCAAGGGTGTGATCTCGAAACGAATTCATGGTTAACCATATAAACGGCGAACAACTTTTCTTCTTTTGGATAAGTTTTTTTTTTTGGCCTCATATGTTAGCATTTTTATTTTCAAGTGGCAATCAAAATGCAAGTGCTAGATTTTTCCGGATTTTTCCTTCATTGGAGAGTTCGCTTGTTTCTGATGGGCCGAGTTGTAGATTTAGATGTATAGAAAGAGTGATCAATGAATACAAAGCCAAATCCATACTACCTAAAGGTCTATTAAGACGTCTTTGGTGGATCATATTTTGTATTTTATGTAGTCGTTTGATAATTGTACTACGGTTGATTGGAGATACATGTATATGGTAACTAGGTACTCTAAATGATTTATCTTTATTTTACATTGATTTATTGATCCTATTTATTTGTCATTTTTGTAAGTTATTGTATGACCCATCTCTATTTGTACAAATAAATTATTACCCATCTATCTATCCACTACACTAGAGTTTGGCTCTGACCCGCTAGTTCTACCTGTCATCAATGTTTGCGGCTTTATGTGTCATGTAGATAAGGGTGTCAATGTAATTGTTGTATTCTTAGACTGGAATATCTGCAGTGACAACTAGCCATACTAATATTATGTTTTTATTAGCAGCAATCAATCATTTATAATTCAGAAAATTATATTATTCATGGTGTTTAAAAAAGTTTTTATGCATGAAACAGTGCTGACCTTTGAAGACGATAATAAAGGTATTTGTGTTTTTATTTGTATAATTTATATCAATGTTTACTTTGACTAATCCTATACTCAATTATGTTCCTCGCATCCAAATTTACAGAGTTAGCTGATTTATTTGTACAGTTACAAACCCAGTTGCAGGCTCTGGAAACGTTGGGTGTTACTAAGGATAAATTTGCAGCTGTTGTTCGTTGGTGGAATCAGTGTTACCCGAAGAGATGTTGAGAATTTGGAAACGGGAGAGACCAAAAAGACTCGCAGCAAGTGCAGGTGAAGATAAAATGTGGGTGAAGAACGTTTCAATTTGGCAAGAAATAGGTTCGGAAAAGAAAAAAGAAAAGATTGGAGAAAGGAAAGAAAGGAGCACTTAGAAGATAGTTGTTATAAAGTGCCTACAGTTAATGCGATTGTTGTCACTGATCTCAGGAATAATGAAGGTAATTGTGCAAATAATATAGCATATCATGTAGTTTTTGTAAAAAGACGAACCATGAATCACCTCTATGTTAACATGCAAGTATAATGGACTTAAATAAAAAACATGAAATTCTAAAAAGAAATGGTAGATGCTTTATCTGTTTCAGACGGGGCCATTCGGCAAGGACTTGCAAGGCATTTGTAAAATGCTTAAGTTGCAGTGGAAGACATCAAACAGTTATGGGTCCGAATTTGCAACAGAAAGGAAAACCGAATGTTCTTAAGAAGAATGAATCTATAGCTGCGAGTTGCGGCAGTGAAGGATACACTTTGCTGCAAACTCTTTTTATTAAAGTGGTAGCGAACGGCCGATCAATGGATGTTAGAACTCTTTTAGATAGCGGCTCACAACGCTCTTATATCACTGCTGCAAGGTATTCAATTTAACAGAAGTAGATGTGGAGACGCTTAACCTTGGCCTCTTCGGGGGAATTACAAACATATAGGAAATTTGTAGTAACGCTGAGGATCTTGGATGAAAATTATGAGATGAAGGCGCATCTTCTAGAACAGAAAACTATTTGTAATTATGTCTCTTGCTTGTCTGACGCTGGATATATGGCAAGACTTAGAAACAGCGGAATAATTATGAGTGACATAGAACATGCGGACACTACAGTTAAGGTCCTATTTGGAGCGGACATTATTGCTGGGATCTTGACAGGAAGACAAAAGAAGGTTGGTCAAAATATGCTTGCCATGCACACTAAGTTGAGTTGGATAGTACTTGGGTTGGAAGGAAACGCCAATCACGACAAAATGGAGACAAATCTGTTGAATATCAAGGAGCTTGACATCTCCGATCTATGGAGATTAGATGTTATAGGAATAAATTATCTTACGGAACCGAAAACGACTGTCGAGCAAGAAAGAGAATCTATATCGTTCTCTAAAGAAACGGTAAAGATATCTGAGGAAGGAAGGTATGAGATGAGATTCCCGTGGATTCCGGCGCCTCAACTTCCAGGTAGTAATCTTCGACTTGTACAGCAGAGGTTAGAAGCTCACGGAGACTAGTAAAATTAGGCAAGTTTATTGATTACGATCAGATATTTAAAAACTGGGAAGAAAGCGGCATTATTGAAGAGGTAGTGACTTCAGTGTCGGACATTACCTTCCCCATTTGGCAAACGTGAAGGACTCTAGTATGACTAACAAACTCAGTCCAGTCTTCGACGCGTCGGCCAAAGACGATTAGGGGATCTCTCTTAATGACTACCTGTTAAAAGGAAACAATATAACAGAGTTAATAAAGCAATAATCATGAGGCATGCTGTAGGAGTGTCAGGTGATATAGAGAAGGCCTTTCTGCAGATATCAGTGTCGCCGATGGACAGAGATGTAATACGTTTCCTATGGTGGGAGGACTATATTCGCAAAGGATGAAAATTTATAGGCACAAGAGTATTTGGTATCAAACCAAGTCCATTCTTTCTCGGCGCCGTGCTGGATTTCACCTAAGTAACAATGAATGTTATTCTTCCAGCACAGCTCAGATACTAAAGAAGGCGTTTTACGTCGACAATTGTGTGACGAGCCTTAGGAGTCACGATGAACTTTTCAAATTTATGTCGGAAGCTCAGAAAATAATGGCAGCTGGCTTAGCACATCTATTTTATCTTCACCTGCACTTGCTGCGAGTCTTTTTGGTCTTTCCCATTCCCAAATTCTCAACATCGCATCGGATAACGCTGATTCCACCAACGGATAGAAAACAGCTGCAAATTTATCCTTAGAAACTCCCAATGTTTCCAGAGCCTGCAACTGGGTCAGTAAATGTACAAATAAATCTAGATTTGGATGCTGAATTTTGTTGCAATACGAAATGCAATAATTCTCGCACATAAACATCAATTACATATTCATCTCTCGCCAATCTCGTTTTTAATTGTCCTATGGCCTTCACATAATTATTGGCAGAAGGTGGGAAACTTTCTACTACCTTCCTGGTTAGTGAGCCTACTTCAGTGCCTGGAGTAGGTATTGGAATTTATCTGCCCCATCTATATTAACATCCCTGTCTATTTTTTGAAATTGACCCAGAAGGGTTCAATAAAAAAAAGTTCAAAAAAAAAGAAGGGTTCAAGTAAAAAAAAACAAAAAAACTTCCGTACCTCTCATTGATATTATAATCTGCAACCAAAATGTCCGAAGAAAAATTTGTGATTCGCGGTCTTCTGATATATTATTGAAAAAAAAAAAAGAGCAAAGGGGGCAGCCGAGAAATTGGTGCAGTTATAGAAAAGAGAATGTTGCATAGGAAATATACAGCGATTTGGTTTAAACATTTTAAAAGTGGAGACATCAGCCCTCAAGATGAGGCAAGATCACGTGTCATTCGGTTGTCCATGATGAGGATGCTCGAATGTGTGAAGCAGGATTCATATGCGACCACTTGAGGATTGTCTACCATATAAAGGCATCAAACTCTACAGTGAGCCGCCAGCTCAGAAAGATGGATGTTTATTTTTATTGAGCAAAGTATGTGGAAAAACAATATTTAGAGGAGTGAAAAAAAAATGGCAGTGACGGTAAAGTTCAAGTTATTAGCAATTATGTGAAGAAGTTTTACAAGTAAAAAATGTTAACATTAGTAATAATGCATTTAACATTAGTAATAATAACAGGAAAGGTATAATTATAACCGAATTTAGAGAAGAAAACACCGCTTAGAATGTTTTACGAAATGGAAGAAAGTTAAAAGAAACAAGTAAAAAACATTTGTGATAGGACTAGAAGAAGAAGAGAATGTCTGATGGCTGCTAGAAGAAAGATAAAGGAACTTGATAACAATGCTTTAATTCTAAAAAGAAACCCGTATTTCATTTTTCACGGAAAAAGTTCTTTTGGACTATTAAGGAGGGCTAAAATATGAAGGAAAGTGTGAGTTGAATGTGCACAAAGAGGTGCTGCCTGCCGCGTTTTCTGTAGATATGAACAGTTGTAGAAGAATATTAGTAGACATACAGCTGTAGCTGTTGGTGCTACATAGGCGGGAGTGAGGAAAAAATCAGATCAATTAAAAGAACGAAGTGAAATAAGAGTATATGTAAAAGAGAAAAGTGAAGAAAATAATAATAAAATAAAGTGAAGAAAGAATAAAGAAATTTTAGAAATAAAAAGAATCACCTATCAGTTTTTAATTTTATTAAAAGCTATGGAATTTTTCTTTTATTTGAGACTTTTCTAGTTGATGAAGATTTTGAATATTTTGCATTTTTTTACCGGTTACCAACTTGGTTGGATTAGTGCTTTAATGGAAGTTACATTTGGTAGAACAAAAAAATGTTCCTTTTACTTGTATGAAATTAAAAGAATATTAATTTTGGAGAGATTTAGATTTAAAAAGTAGAAAAATCAGAATTTAATTTATTATGAAAAAATAATATTAATTTTTACTTGTTTTCTTTTTATACAAGAATTGTTCATTAGAGAGAGGATTTTTCAAATATTAATGATATATTTACAAAATGTTCTTGCGATAATTTAATATTAATTGGTGATTGTATAGCAAGAATATGGGAAAATCAAGTAATTTCGGAAGAATTAAATTTACAACAATTTAAATTTAACTTAAATAGAAATTCAAAAGATATTATTACAAATAGTAAGGGAGAAAAATTCCTTGATTTATGGGAGGCTTTAATTTTTCAGAAAGGCAGAACTCCTAGAGACTTCCAGAACTAGTTTATGTTCGTTCGACTGAAGGAGTAATTAATTTTAAAAACTATATAGCCAAGATTTAGCTTATTAACTTTCAAGTAGATACACAAGAAGCAGTGAATATAATTATAAAAATTATGAAGAATGCTAGTTTTAAATAGATAAAGAATTTAAATCAAAATTTTGTTTAATTTCCAGTGTTTAATATTAAGAAGATAACATTTACCCTCCTGAACTTATTATAGAGAAACAAATGACGTGTTAATCAAGGAGCTTTATATTAGAACTAATAAAGAGTCAAAGAATGAAATAAAAAAATTCCAGATTGTTATTGTTGATCATTTCAATAGTGTCGGGTTTTTGGGAATTGGTTAATTTATAAAAAAAAAAAATAGGAAGTTCCGGTACTGAGGGAGAAGAATTGAGTGAATATTTCAGTAATCTTTTGAATCCTGCCATTCAGACGTCTCCAATTTTATATGCAACTCCTCATAATATCAATTTAATTAGATAAGGCTTTCGATTTACGAAAATTAAAAGTCGTGTTAGGTGAGGCAAAAATTGGAAAGTGCCTGATATGATCGCATCCCCTTTGAATTTGACAAAGCCTGTTCAGATGAGTTTTTACAAATATTACTAACTTTTTTAATTCTGTATATAAAACGTCATGTGTCCAGACTAGTTTTTCTAAGTTTATTTATTTCCTCTCTTTAAAAACAAAGCCCACTAATGTTGTAAGTAATTAAGGGGTATATCTTTTATGGACCGTTTACAAAATTACTCTCAGAACTACTTTATCTAGGTTAGAATCATAGATTATTTGGAGACTGAATTTAGAAAAGGATTACATCTTTAATTTACTAAATATCATTAAGGTATTAACTCATAAACTCAGAAGTTGTATTGTCTGTTTTTCGATTTTCAGGCAACATCCGACAGGAACTTTTGTGCATACAAACATTCTGGTAATTAAACAATAAATCAATTATTCCTGAAGTGAAATTTTTAAAATCCATTGTACTGAGAATATCTGATGATTGTTAAATGAACTGAGAAGGGTTGGTAAGAAAAAAATATTGAATTTGTTTTTTTGTAATTAACTATTAATTTTTATTGCAATGTAGAACTATGCTCAACTAACCCGTCCAGGATGTCGTAAGAGGCGACAAAAGGACCACACTCCTCGAGGTATCTCTCCTACTCCTATGCTCTTTCCCTTCGATGTACATACAAATTTAGGTTACCTACTGAATTCCCTAGACTGTAGGGATATGACAACCTTCTTCCAATCAAAAGAATACCCCATCATAATTCCATCCCACCTTACTTGTAGGTACGATATCATTTAATTTTCGACTGTACTTTGCAGTTGTTAAACAAAATTACTTACCTTTTTTTCGTTCCCTAACACATTTTATGCATCAACCCATTTTATCCATCAGAAGGGAAGATGGCTCTGGAATTAACAAGCTAGTGGCAAATACCAGTGACAAGTGCTTTTGAGAACATTTATAAGATAAAGCATCCTCACCAAGAGCGGTGTGTGGGAATGAAGCACTTCAGGTTATTCTTGAAGGCTCCTTATGCTCACGTATGTTGAACATTTTTTTGGAAAAGTGAGCTAAGAAGAAGATCAAATGACGGTTCAGCCTCCTTACGAAAAGGACATTACTACAAAATGGACTCATAACAGATCCTTTTTGTGGTAATTTTGACAATTTTTCAAATTTGGTGCTGGATTTCTTGTGCCGAACTTGAATCGAAGATATCTGTCGACATCATCCTGACTCCCCAACTCTTTCTCTCGTTGGGCTATGGATCGGGCGTCTTGTCTGCTTCTTTCCTAATCCCAAGCTAGTTTCCTCCACTGATGAATCCAAATTTCTCACCAGCGGGTTCTTTTCTTGAATCTCTTGGTAGTTCATCTTCACTGTGGGGCGTCACAACCATTTCCTGCGAGAAAGTTTAAACCCCGTAAATTATCCCTGCGGGTTGTCTTTTAGACCTCAACAGTGGATTGTGGATGTTGAAACATAACTCTTTATGAAGAAATAAGCGAAGAGTGTATCTCTGAATGGTTTTATACGGCCTCTGGTGTTAAGCAAGTTTGCCTACTTTTCCCACCCCTCTTCACCATTTAGATAAATGACATTACGGAAGCAATATGGGGTGGTGTAGATATAGGAGGTTTGACTATTGTGCATTGTTACATGCGGATGATATTGTTGTGACTGCTCATAAACCGACGGTATTAGAAAAGATGATTAACTCGTTAAGTTGCTACTGTAAGAGGTGGGGGCTGGCGGTCAATTTAGAAAAATAAAAATTATGATCCGCAAAAAAAGAGGTGGAAACCGTTCTTTGTCTGAGAAATGGCATTTTGACAGTCAGAAAGGTTTTAAATATTTGGGGATAAATTTGATGCCTTCATTATCTTCGGATAAGCACGTAAAGGAGAAATTAGAGACTGCTAAATTCGGATTAAACTGCACATGAAGTGGGTTGCTGTCAAACCAAATACCATTGGATTCAAAGTACAAGATTTTTATGCTACATCTAGAGCCGTCATGTGCTATGTAGCCCAGGTCTGGGGTTTGAAGGTATATGAAACTGTGGAGAAACTTTAAAGGTTCTTCCTCAAAAAGTTATTTTCTTTACCGCCCAATACGCCTAATAATGTGCCATATTTAGAGATTGGCATGTCTAATATGTTTGTCTACACTCTGAAGTTACATTTTAATTATATTGTAAAGTTATTAAGTTGCCAGAAAGTGGATTGCCTAGAATAATTGCAGCACAAGTGATTTCTAAAAATTTATATTGGTTTAAGGATTGGAAGGTATTGTGTGTGCAGTTTCAAGTTCCTTTAGTAAATTTTGAGTTTCAGTCCTTGGAGGCTTGGCAGTCAAATTTAAATAATAAAATTTCTGAAGGTAAAGCCAGACAAGTTATACGTCATAGATTTTATTCGAAGCTGAGTTATAACGGTAACTATATTAGCACGAATTCTTTCAGTGATGCAAAGCTCATTTTAAGGGGTAGATGTGAAGCCTTGAATTTAAAATATAAACATTTTAATAGTGAAGAGTATCAGCGTTACTCCATGTGCAATTTGCCTGAAATTGAAAATATAGCACACTTTATTGCAATCTGCCCTATTTTGTCTTTCTATAGACTGCAATACTTTAATAAAAAGTTACTTAGAGAGATAGAAAACTGTGTGACTACCTAAATGGTAAAAATTGGAGTAAGTTATGTTTATTTTTAAGCGATGCATCCAGATACAGAACTTGGCTATTACAAGAATTTGATTATTAAATCTTTTGTTTTATTAATGCATTAATGCCCTGTAATTTATTAGGAAAAGCGAATTTTCAGTTTCTTTTGTTTCATAAGTCAATTATTCTAGCTAAAATTTAAAGTTCTTAGTTCAAAACTATATATCAGTTCCGGCTCTTGTTTGAGAAGAAACTTATTGTTAGACAGATTAAATTTTTTGTTTTTAAAAAAAGAAAATTATTTTTTGTAAAAATTTAAGTTCTTTATTCTTTAGTTTTGAGAAAAATTTAATTTTGGTCTAGTTGAAATTTATTTTTTGTACCTTCTTTATTTTTACAAGAGAATTATTTTTAGTTTCAAGATTAATCTTTTGCTTCTTTTCTCTCTTTTTTGATTTAAGAAATTATAATTTTGGTTAAAATTTATTTGCTATATTTGCAACTCATGGAGACGGAGTAAAACTCCATGCATTATCTGTGTTTTGTTCTTTATGTTTTGTATGATGGTAAACATTTTCGATTTAATAAACATTTTATTATTATTATTATTATTGTTATTATGAAGAAATAAAAATTCATTCTGATTAAAGTATTATTCTTTCCCTATAGAAGATTTTGTACAATAAGTACATTAAATTTATAAGTGACCTGTATGTTTCAAAATTAATATTAGTTTAGGTTACTAAATTAACATAGATTTTCTATTGTTAAAACAGAGATTTTTTTGTTTAGAAAATATTATTTTGATTTCCTATTAGATGTATTTTTGATTTCAAATAATCATTCAATTTTTGATGAAATTACTTAATGCAATTTGCAATTTTTGTTTTCTTTGGACATTCAAATTCACAGAATAAAAATTCTGCTTTTAATATTTGGCTAAGTATCAGGGTTTTCAAAGAAGCAATATTTTCTTCTAAGCGATCTGTTGTTCAAAAAAAAAAAAGCAGATGTCGGGGTCTACAATAAGACAACAGATGAAATTTGTGAAAAAGCAGATGAAGGACTTGAACAAACAAACAATATATATATTTGTTACTATTTTGAAATTCTGAAATGAAAGATATTTTCAATCTATTCAAAACTGAAATTAGCATGATAAGTTCTATGTTAAAATTTCTATTTAAATCTATTCTAAAGTTTTTAAGTAATGGTTAAATTTAAATGAGATTCATTATGCGGCAAAACATAATAAATAGGCAAACCAAATTCTAATAAAAAATAAAATTATAAAAGATATTCCTGGAAATAGAAAGCTATAATTTAGTAAAACAAATTACATCTAGATATACTCCTTGTCCACACTAATTTTAGTAGTAATTTATTTAAAAAAAAAAAATTGGATTGATTTATGATTAGGTTTTATATTTTATTTTTACCATCTTCATTATTTATTAAATCAATCATTGTTTTAAAATATATTATATGGTCGGTTACCATCATTTTGTCAGAAACAGATAAAACATGATTTCTTTTTCTCGTTGGGGGATGAAGATGTGAAGTAAAAACAGGAAATAAGGATTTTTAATTACTTTCTACAAATAAGTTATATTTTGTATTTATCTTATAATTTAAGTAAATTTGTACAATATTTAATAAATAACATTTCTAAATTGAATCACATTATTAATAATTCTTAGGAATTTAAAATAATCTCCAACAGTACTCCAAACGTAATTATCTACCCCTTAAAACTAAAATTGTAAAGTGTTTTGTACAAATTAATTTAACAAAAATAAGCCTTGCATTTTTTCAGTAGTTCTTTTAGTAAATATTTATCTCCGTTTCTGTAGGATCTAAAAACTCCGTTTGCACGTCTTTCAATAAATATACTTAAAGCTTCATCTGAAGTGAGATTTAATACTTCAAAATGGTAGTGTATAAATAATATAAAAAATCAAATATTTGATCAAAGTTTAAACATCCTTAAGAAAACCATAAATCCCTTGGTTGCTTTTTAAAACTGTACAAAGGAAGGCCTCGTAGCAGTTTGCTTCTTCACCTGCCAAATTGTACGCCCCTATACCCGCCACCAGATTTTAAGACACTGTACTTTGCAGGGACAAAATGGTGGATTATTACTTTTTTGTACAAACTTTCTAAAAAAGTCATGTTAGTGTCGATCTGGGTGGATAGTGAGCAGCAGCCGCTGCCACCTTATCTTGTATTCTAATACCAGCTGCTTGGCTCTGAACAGAATGTAGTCTGGCAGCTAGATAACACATCAGCAACGCCGCTGTAAATAACATAGATCCAAGAGCAGCTGACATTAATACCATATTCTGGCATGAAGAACTATCACTATTTGGTTCAGAGTAGACATCTACAAGAATTAAGAAACAAAGGCATTTGAATTAATCTTCAAGAATGATTCTATAAAATCTTTTTTAGTGATTGATGTAATCATATATCCTTACCACCGGGCATAAGAACTGTATACTCAATATTTTCCTTGAATCTTGTAAATTGAGTTTTATTTTTTTCAGCAGTCTGTAAACTGTTATGTTCTAACGTTTCATTGTTGACTTTTTCCTTTGCAGCTTCCCTCCTACGTCTTCTACCGTGACCCGAAGGATCAAATTGATCCAAACAGTATTCCTTGAAAACACACGCAAATATTAATATTCTCTTTCAGTTTCTCAGCCTTGAATTTAATTTACCCAATACTTACAGGCTGGCAGTCGGAAGGATCCATACATGCTTTGATTTGTGAATGTATCCAGAGTGTGGACCTTTCCCTCATTGTGCTTAAAAGAAATGCTTCAAAGTCCAAGAATACTTCATTATGTCTTTCTCTATATCTGGCTGGTTGGTGTGGAATTATTGAACTAAAGTCGGCATTTCTACATCTGAAAAAATCCAATTTACCATTATCAATGACATTACATTTAAATCAGATTCATGCTCGATGCGATGACGGGTATACGGGTGGTCCCTGCAGATTTTTCTTATGCACTTGTCTAGATTAATAACGAGCGTAGGACAGAAAATTGGCAAATGGTATGGAAAGGGATTAGTGAGACGGTCGATGTCGTTATGGTGAAGAAATCGCGGAACTTATTATTTTTGTTTATGATGATCTCTGTATACACTTATCATTTGAAACCGGTTTTTATATATCTATAGTGGAAGTGATGCTTTGTCTTGCAGTTGAAAATGAGATTCCCTTGCAGTGCCTTTAAGTTTTGTGTCGTCTGCTATAGCAAGATGTCAAGTCTTCATAAAATTATCTTAGGTAAGCGAAGTGAATATTAAGAACAGTTATTGTTTTACTTTGGCATATTACAGATTTTTAAACTCCTCCGGGAATGTCAAGGTCAATGGGTTTCTCTGTTATATATAAGTTTGAATGTATTTATTGATTGAGAGTACTTCCGTTCATTTCTGCAGTTATTTAATTTATCTGAATATTTTATTACTTGTTTATTTAGTTAAAAGCAATAGTTTACAATCTTGTTTAAAATTTAGTTGAACTGCTCTTTCTTCTTCCTGTCATTTACTTGTACAACTGAATCTGACACTGAATTTTAAATGTTTGTATTGTTAAAATTCGTGAGATTAGGCCAGAAGTAGAAAAAAAAAGATGAATTCTTGCCAACGTTTCGATAAATTTATTATCTTTTTTCAAGGCAAAAATGTATTTTATGTAGTGTGCAAAGTGTAATGTAAATGTTGTATATAACTGACAGCTACAATATATATAAATAATCATAAAGCAAGCTATCAAGGAAAATATATCTCTGATGCTTTCTAGCTCTGCGGAACCAACCACAACAACTTTCCTGTAACAAATTAAATTATTCATGTATGCGAAGTTAACGAAATGATTTTTATAAAAAAACTCAATACTAAAATACAATCCTACCGTTTTATATAAGTGGCCAAGCACGCACGATATTAATGTAATTAATTCGAAATATTTTAACATGGGAAAATTTAAAATATGTCTGAGCACCATACTGTAGTGATTGAAGTATTTGCTGTATACTTAAAATCCAGCATTGGATAAAATAATGTTATGGGCAACTAAATATCTGTTTGATAATTATATGTAGACAATAAAGAAATCGTAAATCTTATATTACAAAAAAATAAAATAATGATGAATGTACATTTCTTTTTGACGTTATAAACTTTCCTAAATTTTTACCTTGAAAACTATCTTGGGGTTGCAGTTATTATGCAATAAACGCTGACCATTTTTACGTATCTAGAAATTTTGATCTATATGCAAGGAACATAAATTATTTGTTAATCTATAATTAGTTCAACATTCAAGTTTTACTGATTGCAATTTGTTTTGAATAAGTCAACATTAACTACGTTAGAGGGAAGAAATCCAAAAATAATCAGAAGATGTCGTGAAACCGGTCATACCTAAAAACCGGTTATAGCTAAGCAGATAATTGGCATGAAAATCTTTTAAGCATTGACCTAAACGAATCAATCATTTTCAATTTCCTTATTTTAAGTAAATTATGTGTCTGCATATTTATGAAATTAGAATGCAATGCAAACATTATTAATATTAACGCTAATATAATTAGACCCCTGACAAAGATAAAAATCGAATGCCCAACGTTGCAGTTCAATAACTTATTGTTTATTGGATATTTCATTGGAAGCAACTGAAAGAAAAAAAAAATTATGACGATTAAAAACATGACTTTAAACCGTAATGACACAGATTCTATTAGTGTGTTATTAAAATAAAGCGTACGGTAAGAAATTAGTTCTCTGGAACAATTGAATGTCCCACTATTGTCCTAAGACATAAGCATACTAAGTTAAATGGATCGTTACTCTAAGCTCAACGCACCGTGACACAGAAGGCGTGGTTGTTGGAACTGACCGCTCGTTGCCCTCGTTATTCTGATATATATATATGTATATATCTATATATATATAAAGTTGTCATATAAATGAATTTATCAACTGCCAATATACAAAGTTGAATAACAATGAATTTCGAACCCGAAATATAACGAAACAAACATTCCATATCATACATTACACAAAACGAAACCGTAAATATATATATTCGCGAGAATAAGAGACATTTCCGACTAATATTTGGATAAAAGTAGTTTTTCAGAATAACATCAGTTTTCATTATCTATAAACCTCATATACTCGACTAACAACTTCTTTTCATTTATATTCTACTTGCACTATTTCTTGGGATTATAAGGTTTTTTTTAAATAAATTATGAAACTGAGAGTACTGCAAAATGATCAAGATATTAAATCAAGCGCTTTCAAACATTAAGGCAAAAAAAACTTTTCCATAAGCGCCTAATTTCATAGTTGTTGTGATTGTCTGGCGCTTAATTTCAGGTAGAATTAATATTCCCAATTAAAATAATTTATTTTCACTTATTATAAGAATATTAGTTCACTCTCAATAAGAAAAAGGTATTATTTGCAAATCTAGTATGTTTAGGATCTAATTACAATTAAATAATGGATTAATGTTTGTGTGCAATTAATGTAACTTCACACTTGAAGCAAATTTTAAGATCCAAGAAATAAATCATAAATTTTATAAAAATTTTAGGTTTTTTAATTTTTGAATTCTTTGCTGACTTGCAAACTCTTAATTTTTAAAACTGTAAAATTAGGCTTCCTTTATTTGTAAGAAACAAATTAGTATAACATAAACGTGTGTGCGTTTAGTTGTAATAAGATGTTTAGCTTTACTTAACACTGGCGCAACAGCTTAAGAGGAGCGAAAACCTACCACACGCTATTTTATTGTAGAACATGGTGTCTAAACCATCTTTTTGACATTCTTGTGCGGATCCGCTATTAAATTTCCAAATTACATATATACGGTGCTTTGCCAGCATCGTTGAGCCCTTGCGGGAATTGAACTCGGACCATTCGATAAAGGCGAGGGCATTAGCACTGAACTAAGCGATGCTGAAATCTAAAACACACATTTGATCTTAACCTACTTAATATGAAAATCATTCCAAGCATGTCAAACTAATCGGGGCAACTATTGTCAGATCCAATGAAATAATTTCTTAATTTTTATTGAGTTTACTTTTTTTCTGTGTTTAACTATTTTCACTGACACAAAATGAAATTAAAAAGTCTGCATTTTTATGTGCATCTAATCTTAGTACTCCATATAACATGTGAACATATTTTTTATAGTGTAAAAAAAAATAATATTTTACATTTATATTCAAGTAATTAGTATTTTCTATAATTATATTAACAGTTAGGTTCCCTTACCCGTTTCTCACAAGAGCCACACTGCCAACAGCATGGGCGTCATCTGGATCTGGAGAAACTGCTACTTCCATTAGCTTAACATATTTCCATGCTATAAATAAAACATATTATAAGTCCTTATGACAACAAAGCTCAATGCGGCCAATTACTAACTCTAAAATAAAAAAAATCTGGTGTGAAACACTCACAACACAACTTTCTCTTACTCCAGTTCTCAAAATTATAATTGACAAATGTTATAGTTACTGTACCAAATTTAATGAAATTCGTCGAAAACTTAAAAAACTGTTCAGTAAAAGCGCACTTCCGGTTCACTAGTTTTCTTGAAACTTGGCATTTTGGCCATCTATTTATTTCTAATTAATTTTGTTTGGATGATAGAATTCTATAATCAACTATGATAGCACTTTAGAGAAAAACATAACTCCCCTCCCCTAAAAGTGCCCTTAAATGTAAAAGTTGTAGATCATTGTATGCGTAGTATATAAAAGAAGTTTCAAGAAAACCATCGGAGCCATTTTTCAGAAAATCACGAAAAAGTGAAAAAACCATTTAGTAAAGTGGTAAACGCACTTCTGGTTATGCGATTTATTTCAAACTTGGAATTTCAACAATATATTAAATCTAATTAACATTATTCAGACGAGCGAATTGTCCAATAAACTGAAATAGCATTTTAGATGAAAACCTAACCCACCTCTCCCCCAGAACTGCCCTTAAATGAATTTTCCTAAAGAAATGTTTCAAAGAATGTTTCTAAAGAAATGTTGTAGCTATTTGCATGTATAGTTGATATAGTTGAAGAAAATCGTTGGAGCCATTTTTGAGAAAAACGCAAAAAAGTAAAAAAAAAATAAAATAGTAAAGTGGTACTTCCGGTGGTAATTTTGACAGGTAACCTACTGTCAGATCCCATGGTGATACCTAAACGGAATCTCAAGTTTGAACTTTCTACGATTTTTCGTTTTTGAGCTATGCTGTTCACATACATACATACATATACACACACTCACAACACACACACACACACACAGAGGCCATTTGCTAAAAACCACTTTTTTGGATTCAAAACGGATATTTCTGGTGAAAACTCGATATCGAAAATTTGACACGATTACAATACTTCCGCTTACTAGGAGTAAGAGAAAGTAAAAATACTGTAGAGATTCTGTTGTGTGCACCGTTTGAAGTAGATATTTTAAAGATAATATTCTTATATAGAAAATTCAATGAAACATACCATTTTTATTTTCATAACTTTACTTTCCATTGAGCAATTTTCAATAAATTACAGAATATTATCTCAATAAAGTCAAAATCACAATAAGAGAGAAAATGGAATAAATTATATTGAATGAATAACAATCATTCAAATTTCCAAAGAAAAAAATAATGTGAAAGTTTTCAATGTTGTCCCCCTCTTTTTAAAAAAAAAAAAAACTCAATATCAGGCGATCAAATGTAACTTATTGAAATAAATGTTATGGCCTGAAGTAACATATAAAGAAATAATTTTTAAAATTCTGCTTATACAAATTTAATGAATGTCTCGCAAGAGAGACTCCGTTAGTGGCGACCGAATTGATGATGATGCCAAGAAAGGGCCGTTACTAGAAAGGAAACAAATAAAAAGGTGGGGGATTAGCATACAGGTACAGAAGAAAAGTAAAAAAAAAAAAAAAAAAAAATCTAAATGTCTGGCTGCATTAGCAGAAAAGAACGGGAATGACCCTAATGTGTTAATGGGACTTGAAAAGTTACCAGCTGGAACACTTTACAGTTGGTAATTCAACAAAGAAATATAATCTAAGTTTTTCCACTAAATCTTCCTTAAAATGAAAACTACAGTATGTCACTGGGTTACTATTGTATCTGGCCTACAGTTCAATGAATTAGCCTCTACTGACATTCCCACACACATAAAAGAGTAAAATGACAGTAGTGATTAACTATTAGACATAATCAAATATTTTTCTAGAACGGATCAGCATCTATTGCTAGTATCTAGTGGTGCAGAAATTAACAGCAATGTTCCTTCTTCATTCCCTTATTTTATAGAGCTACATCTTTTGTTAAAAACACTGAATCGTAAGTCTAAGTAATTGTTCAACTATAACAAACAGCGTCTAAAAATGTTTATTAAATAAATAAAATTCTTCTTTTTTTTTATGTCTCACCTTGGTTGTTAATACGTAAATTCATATATTCATAAAAGATTTTATACCTTTTTATGAACAAAGAAAACTGGTTTTCTTATGCAGCTAGTTAATAAATGTCTGAAATATTTCTTTGTAATTTGTTGGTTTCTCTAGTTTTTATAATAGTTTGATAAAACGGAAAGAAACAAGGTCGTTAAAGAAATAATAATAATAAGAAGAAGAAGAATCAAACAGAAAATATCTGTCCTGTTTGTGGCCAGTAAAAGAAAACTCTTTCAAGGTCATTTATCTTTTACACGGTCTTCATGCCAGTTAACGCTTTTCTCCTGATTTATTTCCAATCTAGTTTCACTTCGTTACTTATTATTTATAGCATAAAAATATAACATATTCTTCTCTATTTATTTATTGTTAATGAGAATCTTTGGAATTTATGTTATTATTTGTAATTATTAAAATATTTAACAGCATTTAAGACTTACCAGATTTGGGATTAATTCTAGCTCTAAGTTGAAGTTTCGTACCAATAGGAACGGCCTGATCGACAGGTAATTCATTAATACTTGCATTATTTATTCTGGCAGGTGCTTCTTTGTACAAAGCCACTTCATATTCCAGTCTTCCAGGTGTTTCTTCCACCACGCCAGATACACGGGCACCATGTGGTCTAAAATAGGTGAAAAAATGTGAGGTTCTTACTTTTAGTGGAAATGGCAATAAAATAGTAAATGATAAGTTATAGAAGCTTGTATTTGTTTTTAAGCTATCTAAGGATTAGTAGTTAAAACGATAAAAAGATAAACATCACCCGTATTTCAGAATAATTTAAATCGATGTGCTTAAGATTTCATAATATATTGGATATTATAAGAAAAATAATATTGTTCGGCAGCATTGCAAAAGTTCATTTCATTCACTCTGATTTTTATGTAGGATCGAAATGTTAAGGTGTGAAGGGAGAGTGACTATAATGCCAAATCCACTGCGACCTAAAATATCTATAGTGACTTCCTTGCGTGTTAGTGTTTGTACATGGAATAATTTGTAATTGTGAGTTAGTATGTATGTGGTAGTGGGACTAGAGTTTGTCAGTTTATGGGTACGCTAAACCCAGTAGTTATACCCATCAATTTCTGTATGCAGTAGTAATATTCAATTATTTAATAATCGGTTCGCTTAATTTGATGTCGAGAGATCTTGAAGAAATTTACAAAATACTTTTATGTTTAATTAAAAAATATACAAAGTAGAATAATGCAACAATGAATAGAAAATGCAATTCCAGTTTCGGATTTTGTCCATCTTGTTATCCAGCATTGCAGACCCATCAACATATTCAAAAATGTTAACATTTAAAAAACTAGTGATTTATTCTAATAATTTCCAGATCATTTTCTAATTATTGCAAGGCATTCATACAACTTTTTCTTTCATTCGTGTGTCACTTGGCAAATGACGTCCAATCTTATAATGAACTGCATCAAATTCTTCTAAAGGTTTTCCCTTTAAATTCATTGTCATTAAAAGCCTTGTCGTTCCATGAGCAGAGCATTTCATTTAATATTAATTATGAAATACATTGTGCTGAATCCTCTTTCTATTTCTGCGAAATTTACTGCGATATTTAAAATTTTTTGCTCTGGATATGCTATGTGGTATTTCTTTGTGCTTTCTATCTGGTCAAAGGGCCCTTGAAATAATTTAAAAAAATATTATGCCGGTTAACGGGCCATTATGATGTATGCAGTAGCGTGAACAGTACTAGCATATATTCAAGGACACATTACCGGTCCAAGTCTTCCGGTCGTCAGATTAATTAGGTATATCATTAAAGAAAGAGGCGTCGAAATAAGTAAACGAAATTTATGTTTCATGCTATTTTCCTTTTCTTTTTTTAATTTTTATGCTACCCACATTTGATGTAACTGATCGTAACAAGGATAGGAGAACAAAAAAAATTAACAACCGAAC
Organism: Triatoma infestans; assembly: GCA_011037195.1. Taxonomy (NCBI): domain Eukaryota; kingdom Metazoa; phylum Arthropoda; class Insecta; order Hemiptera; family Reduviidae; genus Triatoma; species Triatoma infestans. Next base: position 304,571 of record JAAEAF010000389.1, read on the forward strand.
CGGTGCTATCCCTAGCTATCCCTTTCGGGATATAGAACCCATGCTGCTAAAAAGATATAATTGGTACAGATTATAGAAGCAGTGACCACTACTCAAATTCCTATGAGTTATTGTCTGTGCTTGTAGTGGTAGTCGTCTGACAAAGTGCTGATAAAAAGGGGCAATCGGAATGTTTGTGTGTAGAAAAAAGGCGTAGAGTTGAATTGTATTGAAATTTAATTTTTTTAAAATAATTTTGTTTCAATTTACATCTAGTATCAATATATTAAAGAAGATTTTATATCAAGTTCCCATGAAGTGTTAATGCACTTCGGCCTTAAATGGGTGCACTTGTTAAAGAAGATTGAAATTTAGGATTGTGGCATCCATAGAACCTCTCTTATTCATTTCAAAACAATTTTTCTGAACATTATTATTTTCAGCTGGTACAATAACATTGAATGCCGAGACCCTCAACATGCCGTTTTCATCATGAAACATCCCAACAAGTTTTTTAATTACTTCCACTGAATTGTCCAAAGTTTCATAGGAAAAATTAGCATAAAAGTGCTACATAAAATGGTTGACATAAAATAATGTACCGAAAATATAATTACAGATTTAGGCAGTAGCTATAGAACCATTATAGGCCACTATAGAAATGATTTATATGTTTGTCTGAAATCCTTTTTTTCATTCTTAGTGATATAAATTGAACAAATAAGTATTATTAAAGCGATTGAATATACACAAATAAGTTCCTATTCAAACAGTAATGTATATGTATAGAGAAGCTATATTAGGTAATTCGTATGTGCTACATAAATGATTAAATTGGAAAAAAATTAAAATTACAAGATATCATATGATTTTTTTTAACGTTAATTTCACTTTAGACACGCTAATATGAATCATGCAAACCACGTGCCTTTCTTGAGAGAAACAAAAGAACTTCATAAAGATGTTCCAAAGTTGATAAGAATGCCTTTCCCCATGACCCAGAACTGCATCATCATGTTTTATGTCCAGATATTGTTAGTACCGCTACTCTTTACCATATAACATAAGACAGCCATAAACTTAGGCGCAGCCCAATGTTTTTCATCTTTTCTCCAAAAATAGTTGTTAATCTTCAAAATCAAAGAGGTTTGACAGTCAAGGATGGGAGTTTTATAGAGTGTCAAACTTGGAACCTTTAGTGGTGAAATTATAAGTCTAAAAGGAACTAGAGGGTAAAAAAATACTGTACGCTGCAAAGCGCAAACTGATCAGTCAAGGATAACAAAAATAATGGGTTGACAGAATTGTATCCTACTAAACGGATTTGGATCATGTCTACCATTATCAAAACAATAAGATAACCTATTTTCGAGATTATTTAAAGTAGTTGTTGCTAAAATTACAATAAACAGGATGTAATTTTTGTTAAATTTTCTTAGGAAATGGATTTTTTGTAAAGAATTTCTTAGGAAATTTCTATAATTAAAAAAAAAAAAAAAAAATTGAAAAACAAAAACTCAAACCTTATGAATTTTTCTATAAAATAAAAAAAAAAACTTACAGACTTCCAGCGAATCCTGCTGCTTTATTTTCTATGACTGTTGGTTCTGGAGGCTTGCACATTATAATTAGCTCTTGGTCAGACATCATCACCACACCAGGAAACTGAGGAAACCATACACGAACGTGAACAAAGCCCTGAAATATTTGAAACCAATTAATAGCATACTTACTACGTATTAAGCTTTAGGTGATTTTTCTTTACTTGGTTTACGCTTGTTTATTTGAATAGTAATTGTGAAAAAGGAAATAGGCAAAAATTTATTGACAACTATTAAAATAGCTTGGCTTAGTTTTATATAAATTATTATTGCAAATATGTAATCTAATAAATAAAAAGTTTTGTATTTTTTGGAAGCAACATTCACTTTACCAACCTAGCGCCTTCCACATTGTTCTTTTATCAATATCCCTCGCCAATAGAAAAATGATTGCCTTATATATACGTTATTTCCATTTTAAAAAATTATTTTGTATTTCATACTTGCGCCCCTCATTTCAATTAGACATGAAATGCAAAATAATTTTTTAAAAACGGAAACAACATGAAAAGCTTTTTTTTTTGTTGCTATGAATCGAGAGGCTTATATTCCTTATCGGGGGCTTCAACCCCGCGCCCCTTTTTTCCTCCACCGCAAAACTACCTATTTTTTCGTGGGGGTCCCCCACGGTGCCCACATTGAATCGCGTGCGAGTATTTAAAAAAATAACTCCACGTCCATCCAACTCTTTCACTCTCGGATATCTGTTCTGTATAGGTTCTCCTTTTTGATACAAACACTTTTCAAAAGATATTCATTACAAATGTACTTACATATTAATTAAAATGTATAATTAAAACGGCGCATCCGCAGGATTATTAATTTCCTTTATTGCAGGTAGAAACTCGCGTAACTTGACGGGATTGGCATGCCTCCATATATATTCTGCCAAATGTCCGTCGAACTGCCTTCAACAATGATTAGTGGGTAACTAGCGCTTGATGGCGGTCCCATCATGTGTGGAGCCCTCGTTTCAGGGTCTTTGACTTGTAGGTAGTGGTTTACAGTCAGATGCCTGTATCCTTCATCTTCAAAGTTACCATAAGACTTCCAACTATCCGATATAATTGTCGTACCCGGTAATACGGAAGACTTGATAATGACCAACTGGGTGTCCTTCCCTCTATTTTCAACGACCCTGAAAAACATTCTATTTGATCCCCGTTCCACGCCCCCAAATACCCATCTACCTTCAACCGCCCTTCCCCTATTTTATTTTCTCCAAACTTGCATTCACTCCTCAAATTGCACTATTTTCTTTTATACATATTTCCATGCACATCTCTCTACAAAAACATTTCCAATCAACCAGTATTCCATTCGCTACATCCATATTTTTTAAAATATCACATATACTCATTTTACTACATTCGAACCATGATCCTTTTCTTACATACATATTCACATCATCATCTCCAAAATCATCTTCCCCTCTATATCACCACATATACCTTACACTTTTCTTACATACCAGATTCATAATTCTATCACAAACTCCACACATTTTCGTTCAGAAGCAATCATACATTCTTCATACACAAATCAATCACATCACGCCCAACCTTACCCTTCAACGTGTATTAAGTCCATAGCTTTTAGGTCTGCCATCATAAAACTAACTATTAAGCACTAACGAAGCAAGCAACAATATGATGCAGTGCTAACTAGAGTTAGTACAAATATAATTTCTTAATTCTATAACAATTACTTAATTTGAATTTATTCATATACAAAATAAAATGCTTCTTAAATTTATATTTATAATACAGTACAGTAATTTATGTTTAAATTCGGCGGGACTGGTGGGAAGGGGGATGTAATTGATTTGATGAATGCTTATTTTATTATAATTCTGTAGTTCAATAAGAAACCAATAAACATTTTCAATGTTTGACCTTTTCGTGAAAAATAGGATTTTTGTTTTGTTTTTGTGATATTTTGTTCACACTCACACTCATATTAAAGCCAATAACTAAAAACTTTTTTTGAATTCAGGACCTTGTGATTGATGTTTGGCTTCCCCTATAAAGTACCATTTCTTTATGGTCTATGGAATTACTCTTCTGAATTTTATTAGGAGCTAAAATTTCAAGTCTTAAGAAAATTGGTAAATCATTTTTTAAAAATTCAACTTTGAATAAAATTTTGCAACTAGATCTTTGAAAACTGCAGTTAAAGAAGCCGTGTGAGTGTTTCAAACAAACAAAATTTGGTAGAACATAATAAAAAAAAATCTTATTTCTTTTTATAGACTAACTGATTAATAATAACATGTATGTATGTTTGTCACTGAAGTGATCACCACTTTGGATTTATTTCATATATTACAATAAAACCCAAGGAATTAAAACAGCAACTTCTATTAATACATAGTCTAAAAAATTTTAAAATTGCTTAAACTGATAACTGATTAATTTATGGGGCAAATTTTTTAATGAGATTCAATAGTTCCATAAATATGTGTGTGTACGTATGTACTATTTCTGGATTGTTACAAGCATGTAACAATGCTATTAGTGACAATTACAAAAGAATAACGTGTATAATATACCTACTAGAATTTCATTGTTTTTTCTAATCGCGTTTATATTCTTTTCTAATTTTTTTTTTTTATCTGTAAGTGAACGAGTTCAACGACGGTTCTGGATGATTAACCAGCTGAGTGGAGCGTCAACTCCAGCAAGCGAATCATCGGTATGCGAACCCCCTAATAATACACATTTCCACTGACAACAATGAATAATTACAGCTGTCTGCTTAGAAGAATTTTAGAAAAATGTTAATAGCTTTGGAAATAGAGTCAAATAGATATTTAAATGAGGTTTTTTTTTCCTTATTGCAGTAAGAGCAAGTAACCTTCGAACTTGAGGTTTTGAGGGATATCCATTTATTGAGGTCCATTGAATATATATATATATATATATAAAAATTTTAGAGAATGGGTTATTTGTATGAGACCAAAAATATCTCAAAAATCACAAACCGCAGGAAGGTCAAATTGGATACTCCGATTAGGTATTTACATATTAATTGACGTTATGGTTTTGGTCAAAACCCATCAACCGGAAGTGCAACATACTGAATCTACCTAGGATACGATGTGGTCGTCCGACTTTGTAGATTATTGTACGGGATTATCGCACTGCGACTTGAAAGATCTACTGTGCCGCCGGAACCTTCTCAGTGCACTGCCGGCCTCCAAGCAGTGTTTCTAGCTACATTAGCACTATAGTGCTCATCACCGGATAGTGAGTTGTAGAGGCACCTAGGAAGAGAAAATCTAAGGGCAGTATGCTGGATTCGAACCCGGGACTTCCGCGTAATGGTCCGTCTTTAGATCCGATCGCATTTTACAATGAAATCTTGAGGGTAGCCAGGTATCTAATTTCTTAAGTGGATTTCTTTCACTCCAATTTGATAATATCATTCTAGCTCGCAAACAAGAGATGCACTTTCAGCAAATCAATTGTCCAGGTGTATATTAGGATGTTATCTGGATCGCAATTTCTGGGATAAATGTATGATAAGCTAGGTGATAATGATGGTAGTCGCTTCTTAGGAATGCGTCAAAAGTAGACTTGAACAACCTCATTTTAAAGTAAGCATTTCTGAGACAAATTATCCAGTTTTTGTTCTTTGCAAGGAACAATTAACAAAAACTGGATAAAAAAGACCATGTTGGTGCTTATTTAATGATAGTGGTTTTTTTGAACAATTATTGTGAATAACATATGTTTTGTGCCAAACACTAATTAATTATAGTAAATGAAAACATTCCTAATATTGCTCATTCAAATTAACTCGGCTGATTTCAATCGAATATACTAATGTATGCTTATAGGTATCCCTTTACAAGGGACCCTGTAATATAAACATATACTCAAAGGGCATTTGACACCGAATGCAAAGCCAACAAAATCAAGCGGGCGCAGACATTCCTAAAGCGACTCACTTTCATTTCCTCAAGGATGATTCAACTTTACAATATCAAGAATCAAGGTTGTCCCTAATGTTCCAAGCAACTGAAATAAGATAACATTAAATTTCTCAAGCTACATATCCGGTAACATTCTTATATGATTCCAAATTTTCAGTTGGTTTCAGTGATTTAAGAGAGTGGATCGTTTAGTGGGACAACTACCACATTACTGTGCTATTAACATACCCATATCATCACCAAATCACTATGACAGGCCTTAACCACCAAAACCACTATCATCCCGGGCGTCTATCACTTTAAGCTCCGCCCAAATTCCCAGGAGAGGGAATACCCTAAGATTTTCTGTAAAGAGGTATAATTTCAATCAGATAGCAGATCAGTTTTCAAGTCTAAATCAGGGAATTGAAGAAAGCATCAGACACTTGTGGGAATGCATCAGACGTAGAGTGAGATCAACAAGTATTAGCATATAGTTGTCACAAGTTTAACAAGACAGTTCAGGAGGATTTCATCAAGAAGTTATCAACGACCAAAATCTCGCAATGTTTCTCTCCCAGGCGCTAACTCTCTACTTTCTCCTCTCACGGAAGTCTTCTAACTAATAATAATAATTTCCATTCTAAATAATATTTTCTGGCGAACAAGTTTTATTGTACAGTAGTTATTACTTTTATTCCAGTCACCACATTCTACAGCAAGACAATTTTCTCTTCCATACAAATATGTAGAACAGAAATAAAAATTGCCATAAATTCATTCTCACTTGATATACATTTAATTTGTTGCTTTCATTTTTAGTGGGGCAATATTAGTCTCGCTCTTGGCTAGGCCATTATCCGTAGTGTGATTGATTATGCGGCTCGCTATGGTCAGTCAGTGTCTATGGCCTATATAGATGTTCAAGATATATACTTGCAATAGTAACGCTACAAAATAGATGTCACGGCCAATGTCTGCAATGAGCTAGAGATAGCTCACACTTCTAGCACATATATCCGTTACCTGAAATAACTAACTTTTCACTAAATGTGATTTCAAAAATATTTAATTCTTTGTGAATTTCTGTGATTACTAGATAGTTATAGATTAGAAATAAATTAACGATAGATATTCTTAACTTAATTATTAGTAGGAAATTGTACTCAGAATTTATTATTTATTTTTATCAATTCTTGTAAGTATTGCTTGCGATATTTGAAAGAATTTAACTGCAGAGCAAACAGTGTTACCAGTTATTATAATGCCAATAATTATTTAAAATACAGGGAATATTGGAAAGATTATTTTGTATTTCACAAACAATTTATTTCAGATAGAATTATTGGTAATTGAGTTGTTCTGAGCTTGGAAGATTAAACAAACAACTCATGTAAAATAAAGATTAGAGGAACTTTAAAGGAAAATTGCAGCTACCCTAAATCCTCCAAAAATCTAATATGGAATTTGATCTGATTGAATCTGGGATCTGGGAAAAGGTTTGAAATAAAGTGACACCCTCCTCACACAATATATCTTTCTCATTGTTGAATATGCGGATGGATCCGCAATGCTGGATAACATATGGTATTTTATCCGTCGCAGCATGCATATTTATGTTCTTTCTGACCGGTTTCGGATTTTCATCCATCATCAGAGCAAATTAACCAAGTTACCATTACATAATTAACAGAAACATTACGTTGAAGTGAACTCTCTACACGAACTTGGTTAATTTGCTCCGACGATGGATGAAAACCTGAAACCGGTCAGGAAGAACATAAACATGCATGCTGCATCGGATAAAATACCAGATATCTTTCTCACTTTATGTATATAATTAGTGAGCGAAGTTTAAATTATAGTATAGTATGGCGAGGAAATCGTATTTTCTAAATTTTAAGTATAGTATGCGAGAAAATAACGGAAAACTGAAAATTAAAAATGAAACAGTATAGTCGCACTTTTAGTTAAGGGATTTTGATTGAAACCTTCATGTCAGGCGTGAAGGTGGTGTAACCTCAACAGAATAGAGGGTTGGAAGCTTGCAACTCGCTGTGATTTTTCGTTTTTGACATATTTTTTTATAAACACGGTCACACATTAGAATTAGAAATGTTATATTTTATAATGGATTTAAATATATACAAAAATATAAAATATGTGTGTCTGTCTGTGCATGTAGACATTTTCGCTAAAAACATTTTTTAGACATTTAGAGGACCTCAACACATTATTTCCGATGAAAATATAATTTCGAAAATTTGCTTAACCGTCATTAAATTCTCTTTAACAGCAGAGAAAGAAACTAATATGGCCTCCCTATATTAAGTAAGATTATTTCTACTTTTAAACAATTAAATTTATAACATTTTTTTTTTTTTGATAATATATTTAAAAAAAAAATGAAGTACAACCATTCAACCATTCTTTTGTTTATATCAAGAAATATATTCAGTTGAGTTTTATCCAATGAATAAGCATTGTTTTAAGCCACCAACACTTGCGACCGTTAGAATCGGACGCAATTAAAGATTATTAGCATTGTCTGGTTATAGAAAAATTGCATGTTGCTAGTGTAGTGTACGTGAGGCTAAAAAAAAATCATCCGATCAGATTAGTTCATTGTGTCCTGTTTAACGTTCACATCGATGAGCGGGATATTTTGTATTTTGTGATCGAACCCTATATAAACCTAATTGCCAGTGACTAAATTAAAATTGAAATGTTATGTTTGAGTAGAATGTTTAGATCACTGAAAAATAAGAATTTTTTTATCGTATAAATCTGATATGAAACACTCATACACTCACAAGTTTTTCTTACTGCATTTAATATAATTATAAAACTGACTTATTTTCTTTAAACTAGAAAATTTCTAACTCAGTTGCCCTAACAATTAATGTATACAAGTGGTAGAGACATTTTGGTTGGCACGATGGTAAAAAACACAGAAATATGTTTACACTGTAATCCAAAAGATAGCGCCAAAACATTGCACAATCAATCATATACGTAAACATTAGATAAATATGAGAATTTCTTTATTAAATTTACATTTTTCATACAATAAACCCATTAACATTCAAGGAGCGTAAAATTAGAATTAAAAGATTTAGTATTATTTCCATTCAAATTGTTGAATACATTAAAATAAAAAGTGATTTGAACAAAGTTATTGTTTTAACTTTTGAAATGAAACATAATAGATTTCTTAGTACATCCTTCTAGATCACTTTTCTGGGCGGCTTGGGAATGACTTGTTATGCGGAGGTCTCAAGTTTGAGTGCAATCCTCAGATTTTCTCACTCTAACAGCCTCTATAGCTCACTGTCCAGTGATGGGCAATGTTGTTTCTAACAGAACACTGCCCGCAGGCCGGCAATGACCCAGAAGGCTCTAGACGCCTATAAACTCAGATGCTGATGCGCCTTAATAAAAAAAAACGCAAAATATTTCAAATAAAAGTGGTAAGTTTATCATGTAGCAAATCATGTAGCCGTTTTTGAGAAAATTCTAAAAATCTAAATATAAGTAAAGATTAGGGAAGGGAATAGCTAAGTGGTTAGCGTCTGGACTCCCACGCGAAGGAACCGGTTTCGAGTCCAGCTTTGTTACCCTTAGATATTTTCTTCCTTGGAGCCTCTACAGCTGCACTGAGAAGGCTCCGGGCGCCAATGACCATCGATGTTGACGCGCACTTAATAAATAAAAAAAAAATCAGTAGAGTTTGCACTACCTATTAACCGATTTTCTTCAAATTTGGAATTCTAGCGCTGCTTCTTCATTACTTCAATATTACATAGGTGGCAGAACCATTCATTGTAATGAATGGTACCTTAGAAGAAAGCCTAACCTTGTTCCCCTAGAATCCCCAAAAAAGAAAATTCACTTGAAAATGTTCGAAATAAAAGAGTATGTGCATTTATTTTTGTATAAAGCAAATTGTTGGAACCATTTTCGAGAAAATCGCGAAAAACTGAAGAAAAAATTCAGTTAATTAGCATCAGTTAGTTCCAATTGTTGGATTTTAACACAATTTTTGTGAGCACCCTGCGTTTTTCGTTTTTGACATATTTTGTTCACTCAAATACACACCATTCGCAAAAAAAATTGTTTTTCCTACTCAAAGTATCTCAAAAAATGTACTTTCGGTGAAAACTCAATTTTGAAAATTTGACAAGATTTCTCTCACTAAGAGTAATTCTCTTAAAAATTCTAAAGCATTCAAATTAAAAAATATATATATTTTTGGTAAAAATAAAGCTTGGTTTAAATGTTTCACTAACGTAACTAGCAAACTGTAATCTCTATGCTACTATTTCAATTGAAAAAAAAATTATCATTTTAAATGAAATTGTTCACAATATTTGAGAAATGCAAGGAAATTTGTTTAACTGAATGAATCATTAATACTGAAATAAATCAATTTTATCTCGTGATATTTATTATTATTATATCTAATAATTAGGTAGCTATATTATATTAATAGTTACTTTCATCATCATTATAAGGATATTATTTTTAAGCAGTCAAGTTCTCAAAAGATTATTTCTTATATCAAGTGCAGAATGATTGGAGAAAAAAAAGTTTCAAGGTACATGTAATTCAAATAATATGACAATATGGGACACCTCTAGCATATTATTATATATTAAAATAGACCTGTAATGTATGTTTGTACATATGTTTATATATTTCTACATCTTTCTCAAATGATACAGTTATGTTTCTATATGAGGTGAATCCGCCCGTAACACTAACGGACTCTTGTTTTACATTATCTAGAAATATGATAATTTCCAAACAAATATGGAACTCAAGATAAATTATATTAGATACATGTTTAACCATATTTTGGGCTTGAATTATCATTACCTATTAATATACATTGCCTATTAATATATGTATATATTTTTAATAACTTTGGTCAAATCACTTTTTATTTCAATGGATTCAACAATTTGAACGGATATAGTACTAACTCTTTTAATTCTAATTTTAAGTTCATGTATTTTAAATTTTAATAGGTTTATTACAGAAGAAAAATGTAAATTTAATAAAATGAAATTATCATTTATCTAATGTTTACCGTATATGATATGATATTAATCAGTGCATAACTTTAGGAAGTTTATAATCGGGAAATTCTTGTTCTTGAAATTGTTTTTTTACAGAAGAGTGTATACTGTTTTTTGTAATATTTTATTTCCATCAATCAAACTAAGGTATGACTTATAAATATGAAAATGTATGTGCTAGTGAATGAACTGAAAGGAGTCCAAAGAAATGATTAAACTTGAAAAATTGACTGAAAAGAAGTCAAATATTAATGGATCAGTCAGTCACTGATAATCCGATTTTGTGATTGTTATTAGATTAGTTTAGAATGGGAGAGTTGGTCAAACAACATTTTGATCCCAGTGGGACTGTGTCATCTATACGTTTAGAGTGCATACTTTAGCCCTGTCTTTCTGATAAGATTAGGATTGCAAAGAGTGAACTTTATTGGCTTTAGTTTTTCTTAACACAGAATTTGAGAAGCAACTAAACCAGTCCTTCAAACAGATATATCTTATGTAATGCCGTTTCCTCCTTTTTCTGGCCAAATCTGCAAAGGCTGACCCTGCCAGACTTAAGAGCGATGGATGAGTTTCTTATGAGTGGCTAGCAAGTTGGTCTAACACTGATTCTCAAGGCCTCACGACCTTTATGGACTAAACGTTGTTAAATCTATACAAGCAGCAACTAATGACCATTTTTGTCTGACTCTGAACTAGGGTTTCCAACGTTCAGTCTTAAGGCTTATTGTGTACCTGTGTTTCGATGGCCATTATTACTCATTAGACATTTGGATATGCCGCAAAAGAGCTCAAGCCCAATAATGGCCCATGAAGTGCCTGGGTGACGAGCAAGGATGTCTGCTGCCTTTACAACTTGGGCATTCAAACACCTTATTTTGTAGCGAGTGATTTTATTTTGGGTTTACAATCACGTCAGCAGCTCTGGGAGCGATTTGATTGCCTGATTACTATTAAAAAAAGATAGGCAAAAGAAAAAATTAAATAAGGTATTAAGCCATTATCGAATTGATTATAAAAAAAATAAAAAAAGGATGAAATCTTAATTAAATAAGACAGAGATGACGATATAAATAGCAGTTACAAGAAAAGGAAAAAAATATATATATACAAGAAGTCCAGTTAATTTACAAGAGTGAACGGCACAACTCTAAACTCGCTTAACTGTCATCTGTGAGTATGGACGTAACTGGAACTTCTAATAAACACTTTTGTTCGCAATCTTTAAATTTAATACATTGACTACATAATAAATGTTTCACTTTTACTTAAAATATTTTTTGTGATTTATTTTTGAAGGATTTCCTTTAAATCGGAACAGGAATGTATTATAATGAAATACGTTCACCTCCAATCAAAAACTGAAGAGAAAACTGAACTAATTAATTCTCTTCTTAGTTTTCTGAATGAGAATAAGATTTGTTATTTGGACCTTTATAATTCCAGTAAGAAAGATTTTGTGAGAGTTTAATCCCAGATTTTCTGTATTCTTAATGTTATTTCTTTCTAAGTAGAAAAAAATAAACGAAGATGCAACGATTTTCGCATGTTGCATGGTTTCTTGAAACCAGGAGGAGTTAGTGCATCCAATTTTTGCTGATGATTTCGTTGGTTTCGATTAAATTGTTATTTTGTATCATCATTAAATTGCCATGAGCTCGATCTCTCCTTAGCTAGGAAGTGAAATCTTGGAACCTCCACTCTCATCATTAATGGAAGGTTATCAATTTGAATATGACAAATACTTGATGTTATATATAATCAATAAAATCAGTGGTTTTTGCATAGCCAACAACTCTGAAAGAAAAGAAAGAGGTACTGCCCCTACCTAGCCTCTAAAAAATTAGTGGAGTTTCTGAGAATGATTTCGCAGAAGGATTCACGATATAACATCAATCTAGATCCTAGATTAAATCAAATGTTTTATAATTCAAGCTTAAAATATGAGTTACTTGAATCGGTGTCAGTTTTAATACTCCTATTTCATTCAAAATATACAAAATTCAACTTACATTTCTCCTTAGTACACCACATCTTCCAAAGTCAGTCACTCTGAGTATGTAGCTTTGTCTATGAGGATCAGCTAGATCAGGTATGATACTACAGCTAGGATTTGTTAATGGATCAGTGGCACGATCATCCGCAAACAGTGGATCACCTTTAAATCCAGCAGGCCTTCGTAAACGTGCTGTCATACTATCTATTGAGCCTGGTCGAGAACCATGTTCACCAGGAGTTCCTCCGAATGTGCACTCAATATCTGAAACTATAAACCACAAGAACAAATAATTAAAGAAGAAAAACAATGACTTTCATTAGAATTAAAAGCAAAATTTTCTAATAGTAAATCAACATATAAATTAAGAAAGTGCTTTAGAATTTCAATGTATTAAAAAAAGATTAGTTATGAAGATTATAACTTAGTACTATGGATTATAGTAATATCTTTTAAGAAATAAAGAACAGAACTGTCAAAATAAAGATAACAAAGTAATAATAACAAAAAAAATCTAACATAACGAGAGACTGAAATAAATAAAGTTATTCCATTAATGATTTACCGTGAGAAGAATACGTTTCTATTCATAGTATACATTCATTCAATTATATACCTTTTTTTTTAAAGTACCGTCTCTATATAACTCTATATCTGAAACTATAATACCACAAGAACAAATAATTAAGAGAGAGAAAAAAGCAGTGTCTTTCATTAGTTAAAAGCAATTTTCTAATAAATTATATAATTTTTTTTTTCATAGTAAATCAACATATAAATTAATACATATTAATACAGTAACACGTTTTTAATGAAGTAAAGAAATGATTAATTATCTATTATTTATACAATTGTTCATTCAGTAGAGTTAATGAAATCGGATGCCCTTGGGGAAAAAATATTCATTCCAACACAGAATATACAATTAAATTTTTATTGTTTCCTACACCTAAAAATTATGATGGTTACTCTTTCTTCCAGTTTTGCTTGAGTTTGGGGATGAAATATTATATTACAATAAAATGAATGAATGAATGAATGCAAAAATAAACAGAATATATTATATTTATAGGTGATATACCCGCCTGAAATTTGCCTTAGAAAACCAACCGACAGCATATCTAGCCTCTGAAAATGGATTCGATTAATAATTTATTACTAAATTGTTTACATTCTACTTCTGTTGAATCGCCTTGCTTCGGTATTCCGAAATGCTTTAATTTGGAAATCACATAGCTGCGTCTCCAGAAGCCCATGTCGACTGTAGAAGCTTCAACTAACTCCTTGACTTCGGTGATCAGCTGTATAGAGCTAAATTCTTATTAAGTGAGAAAGAAACATTGTCTTTTCTTGCAAGAAACTCCGGGTAAAACCTGCCAAGCTCTGCATATCAGTTGAAGTTTTAAGTCCACATTCCTATCCTTTACTATTGCCAAAAATCCTATTTTGCTTTTATTGACTTCCATCACCCATTTTGCTTATTCAACTTCTTTAGCATGGATATAATATTATATTAATCGGATGCAAAAATAACCTGGTTCCAGGAAACTGAAGCATGAACATAATATAATCCCTATCTTGTCCCAATGGTAGAGCGTAACTTTCTTGACCAAGCTGTTGTTGTAAAGTTATAATGGAATGGAAAAGTCATGACTATGAAAGCTCACTCGTCTAACAGAAAAGAGAAAACAATAAGGTGAGTAACTGGGTGAACCTGTAGTATTCTGGATATTTGGTAGCCTGAGATCTCCGTGATCGGGACTCTGGCACGCTACAGTTTGGTTGAATCTCTATTTGTAAGACATAAAAAACAAAAAAAATTGGTCTGTCACTTGCAGAAGAGATTTCCATACAAATGTGTAAAACATAATAACCAATTTTGCTAACGAGCAGCCTTATGCAGTATATGTACTTTTTATTTTAAATAGAATCAGAATTGAATTAAACCAATTTAAAAATATCAACTGATTAAACGATAAAATTTAAACTTGAGATAACTTTTTAGACCTCAAGTCCAATAATATTCAGACTTAAATTAGAATTATTGAAAACACAGAGAAAATGGAAAAATGAAATTACTCAAAATAACAATCAATTCAAAATATGAAATAAACAATAGCTCAGAAAGAAAATTAATGATAACGAAAATGATTAATGAAAATTTGGTTACTAAATAAAAATAGTTGATAAAGTAATCCATTTATCAATTGCGGATGAAGTGAAAACATTAGGCTAGACCTGAGGCAGCTTTGATTATTTGGGGTCGCTTGTTACGATCGTCATTGATGGTAAAAAAACTAGCTAGTACATCTGCCGGTACAGTTTCTGGTCTCTATAGCTCTTCAAGGTACTATCCAGAAAGGCCAAGTTGTTGATATACGTCTATTTTAAGACTTATCGCAGTCTAAGAGAATGAAACGAGGGTCTCCTACAAAATAAGATGAACGGCTGCTTAACACACAAGAGCGAAAAATTCAAAGAAGAATTTATGGCCCAAATCGAGAAGGAGTTGAATGGAAGATAAAGGTCAACAAAGAATGCAAGGATATTTATGCGGATCAGGATATAATTGGCTTTATCCAAAATGGAAGGCTGAATTCTTTAGACCATTTTGATTGTACAGGAAACGTGAGATTGTTCAAAGACTCTTCCTAGTATGGCAAGTATGGCATTATGGCAGAGTATTATTGAGCAGCCTTCATGGATCTTAGTGTCAATCAGAAGAATTAATTGATAAAGCAAATTAATACTGTTTTATTAATTAATACATTTTTAAAAGCAAAAGCAGCGATGAAAGAAATCAGATTGGCAGAGCATGTTGCTGCTTAAATCGCTTTTATTTTATTTACAAAGTTTTTTATTTCTATATATTAAATACTACATATTGAACACCAAACAATTCATTATCAACTGTTCTTTAATGAGATAAAGAGTGAGACAAATATATAATTTGTCGGAAAGACTAGTTTAGTCTTTAATAAAGTTAGATAGTTATTATATAACTCTTCTGGATTTATAGAAATTAATAATGAATAAACATTAAAAAAAATATTTATGCAACCTATAGGTAATAGAGCAGTAAAGTATTTAATTCAATGCCACACTACAGACCTAGTTAAATATAGACAGCATAAAACAATAGACTATGTAATGGCTCTAACTATTAATTAAAATTTTAAATGAAAAAAAAAAAAAACAAACATTACAAATGGAAAAAGAAAGAAATGATCAGGACAGAAATAGGTTAAAAAGTAAAAATAACGGCAAAATGTTCCGCAAGCATGGATTTGATGAAGTTTTTAGATATATACAAAGCATTCACGCTCATTTCCAAAAACAAAACAAAAAAACATTCTTTTAATGCATCTTTTAGTAGTAGGTAATAAGTTATTGTCACCTAGGATCTTAAATACTGAAATAAAACTTTGTGGATGTATTATAATTTACATCTTTTATTTCTTCTTTTTACAGTTTGTTATGATGCCCGAATTTTAGTATAGTTTATATTTGGTAAACGGAAATCAGCTGTGGCCTAAAGGTTGTAGTTGAATGTTGAATGAAGAAAATTGTTTTTAATTAGAAACCTCTATATCTGAAATATCTTGGTTTAAAGTTTTATTTCGAAAGTAATTAACATGGTTGATTCAATGCAAAATTTGTTGTAATAGGTTCCAAAGAGAGGGATCCATAGCAGAGAAAGAGAGACAAAAATGACAGGACCACTCTCTCGGACTAGAGTGGGAGAAACTGCTTAAATACAGCGACGGGAGATATACGAGATATATACAGCAGAGTTCACTCAGCAGTCACAACGTGTCATCTACCTTACTCTTTACTTCCCAACCATTCCCTGTTATTTTAGTGTAAAGTCCAGGCAGTCAATGGCACTTTTTCATTATACAGTGTTCAGCCATTTCTAGTCTATTAATCTGAACCAAACCATTTTCTTTTCTTCATCATACCCATTATAATGTAAATAATCATGTAGGTAAATGCCCTTTTAATTGAAATATCAGATTATCACTAGGGAATTTACCGAAGATAAACTAATTAGGTCGGCAGATGCGTGCGTTTTCATATTGTAATACTTTTTTAAATAGTTTGCCCGCAAAAAAATAAATTATAATATGAAAACGCATGTAATTTATTTTTATTTTTTTATGGTCTGCGGGGAGGGACCAAGCCCTATGCTATCCAAAGCCCTTCTACCTATACAGCTACCCCAAAATTCGGAGCTTTCTCAGTGCACTGCGGCCTCCGGACAGTGTTATCTCGTTACAGCCAACACTGTTCATCACCGCACGGTGAATTGTAAGAGGCTTCTAGAAAGAAAAAAATCTAAGGACAGCAGCTTGACTCGAACCCAGGACCTTCGCGTTGCTAGTCCAGCGTGCTACACGTAATTTATTTTAATTAACTACACTCAAAATTCAAATTGAATTGTATACAAGCATAAAAGAGATGAGAAGCAACTTTATAATGCCCAAAATGAATGAATAATAGTCTGCCGACCAAATTAGTTTATCATCTCGATAAATTCATAGCGATGATCTGACATTTCGCTAAAATTCAATCTGTAGGCCACTGCTGATTTCCATTTCACTAAATATAAACTATGCTCAAAGTTGGTCATCATATCAAACTGTTGGAAAATACAATATGATATATGACGGTAATTAAGTACTCGGATGAAAATATGGATTTATTTTTGGTTTAATTGCCTGGCAGCTAGAAGAATTTCACCATATTAGCAGTGAATAATTAAAAAAATCTTCTAAATATATATATATATATTTTTTCCAAACTTGTATGAGCATTTGTTTTCACTATGTTTTATCCAAATAATTGCTATCTTTCCAAATATGTTGCTATTTTTGGCAACCGTGAAGGTCATGTTGAAAATAATTGCAATTAAACTTGTTACGTTTTCTTCAACTAATCAATTTGTTAAATCTCTTTACAATGATGAGTGACATTGTCTTTTTCTTTTAAATTAATTTAATTAATATTAAAAGAAAGATGATAACATAGTGGGCCTTTGAAAGAAAACATTTTAATTGACATTGACTATATAGTTTGAAGAATCGTTATCAAATTCAAGCGCTTCGAATTAATA